>OX382258.1:39500530-39891677 GCA_947507595.1 Pyralis farinalis
CAAAATATAAATGCTGACCCGGAAAACATGCTATCACCGTGTAAAATTTCATCATAATCTGTTTAGTAGTATTTCCGTAAGGCGCGCATAACGGACCGGCTAACAAAAAATATTAAAGCAGTTTTTTTTATTTATGTACCGACAGCACAGTTAGATTATTAAGAAATATGTATAAACTCGACCATGATACAATTTCGTCTCATATTTGTAACCAACACGTAATCTTCAAGTATTTAAAAAAATAGTAAAAATACTAAAATTTCAAGTCCATACAAAAATATATAAATGACGCTTTATTGTTTTGCAGATAAATTTTGTTCCTGCTCCACTTATTCTTAAAACTTAAACTCTTTGTTGAAAGTTTATTTAAAGAACGTTTAAGAAACCGTAAGTTATGTAACCCATTCTATTTTTGGCAACAAAGTCTTACAATAACGTATGAGAACGTTAATCTTACGTCATATTAACAAAAGAGCCGCAGGGCTGAAAGGAAAACAAAAGAACTTATTGTGTTTACATTAAATAAAATAAACTTAATAATATGCAAACCCACAAATACACCAATATACAAAGTTTCAGCCATTCTAATATTCAATGGCAGATTCATTGGCATATCGTGACTGGGTGTGGCATATTAGTGTCATGGAATTAACAATATTAACAGGCTGGTCTATAGCCACGCCTGGAATCTTTTAGCTATCTTTAGCAATTAAGTATTAATTTATTACACAACTAGCTATTAGAGTTCGCGAAGTAAAATTGCGTAAAACTGTTCCCAGAAATAAAAGTTGACGCATAACAAAGAAAAGGCATAAACGACTTCCTATATTAAATGGCGGGGCATTACTTTTTCTGAGTTTAAATGCATAATAATGGACTTCTCAGTTTAGTTGCATGTAAAAAAAAATACTATTTAGTAGCAATTTGGAAAATGTTTGCTATAAATAAAATTATTGTAAACATTTTGCAAATTGCTATTAAATCTGATTGCTCTAAGGAACCCAGATGTAAAAGGACATGGATTAAGACAAAGTTATCTCACAAGAAAAGTATTTATTCTTCGGGAATGGGAATAAACAAGGATTCCGAATAATGGCGAAATTCTGTCAACAGAAGATAAACATTTTCAAGATAGTCAGGGTAATATTTGCGAAGGAAAGTAGCATGATGGATTTGGAAACAGTTTACTTCTCTTTGCGATTTTTCTATATAAGTTTTTATATACTTTAGACAAAATTATATAATATTAATTTATTAATAATATAAATAAATTTCTCTCGTGCTTCTTATCATATCTTGTACGTTATCATCTTTAACTTATTGATATGAGTCATTATGTTCACAAGCTTTTCTTATATTTTTGCTTCATGGTCCCTTACTCACTAGTAAAAACGCAAGTTTACCCGACCTTGTCTGATAATCGACAGGGTAGGCGTAGTCGGCTTTGGCTCTAACATGATATATAACTCCCTGGAAAGTGGTGTTTAGGCAAGTGAGTGAGGTATGCAGTAAGCTCCTGATGAGTTGCTGTATTAGCAGCGGCGGTGGCCTCGCGTGAGTGACACAGACGGAGGCTTACTTAGGCTTGTATGCCTCCCGATTTTGTATAATAAAAATATTCAACGATTCTTTTTGGTCGGCAATACATGAGAATCGATACTTAGGTGAGTTAAACAAGCGCTTTGTCGCCTTTCTCTATTTTAATCCACCTCTTAAACAAATGTTGAAATACAGGATAAAAATATATAAATAACTTTGAGTACAAAACATTGAATATATTGTTTTCAATTAAAAAGATTTAAACACACAAGTCTCAACACAATAGCAAAACAAAAGCGTTCAGTTTAAATATAATTTTCTTTTAGGAAGAGCACCTACAATTGCCGAAGAGTTTTACTTTGAAAAAAAAACACCTACACGAGTTGAACACAAACATGGAACAAGAAATTTCGATTTCCCCCCGGAATCGAAATTAAATATCAAATCGTAATAACATTGTGTATCGCGTTTACCACATCGTATTCGCCACACGTGGGAGTGAATGTGTTTGAAACTGGTTCTCCGTGTACCTATCTGCTTTGATGTGATATGTAATTTCTCGAAGGATTTGAGAAAGATGTGTCTATCTATATTTAAATCTATTAGGCGTTATTTATTTATTAGAGACTTGGTGAAAATATATAAATATATACGTACAGACTATACAGATGTTATATATGGTTTCCCATTGAATTTTATGTGACATAACCACAGAAAAGACTATGAAATTGTTATTTGGTCATTAAATTATCCAATTTTTTGGTGTTGGACCTCTTTGTTCAGGATTATACATCCTGAACAAAGAGGTCCAACACGTTACGTATTACGTTCTCAATGTTAAGCATTTTCAAGTCTCACTCGTCTCAATAGTGGGCCACCACTATGCTAGCGGCGTGCCTCGTGATAGTGAGTGTCTTGTGTTAATATTGATTATAATTTTAACACAATCAGCCTCTACTCTTTTAATATCGCTGCCCTAGGGACAACTTTCAAGTACTTTAAGCACTTTCTAGTCCTTCTTGACTCGATAGTGGACCACTACGATACTAATGGCGTACCTCATGATAGTGGATGTTCTGTGATAATATTGTATAGTCTTTACGGAGTAGTTACTCATATGTTCTTATTTTTTATTCTTCATCTACTTTATTTTATCTTTTACGCCCTAGGGTTACTTTGAATATCGTTCGTAAAATACTATAAGAAATTTTAAGTGCCATATTAGAATGGCCACAAAAATAAAAGTAATTCAATATTGGTTTGACCATAGTATACACTCTCTGAAAACAAGAAATAAACTCTCACTCTACAAAATGTTCCAAAAAAAGGAGCCAACACAGTGGCCTTACCGTAAGTACAACAATCGAGTTCAGTCCAATGATTTCTAACGAATGAATTGATAATTTCGTATGGAACCTCGTGTTTGTGAATAGGAATATTATTTGGTATATATAATTGAAAAAAAATCCGTGCAATATGTAGCAAATAATATGACCCATCTATCAAAACAAATCGGTAAGTGATTCAAAGAAATAAGATGGTTTGACAAATATTCTTCACCCGCTTTTTGTTTAAATAAAAGAAAGACTTATTGTTTAACTCACCAATGTGTAACTTAACACTAGGTGATAATAAGCTGTAAATTTGGCTGCCGGATAAATGCATGTATCATTATATAGAAACGACACCAGGACAACACGAAAGGCCAAAATACTTGAAAGTAATTCTCTGTCATGCTGTCAGTTTGTTTATATATTATGTTACGATGACTTGATCATAATGGAATTGAGTATATATAAGCAAATAAATAAATAGAGGTTGTCTCAGATCTGGAGAAAAACAGCGACAGCAAAATCAACGCGAAGTTCCGCGCAGCACCAAGCCTCTTTATAATACACAGTGTGTAATTTAATTTTCTAAGTACCACATACTTCAAAGATATTGAATGTGTTTCCAAGTCAGAAAGCGGCGCTGTTATTTAATTTGTTATGTACTGTTTTGGAAGACGTTGTATTTCCTTTGTTAGAAACATTCGCTTTGTTATGTTTGATTACTTATTTTCTTCTTGTGACGCGTTAGAACGAATCTCTGTTCCGATCAACACATTTTTTTGTGGCAGCTATTTATGGTGCATGGAAAAGCTCTGATTTTTATATTAGTGCCAGTCCATCTGTACTCTCAAAAAAAGAGTCTCGGCCGGCAAAATTTTGGGTTCAAATGCAACAATAATTATATGATTAATATTCACTTATTTATGGCGTTAATATATTGCCCGTAGAGAATTGTGAAAGTGATATGTTATTTAATAGCTTATGTTATGTAGCTTATGTATTGAAGGCGGCAATATTATTGTAAATAAAGCGTGAAATTGAAGGTTTAAGAAAGACCGGTGTATAATATTTAGCCACGATTCACTTATTATTTTTGCCAAGTAGTTCTAAAAATTAAAAAAAAAAACATTTTTCAAATGTTTTTCTATTCTATTTTTTTTTTAATTTATTAATTAAAATATATATATATATATATAATAGAAAATCGTCTGATTTGTTTTAAGACCTTTGCCTGGAGTTGAATAATGGGTAAGATGTGTGTGATGTGATGTAATGTCATGTAGATTAAAAATTGTTACTATGAGAAGTGGATAAGATACAATACGATTTTATATAAAAAAAAATAAGACGTGTGTAAGTGCCCGCGAGTCTTTATCCGCAGATATAGAATTTTGTATCTAATTATTTTTTTTTATGAAAAAAAAAAAGACATGAAATAAAAAGCTATTAAAAATACTCGTAGTTCATGAGCAAAAAAGTGATGCAAAAAGTTAAACATCGTTTATGTCCAACAATTTTTCATCTATGGAAATATAATTTCTTGGACATACCGGTTTCGTCACGATGTTTTCACCTTCACCGTCAAGCAAGTGATAATTACAAATCAACATCATCTCAGCCCGTATCGTCTACTGCTGAACATTGGCCTCCCCTCTAGAATGCCATTCGTCTCGATCCTGTGCCACCTGCATCCATCGACACCCTACAAACCTCTTGAGGTAATCGCTCCATCTAGTGGGGGGGGGGGGGGGGGGGGTGTCGTCGTCCCACAATGCATATACCATGTACGGGGACGCCATGTCTGTTTATTTCGAGAACCTTAATTACAATTTTTTTTTTTTTTTATATTGGCTCAGCATAGTGGCTTTAAGTGGAACATTCAAACATTCCACTCTTCGCCTGTTGGTAAGCGAAAAGGGGAGCCCAAATTGCAGCGGCAACTGACAAAGGACTACGGTGTCCTGTCAGTTGACGCTACCATGCTGGCCCGCAAGGTGCTTCTTCACGCTTCGTTTGAAGGATCCCATGTTGTAGGAAGGAGGAAACACATGTGCAGGCAAGGCGTTCCACTTTTTAATAGTTCGACAGAGATAGGAGTTGCCGAACTTTTTAGTACGAGAAGAAATGTCCTCAACAGTGGAATGATGACATCGCAAGCCTGCACGTGTGGTTCTATGACGGAAGGGAGAGGGTGGGATAAGGGAAAATAGTTCTTCTAAATATGAATGTAAGTATGTGTTTTTGAATTTATGTATCGTATGTATGTGAAAAGACGAATTTAGTGGTAGGTACCAGGGACCGTGGGTAAATAGGTCGGGTCTGTCACTGCCCTCCAACAAATTGTATTGTATATTTTTTTATTCATGTTATTACTTGGAGCGTACAACGGGCTCGGTCATACAATCATACAAAGAGACCCATGTTCCACTTAAAGAGCCGATTTATACGGCCCGACAAATGTGAAGTGGATGTCCTAGCGTCGCTGACGTAGCTACTACTTACTGACAAGAAGTCACCAATAAACCACTTGAGGGCGCATAAAGGCACCCTTCACTCACCAAAACATAGTGCTATGGCGCCTAAGTTTCACACGAATTCGAACCTACTAAACAATCAGAGGATATTTTAACCAACAAGCCGATAAGTGACGCGATGCTGATCCGTGAACCAGTAATATGAGCAGAGTTATCTACTTTACCATCGGTCCATAGCGGTGAGTTGACTGGCAAAGCAAATTCGCGTCATCGGTTCTCCATTGATTATTTCGTACATGCTGGTGACCATACGTACTCGCAGGAACACAACATTGCAGGTGAGATTGGCATTGGATCTAAAGATGACGATGAGCAGTGTAAATGATTTCAAAAGACAAGTAGATTAATGTTTAAAAAACCTTAAAAACTGTTCTAAGTCCGAATCACCCTCACATCTATTTATCTATCTAGCGATATCTTCACGAATAAGTCCCATGCAGAGCAGGCACTGAGCTGAGCCACATGATTGGGTCTTTACGCACTCGCTTCTAAAACATCCATATCTCTTTTCATACATACATTTGACGAGCTCGGCGGCTCAGTCGTGAATGACGCGACTTTGACACCGACGCTCATGGGTTCGATTCCCACACAAGGCAAACATTTGTGTGCATGAACATGTCTGTTTGTCTTGGCCTGGGTATTTTCTATGTATAATAAGTATGTATTTACAAAAAAAAATGTATTTACGTATGTTTATCAGTTGTCTAGTACCCATAACACAAGCTTCGCTTACTTTGGGGCTAGGTGGCGCTGTGTAATTTGTCCGACAATATTTATTTATTTATTATTATTATTTATACACGCACTGGAGCCCCTAACACCAACTTCTAATAAAACGACCAATTTTGTCGTAATAGATATATACATAATAGGTGAGTCTTGTTCTTTCTCGGCTCCTATATATCCTTCCGCTTTTCGAAATCCAATAATCGCTGCAAGATACAGTATCCAGGGATGACAGATGATATTCGGCACGTCCAAACGTTTGTTTGATAACTTGCAAATACCTATTCGTGACGAGTTTGCGCGAAGTTCGTCAAATTGTTGATAACCCTACGATAAATCCGGTATGTAGAACACATTAACCCTCGTCGAGGGATGGGCGACTATTAATATCGATAATTTCTAATCAAATCAATTGTTCAAATACAGTCGAAATTATAGACGAAAGCAATGTTTGAAAACATTCTATCGCTTTGGCTATACAGGACAGTATTAAATCCTTACTAAATAATTCCCGTCTTGTAAAAATTATTTTTTTTTATTTTTTATTAATTACTTAATTAATCGAAGTAATATTATGGTATTTTTGGGTGCGAGTGGCTCAATGTCACCTTTAGAGCCAAAGCAAGCGTCACCTGCACGCGGTGCACTCTACTTATCAACAGACGAGCCTCTGACGAAAGAGTGGTAGGGCACGACGTTAGCCCGACTGGCGAAGTACCTCCACCCCACAGAAGACGGCAACCAAATAACAACTCCCTAGTTGTTTCCTGCAAGTGAGTGAGGTCTCCAGAAGATGAGTTGCTGTGTTGACAGCGAGGGTAGCTTTTTGTTGTTAGCGTTCATAGGATCCGGTAACCGCATCAGTCGGACCGTATGCTTGTTTACTATCCGTCGTAGTATTAAAAAAATGGTAATATAAATGCGCTTTTGCCACTTTAATGGAAGTTATAATATTCTCCCTAGAAAAGTGCATTGATGAACCGTCCCTACGGGAATCTATGAATACATTAAAGACCTTTTCCAAGTCATTGTTCAAATTCATTCCTTTATAAAAAAAAAAAAAATTCGAGAATTATAGATATCAATTGGAGTAAGTAATTTTGAAATGGTCCTCTGTACGATGTCGTGTATGATCTTTGTGGTGAAGAAGTGAACAAGAACAAATAACAAGTCACTTTTTGGACAGCGTGCTTGTCCATCAGCATTTATTCATTGTGTTGCCAGTAATGACATACGGAACTGAGACATGGCCCTCCACTGCGGGCCGTATGGGGAAGCTCAAGGTCGCTCAGCGTGCTATTGAAAGAGCTATGCTCGGGGATTCTCTGCGTGATAGAATCAGAAAAAAGGATATCTGTTGTAGAACTAAGGTAGGTAACCGACATAGCCCACAGGATAACTAAGCTGAAATAGCAGTGGGCTGGCCAAATAGTTCGTAGAACCGAAACCGCTGGGGAAGAAAGGTTCTCGAACGGCGTCCCCGTATTACACGCAGTGTGGAACGACCCCCCACTAGATGGACCCTCGGCTGTAATTGTTGTGAAAGGTCTTGAAGCTGTAATGAAATACCCAGGTGGCCAGGTGCACCATGGACTCATAAGCAGTTTTTTTTTGCATTCAATTTGTGTTTGGGACATAGTTCGGGTGTTGTGAATGTCTAATTTTCATCACAAGCAAGTGAAAATTAGATCAAGAAATATCTCATACGTGTGCCAAATTTAAAGTTTAAGGAAGCTTCGACACGATTTTTTTGTTGTTTACTAACAACTACTACTACTTTTTCACCTTTTCAATATGAAGATAATGAATCAGTATCGTTTTATCCCCTAAGTCGAAGGTTGCTGCTAATACCGACATGATTTGATATAATATCAAATCATCAGTATATCAGCGTTCACTGTGGTTTCAATTCTTCGTTGTCGACTTTAACAGCGAATAATTAAAATATCCAGAACGAAAGTGACCGAAAAAAAAAACGCACCCGACATGTACCAGGTTCATACGGACATACGTTGTTGAAATTGCGTTCCGTCTGAGTTGTGCTACACCAGTCACAGGTACAGTGATATCAAAGAAAAAAAAAAACCGGCCAAGTGCGAGTCGGACTCGCGCACGAAAGGTTCCGTACCATTATCTATTAAAACGGCAAAAAAATCATGTCTGTTGTATGGGAGCCCCACTTAAATATTTATTTATTCTGTTTTTTAGTATTTGTTGTTATAGCGGCATCAAAAATATATCATCTGTTAAAATTTCAACTGTCTAACTATCACGGTTCATGAGATACAGCCTAATGACAGACGGACAGCGGACTCTCAGTAATAGGGTTCGTTTTACCCTTTGGGAACCCTAAAAATGAAAATAAATTACCTACCTAGTTGGATATGATTTGACATTAATTTCAATAGAACTAAAAATTTACCTCCACCTTCACCCTAACCAGTATTATAAATCGGTGTCTAATTCTACAGCCGACCAAACCTAACGTTTATTAATTACTCTGTATGTATTTTCAGATATAATTCATAATCTTATTCCTTAGAATCATATTGTGATGACAAATACGCTACCCTAAACGAGAATTAAATACCTAAACAAATTAATTCAAATACTCTACTCAAAATCAGGGTATTTATTTCATAAGCGCCATTAGGTCTTTTCCTAAACGCTTGGAAACCTTCTGATATTCTTCTTTATTATTGCAAAAGTTACTTTTTCATTTTATAAAGTAATCGTACCTTGAATGGCTGGAAATGTAGTAAAGAAATTACCATAATCTTTTATACTACGACGGGAGGCAAACAGGCATACGGCCCACCTGATGTAAAGCGGGTACCGTAGCCTATTAAACGCTTGCGATATATTAAGTATCGCTCGCGTGATGCCTCCTCTGCTGCTTACACAGCAACTCCTTGGGAGCTTACCGGTGACCTCACTCATACGCAGGAAAACAACAACCCTCTAGTTGTTATTTAGCTGCGGTTTTCTGTGAGGCGGAGGTACTTCCCCAGACGGGCTGCTTTGATGCGCCCTACCTCTCTTAAAACATCCAGACCAAGACAAACAGACACGTTCATGCACATAAATGTTTGCCTTGTGTGGGAATCGAACCCCCGAACGTTGGTGGCAAAGTCGCGTCATTCACAACTGAGCCACCGAGCTCGTCATTGATAATTGATAATCAGAAAATCAGTTATTCATATTGTAAGAACATAACATACCTTTCCGCAGGTAGGTAAAAGAAGGAAAATTAAAAATAGTCGCCGGCACTTCGAAAACGACTAAGCGAATGTTGAAATTAAATCAATGAAAGCTGTTTTCATGAACTTTTTAATATCTATATGCCTATATTTGAGCGGATATTTACTCAATTGGCTGTATTACAAAATTCGTAGTAATGAAATATTGAGATGAGATAATAAAGCAAGTTTGTGAGCAGATATTATGAGTAAATTTGTATTAATGTAATCTTTCCCGTCCATAAAATGAAATAAGTATATATTAGATTATTTTTTTTCGCGATTATTTTGTATTCATATCAAATAAACCTAACGTAGTAAATTCATAATATATATACGTCCTAATAAATTCATATACGACTCACACGAATAATATAAAGTTGTATCCTATAAACATGCCTAAAATTGCTTTTTAGAATGTGAGAATCATATAACTCCGCACTTACGTTCTCACCGAGACGCTGTTTCCTGTAAGAGAGGCGTAAGTGTTTTTAGAAACAAAGACATTATTAGGCAAAATGTCCCAAAAACTATTTGGTTCTTTTAATTCCAAAAACAGAACTAGTATTGCTGATGCAATTTAACATAATTGCGTCATAATAGTAAAAGAAATGACATGCTCGGTTGGTTCGGATATGTAGAAAGAATGCAGGACGAAAGAATGACGAAACAGATATGCAATGCAAAAGTGGAAGGATGCAGGAGCCGAGGAAGACCGAGACTAACCTACAATGACCAACTTGGTCGTGTTTTATCAGAAGGCGTCAGGAGTCCCAGGAATCGGCGAGCGTGCATGAAAAGAGCTACGAATGTTAGACAAGCGAGTGAAGTATGTAAGGACCGCGTCTTATAGCGCTCGGTTTTCTCTGCCTACACCGCAAGGGATCTGGCGTGAAGATATACATACATACATACCGTCATTCATGTATTGTTTTTAGCACCAGTCACATATACATTATCTTCTTAGTTTCAAAATATCAAGTACATTAATATAATATCTATAAGTACTTTTATCGATATTAGCACATCCTTATCTGGGGGACATTCCAAAACGCAAACGCGGGCTTTTTGCCCTAAGATTTCATTAGGGCCCGCTTTGCGCATAAGAACTTTTGTGATTAGTACGCTAATGGTGTCATTCTACTGATAAACGTCAATGGCAAATGAAAACAGCGTAGTTTCAAAGTTAATATCACTTCCACTTTAAAATGTAGCTATTGTTGGATTTTAGATATCTCGTTCTGTGAATTGCTGAATGTTGTTTCATTGTTTGATACTATTCTCGTTTCAGAACTATATACTATATATATAACTATATAGTGGTACTATGACATACGTAACATTTAAATTCTTTAATATTAATTACGTTATGTTGCTATAAGTAATATTAAAGATTGTGATAATGTTAAATGATGAATATTAAGGATGTACTTTCAACGTAGATAGAAATTTATGATTTGATTCGGTATTACTTATTAAAAGAGTATTAATTTCAAAACCGCTTTCTTACATTTAGTCACAATTAAGTCACAAGTCATTTAGATATTATACAACTAGGAGTACTATTATATCTTCCCGCCGCTAGGTCCTTCTTGCCTAAGACTTCTTTAACATTCATAGTTCTTCATGTACGCTCCCCGGTTCCTAGGACTTCTGACACCACCTTTTGAACACATGAGCAACAAATAGACAGATATAGATTTTTTTTAAATACAATGGCGGCTTTTTTTTATTACGAACTTGTCGATAGTCAAACAAAGAATGACTCAAATGGAAATTATGTACAATGAATTTATGTCACAAAACATATTTTCTTCTTTTATACAATGTCGGCAGGCATACAAGCACTATGAGCCCACCTAAAAGCGCTTGTAAGACATTAAGTATCACTTACCAGGATACCACTGCATGCTAACACAGTAACTCTTAGTAACTTACTGGTGACCTCACTCACGCAGGAACACAACAACCCTCCAGGGAGCTGTTATATGGCTGCGGTTTCCTGTAAGGTACTTCCCCAGGCGGTATGGGTTTATTCGCCCTACTTATATTAAAATCAAGACCAAGACAAACAGACATGTTCATGCACCCACATGTTTGTCCTGTGTGGGAATCGAACCGACGAGCGTCGGTGTCAAAGTAGCGTTACTACGCCATCGAGCTCGTCAAACATAACAAAAAAGGTAAAAATATAAACAAAGGTATATTTTTTCTTTGCAAATTGACCCATAGACATCATAAATTATTTGTGCTCTGAAATTGGAACAAATGAAGTGTATAATAGCATTGACGGCTTTCGAAGAAAACACATAGCCCCACCCACCTACTCTTGTTTTTAAATAGAAAAGGTATGAAATTCTATACTATACATCAAGGCTAAGAGATTATATAAAGCTAATAAAAGCAACACTCTGACATGTTTTACCTTTCACATTTATTACACATTTCAGAGCAACGTAAATAAGGGCACAAATATACAATCAATCATTGTGTATTATTTACGTTGGAATTGTTTCATCGTAAGCGTAAGTAAGTAAATTGACATACATCTATTTACATATCTAAGTTTATGCAGTTAATTTCTGAACAAAACTTGTTACGAGTAGATAACAAGTTTTCTTCAGAATATAACTGTCTAATTCCATGTATGTATATCTTCACGCCAAGTCCCTTGCGGGGTAGGCTGAGGGATCCGAGCGCCATAAGACGCGGTCCTTCCATACTTCACTCGCTTCTGTGACAATTATAGCTCTTTTCATGCACGCTCGCATGTAATTTGTAATTCCATTTAAGTCTCTCATAATGTCATTTAAAAATATTGAAAACTTCTTTTGGTAAACTGATTGAAATATGAGGTTTATTTCGAAAATGTGAAGTCAAAATTAGTTACGATATCCACTGAATACTTGTTGAACGTTCCTGGTTAACAAGTCCGTATTTTTTCGCTCTAAATCTTTCTTTCCATACCGTAGCAGTGCGTCGATGCGAGACGTCGCAAAGCAGAGTGCCAATCAAGATGATTATTCGGGCTATAGTGTCTACTTTAGCCCGAATAATCTATAGTTACCTCCATCTCTTTCAAAACGTCTACGATATTTTAATCACCATGAATCGGCGGTATCGATAGGCTACAGTAACATCACACAAGATTAGGCGGACAGTAAGCTGTGTTACATACGTAACAAGGCGACGAAACGGTAGTAAAGTTTAATACAAAGAATAAAAACTAAAGTCGAACCACGTGAATCATTATTTGAAAAAACAAATCTTCCACAAAGCCCCGGTTTAAAACACCATTAAGGCACAACTTTCTAATCCCATCCTCGGAGCTCATAACTGGGATCGTCGTAACTTATTTCGTCTGCTACTATTTTTAGTAGAGGAAGCCACTTTTTTCGATACACGCTAAGTGGTTGTCGAGGAGTTCTAAATTATTCTGCGGATGTCTCTTTTGAACTGAAACAAAGTTAAGCCGATGTTTATGCTACAAATTTTAAAGTACCCGTCATATTTAAGACGCTCGGGATTTCCGATTTGATTCTCTTTAGCCGCATTTTATATATCGAGATATTTTCTTGTAGTAATTTTCATTTAGTCGCTGTGCTGTCGTGATAAAACGATACTGGTTCATTTACGACATATTACATTGATGAAAAAGCTTAGAAATTTAAAAAGATCACCGAATAACAACAAAATCGCGTCGAAGCTTATCTTAACTTGATGAATACAAATGAGAGGATTCTCAGTCGGATTGTCACTTTTGATGCAGAGTTATGACGAGCTCGGTGGCGCAGTGGCTAATGACGCTACTTTGACACCAGCGTCGTGGTTTCGATTTGTGTGCATGAACATGTCTGGTTGTTTTTAAGAGAGGTAGGGCACATGAAAGCAATCTGTCTGAGGAAGTACTTACCTCCACCTTATAGAAAACCGCCCCCAAATAACAACTGCCTGTAGGGTTGTTGTGTTCCTGCGTGCGAGTGAGGCTACCACTAAGCTTCTAAGGAATTGCTGTGTTAGCAGCAGAGGTGGGATACGATTGATACTTAATATATTGTAAGCGTTCTAACATTGCATCCCCTTTCGTTTTGAGCTTTATTTTTGTACACATAGGATTGCGTTAAGAATGAAGACAAAATCAGACGTTACGACTCTATGCAACTATGAGCACACAATTGATTTCGAAAGTAGAAGCTATGACGAGACCATAGTTCTACCATTCGAATTCAACTGATTAATTCAATTGAAATAAATTCACGAATCAGTTATTCAGATTATAACGGCAGATACAGATTTAGTTGCGAACTTCCTTTCTCTCTTCAATTCTAATTAAATCATCTTTCTATTACCGTGTTTAAAATGTCAGTGAAAGGGGATTGCAAGTCTTCTTTTTGTTTTGCAAATCTGAACAAATTAATAATTAAAGTTGAAAGTAGTTGCATTTCAGTACGTTTCGGTAACCACTTTACATCACGTGGGCGGTTAAATTTAATTTATTTAGAAATTAAAAATCACGACAGTCATTATTTCTAACAGAAAAAAACGTTTAAATTAATACAGATACAGTATTAATTAATAAAATACAAAGTATAAAGTTAATTGATTATATCATATTGTATTTATTAAAAAGTAGTTTAAACATTAAAAATTTTTCATATCACCCTTTAAAACCCTTTTTTTATAACCCCCTCAGTTAATTTAGCTTTTTTTTCTCCAATTTGCACTATATTGAGATTGTAATCCGTTGTATTGTTTTTATTATGATGTTACATAACATATGTCATCCAAGATAACATAAGGATTCCAAGGATAGAATCCTTGGAATCCTTATGTTATCCGGATAAAGCAACTTTCAAACATATTTGCATGAACCCTGAAAACATTATGCTCCTTTTTCGAGACGGTCGGTAAAAAGAAATTGCATAATAAATTAAGACTAAATTACAAAAATGCAATAATAATAAAAATGATAACGTTGGAAGAAAACTACGCTGGCAAAAATCATTAATCTAAAAAAACATATATTTATCGCATTATGCCATTTAATTTCAACATCCCTAACGAGTTGCAATATAGCATGAAATAATGATACATTTTAAGGAGAACGTAAAGTAATAGGGGTAGCCTAATTTCCAAACTGTTATACTTAAGATCGAAGAACTTTAATTAAATCCACCGTTCTTTTGTTCTAGTTTCATCAAAACTTCAATTAACATTAAACCGGCAAAATTATGAAGTCGAACAACAAACAAAGAGGGATATAGTTGGTATAAATAACCGAGCCTATTAGTAAAAGCGTGGTACTCACTAGCTAATAGGCCTCTAGAAGTGGAAATTATATCGTGCGTTGAAATAATAAGCCATAAATATTGAACAGCGGGGGATTATTATCAATTAAGTGGGTTTTATAACAGATTCTGCGCGATCGTCTTTCGAAAAAAATTCGTCTCGAAGATTCCCAGTGTTAAAATGATCCCAAAAGCGAATTTATTTCATAGCCTGTTCAATAAACTCCTTTATGGGTGCAGTGATGGTTGTTAGTCTAATTTTATAACACTATGCTCGCTTTCAGTTGAAGAGTTAAGGCGGTTGTTAATGTTATACTCGGAGTAATAACTTTGGTTAAATAGGCGAGTCTAAACGCCTTTTATTTTATAGGTTGCTAAAGTGGAATCCATTCTAAATTTAGTGAATCATTGGAATCCTTATGGTAACGAATGCGATATATATCATGGATGGGTATTTCGTGTGTAAAAGATATGCGAAAGGTATGCTGATATATTCATAAATATCCGAAAGAATATTTTCGGCGTGAATATATTGACACTGGCATGCCAGTTTGCGTAGCTTATTGAAATACGTTGCCATGTGTTTCCTGAATACGGCTATTAGATAAATATAATAGATCGATGTGCATTTTTGAGTACATTGATACTTTATTTGTAACTAGCTGAAGCCCGCGGCTTCGCACGCATAAGATTTGGACTTTTAGTAGCCTTTATTTCTCTATAGATCTCAAATTCTTTCTGTTTAAAAAACAAAGTTCAGGGTCGTTGATGCAACCATAGAGCGATTCAATTTTCATACAGCGCCATCTGACCTTTACGGTAGGCAACGTATATTTATTTTATTTTTATTACATAAAAATGCGTAGTTATTTTATGTCACAAAAAATACGTATTCTATGAAAATAATAAAAATAAAATTGCAAAGTCCCCCGAAGGGGAAGATCCCCCTAATTTTAGCAGTTTTTCATTTTTTACGCAGGAACCCTAAATATTTATGGGATAAAAAGTACCCTATATTCTGCTCTGAACAGTCCTCTACCTACCAGTGAAAGTCCCGTCAAAATCGGTTCAGCCATTTCGAAGATTAGCCCGGACAACAAACAGACAGACAGACAAAAAAAATGCGTATTAAGTCTTTGGTAACGTGAAAATAATAATATGAGCTTAAAATAAAGGCTTTATTTTGAAATCACAGACAGACACTTCAATTTTACTTATAGTATATAGTATAGACTGTATAGAGTATAGATTATCACTTGCGGAATGTATGAAAACATCGTGAGGTAACCCGCACCATCTAGAAATTATATTTAAAAGGTATGTGACTTAACCTAAGGGAGGTCTGGTTTTTTCTCGAAGCTGTGTCCATGTCAAAATCATTATCATCGCCAAATACTTAGGCTTAGGTAACGAACCCCGCCTAATATGCATTAGGATACGGGATAACGCTACGAAAAAGATACCTACGCATTTTTAAGAAACAAGATAAGAAACGATGATGATGATTAAATTGGTAGTGTTCTATCAGAAGGCGATGTCAGGAGCCCTAGAAATCGGCGAGTGTGCATGAAAAGAGCAATGAATGTTAAAGAAGCGAGTGAGGTATGTAAGGATCGTGTCACGTGGCGCTCGGTCCTCTCTGCCTACCCCGCAAGGGATTTGGCGTGAAGTTATAGATAGATAGATAGATAGAAGGTAAGAAACGAAATTTCTATTAATAAACTGGAGTTTTATTATACTGAAAAAGACTCCAGGGTTTTCCCAAGAGACTGCATCATGAGGTTATCCTAAAATAGCGTGCAGATGTCTTTACAGGTTCGGCAACGCACAAGTGATGTCCTTGGTATTACAAACGCCCATAAGCTGCGGCAATAACGGCTATTTTTTATACAACGTCAAAAGGTATACGCCTATACGGCCCACCTGGTGGCCTGCCTCACACGCAGGAACACAACAACCCTCTAGGGAGTTGTTATTTGGCTGCGGTTTTCTGTGAGGTGGAGGCCCTGGACGGGCTGCTGTTATCTATGGCCCTACCTCTCTTAAAACTTACAAAGAAGTAGTTACAAATTATTTTTCTGCCCATTTATAATTACATTATGATTGCATTTCCCGAAACTATTTCATGCGGGTTATGGTTGCGGTCATGCTTGAAATTTAAAATAGATCCACTATGCATCACTATAATTTTGGAAGCCATTTTTGACAGGTAATTAACACTTGAAATAGTCTGTAGTAAGTTTGTTTATGGAAATTTTGTTTATGGCTCGAGGATGGACATAGCCAACGTATGCTTACACATGGCGAGTGTTTGTTATGGTGTGGTTAAAGGGCCGTTTCTTACTTTTAGGAAGACATTACGGGATTTCTTAGAAGAAAATTAAATTTTGTATTCTTTTTAATTGTTGTAAACACATATTCGTTTAAGAAATGCATTGTGTTATTATACCCGGTTTAGTTAGATTCATCATTTATTTTGCGAAAGTCAATTTTATCTAAACTGCTTTGTTTCTTCCGCCACTAATTAGTTCATGGGAACTAGTGCCGGCCGGCACCCACCCACTACCATTAGTAGATGCAACATGCCGTCGCTGCAATGGCTGCTCTGGTAGTGGTATGGCTTATGATTAAGCATGGAGAATCAACATACCGTAATGAAGGATAATCACGAGGTTATTTAGGAAGTTTTAAATCATTATGCTTTAATGCTCATATTTTATTTTTATGAAAATATACAAAAATATATTATTCCTAGTAACATTAAAATTATTTGTTAACAATTCTGACAGACATGTTGGGGTAACACCGTGTTAAGAGGAAATAGGGAATTTTTGGACCAAAATGGAGGCAGAATTTGGTTAGCTTCGCTGAAGGTTTTTTTCATGTCTGGATATTTCGCTGTTCGGTTCATAGGGGGTGTTCATATTTTAATATGAAGGAAGAATAATTTGAAGGACCATAATTGATATCTGAGCCGCCTCATAAAGACAATTTATGCGTTGTCTTCAAAATTAAAATGCTTCCAAGAACTTTCCGATATTGTCTTTACCGGGGCGTCTTCGCTTACTATTGTCGTTTGTATCACTACACAAATATACACAGAATATACACTTTTTTTTTGGCAATCAGTTCTCATTCGAAGTTTTTTTTTATCGGTAACAAGGTGTTTAATATAAACAAGTTCCAAGTGCATTTGATTACAAACGCCTCGAGAACGACGACAATAGCAGGTGATCCTTCGGCGAAAACAAAATCCCAAAAATTATTAAAAAATCCGTTTAACTTCTATTGCATGCTAAAGCATTATACAGAAAATGAACTAAATATATATACATTAATAACACTGTGTGTGTATAACAATGTGGAGTAAAATAGTTACGTTAATTAAAAGGGTTTTTTCCAGTGACATCACTGGATGGAATATTTAACCATTTGATATATCTGTTTGTTGTTGGAAAAAACTACAAAAAGTTTAGACAATTTACCTACCCCTGAATTTATACATGCTCTTGAACATTTGTACGTTATTACGGCACTCAGTTTAATTATAACTTAAATCTTAACTGTACAAGAATTATTGTACCAGTCGCTCATGCTTTAAAGGAAACAAGTAACAAAATAAGGACAGAAAAGTACGATTAGCAACGATTTAGAAAGAAAAATGTACATTTGAAAACGAAGCCAGAAAACAACAGCAAAAAAATAAAGTCAGCAAATACTTGCGTTCTAAGAAAAATATGAAGGTTTGCCAGAAACATAAGTACCTATAAGAAAAATACATATGGCCGCCTGACATTCTTTTGATGTATGGCGTACAGGAATTGTTAGAGATGGCCAAATATTACTTTCCTTTGTGTTTGGTTTATTATTGTTGTATTAATGTGTCACTGGATTTGATGGCACGAAGTGGGTCGAGGTTGTTGTCTTCGAGATGGGAGGTATTGTGGAAGGTAATCCGAAAATGGGGTTATAAACAGATCTCGTTTGAGATTGCTAATAACCAAATACTTGAAGAAACATTAAGCCAGAAAACAATAGCTGACGATCCAACGATAAACAAATTATTACATTTATGTAAAAACTATTCTAGTTAAGTGTATTATAGTTTTTATTTTACTTTACCTACATATTTATGATCTTTGTATAATGGGACCACTCGCTATAAGGTTTTCGTACCCTTACTGTCTGTTTTTCTTTTATCACTGGTCTCAACCTTGTAAAGAGGCAGGCCTGTTTCGATATTTAGCTTTATCTATCTATTTATGTCATTATGCAAGGTCCCTTGCGGCGTATACAGAGAGCCAAGCGCCACATGACGCCTCTTTACACACCTTCCTCAATATTCACTATTCATGCTCCTACTTTTCCTTCTGTTGTATATCTATTTCGTCATTCTTTCATCCTGTATTCCTTCTACGTGCCCAAACCAATGGCGCATCTCTTTTTTCTTACCTTAAATCCAAATTTTCTATTCCAAGACCAGCGCTTTTTACATCATCTTTGCGAAAGCTGTTAGCAAGCGTTATTCGACTGAATAGCAGTAATGTCAACTCAACATAGACTAAACCTGTTATACAAACATTCTATGTCTTCACGACAAGTCCCTTGTAGGGTAGTCAGAGAGACCCAATGGCACATTGTTCGGTCCTTACGCGCTTCTTTCGCTTCTATAACATTCATAGCTCTTTTCATCAACGCTTGGCTGTTTCTACCATGCACCACCTCTGATAATCTAAGAGCAATTTGGTCGAAGTAAGCGAGTCTTGGCATTTTTCGGCTGTTTTGTACACAACCACAACAAACATACAAATAGCATATACATTTTCAAATAGGTTTTGCTAAAAAAACATAAATTCGAAAAATGGGTATTACAATCAATATCTGTCTGCTCAGCTCGCGATACAACTATGGTTGTAGGAATATTAGGATGGCAGTATTCATAACAGCAAGATAGAAGAGGTAATAAATAGTCTTGCCCACTGTTTAAAATGAAACTGCAAATTCATATTGTCAGAATTTACTGATAATAGATATCAATTGCCATTATGATAGGGACTGCGTTCCGACATGTAATGTGGACTCAGTAGTTAACAGTCTTTAGGCGTTGTCGTTTGCTGACACAATAAAACAAATACGGAGTGTATTGGTTATTGTGTGTCAGCAAACGAAAATAATTCCCAAAATAAACATGTAGCGTCGTTGTAATATGTACAAGTTAATAATGATAGCTATTTCTCTGTAAATATATAAAATATATATAGTAACGACAATATTTTCCGCTCCGTTTCTCTTATTTAATATTCATTATTTAAGCACTGTTTCTCAATCTTAATTTATACTGTATTCTGTTTTTGCGAAATAAATGTCCTAAACCATTATAACCTGTCAGTGAAGTGCTAACACAGTCATAAAATAGCCCATTAACTCCAATAACGTCGATAATCCACTCGTATGTGTTCAACCGAGATTTTAATTATGGATAATTAAGCAATGATTTCGTTCCCACGGGTTTTATTAGCTTAATTTTTGCAAATTACTCGTTATTACTATAAAACAACTTTACATCTCCATTATTTATTTTTATATATTTTATTTCCATACCAAATCTTTTTATTTTATTCTTTAATTAACACTTAATAATTAGTACGTAATTTGGTAAGAAATTTTTGGAGTGGTAAAATTTACGAAGAACGAAGTTCTACTCCTCGATAACAGATGGCGCTAGGCGTATCGTCAAGTTGCTTCTGAGTTTGCCGTATGAGACGGTAGAAAAATATTAAAAATGTAGCTAGTCTTGGGTCGGGACAATGGTATTAACGTAATTACGTTATGGTAATTATGTTTAACAACTAGTCTTGAAGTCTTTACTAATTTATATAGCAAATATACCAGACTAATGACGTATGGGTGAATTAATTAAATACCATATTAAAGAATATTGTAGCGACTTAAATTATAGACTTAAATTTTTGAAATAATAGTCTGAAAATGTGATATAATTACAATCTTTACACTGAAGATATTTATAAAATAATTAAATAATAGTTTATTTAATACAATAGGTACCTAGTAAGCGACGTTATTCAATTACATATGTGCGTATATCTTCACGCCAGGTCCCTTCCGGGGTAGGCAGAGAGAACCGAGCGCCATAAGACGCGGTCCTTGCACACTTCACTGGCTTCACTTCAATTACATAAATGTTATAAATATATTTAATAAGATTACATATCGGGTTAGATTTTAAACGAATGTTAATACGTAATTGAAGATCGAAAAAGAAAATATCTACCTTTCATTAGTCTTGGAATATCTCTTTTAATCAAACACGATCTCAAATTCCTCTTTTGGTTAAATTCTCTTAAAAAAAATTATTATATATGATACTATTGTGATTATATCACTATAACGTTGTTCTATACAAGTGAATGAGATTAACCAGTGATAAACATAACCCATGTTCTAAAATGTATTTCTGGTTCAATTCACAGTAAAACATCTAGTTGCTACGCTTGCCAAAATTTAAAGGTTATTATGGGACTACGAGACTATTGTAACAATCCATTGGAGGGTGACATCGACTTAGACATATATTTATAGGTCAAACTTTGAAACTATTGCTACAAAAGGAAACAGCAAAAGTAATATAATATAAACAAACAGCAAATTTGCTCTATAACTAAAGTGTTTAGTGGTCAATTGATTTCGCCAAAGCTAAAGTTCCGATTAATCAATTAATAAATGTGAAAAACGAGGAAAGTTACGTTTGTGTATAAATTGACCAATTGCCGATCGAGACATTTATTTTCAAAAGTACAATTTTATGGGTGACGATACTTTATAACCTTGTTTATGTAAATATTTTCTCCAAGAAATATAAAACGCATTCAATTATATTAAAATTCTTCAAGTGTAACTTTTGAGAATATAATAATGAGAAATTTGTTGGCGATTTACGGCGAATTAACTTTGGTTCCCATTATGAGAAGCCAACTTGGAATGCATTATTTTATTACTACAATTTGTTTATTCATTTCCTTTTACATTTTCTACTGGCAATTGGATTGAAATCTTCAGTTATAATTAAATAATATTACTCCTGCCATTTGCACAAAATATGTTTCGTTCATTTTGGACCAAATCGTATTGAGTAATAGGTGTTTTCTTTTGGAATTCGCCCTTCGTTCGTTTTAAGACTGTATTTTTCCGCCCAATATCCAATCATTTCAAATCTCGAGGATATTTTAAGTGTTATTTTAGAAAGTGGACCCGTGAAGCGTAGCAAACGAAATTATACAGACGTGACCACGGAGCACGATTGCACTGGGTTCCTTTAAAAGTTATTTATTTTTCAATCGAGATTTCGTGGGGTTTTGAAGAATGGGGAATCGAAATGACGATTTTATTAAAGCAATTCAGTTATACCGTTTTGAAGCAAAAGTTAAAAAGTTTGCTTCACAACTGTAGGTTCACGGGCAACTTTATAACAAGCTGTTGTGGATTAAATTGCCAACTTAGTTTTTAATCCCCGTGTTCTCATTATGGAATGTGTTTTCCAATTTTAGTTTAAACTTTTGACGTGGAAATAACTTTAGTATAATACACGTTTAAAGTTAGTTGAATTTATAGATGTAGAAGACATTGAGATACATTCTGTGATATACCCACTTTCTGACATCACCTTCAATGTACGAGTACTATGTGTAAAGTACTTACATATTTTATTAAGTTTAACAGTTTTAATGACTGAGTCTGACAAATTCAGCTTTAACTGTTCCACATTGTATTATTTTAGTATTTACATGTATATACATATATTAGTTACGAGTTATTGATATTAGATCCGTGGATAAGAAATATATTTCTAGTTATAAAATATTGATTTAATAAAATTATTTTGCGTGAATTGTAGTTATTTTTAGATATTGATGCTAATATTAACAAACCCGAGAAATATATAATTTCTCTAACAAATGTAAATCTATAACATTTATACTTACTAAAAGAACACAACGGTATATTAATAATAGCCAACCTTTTCCATATCTGTATCATAATATCAAATATAATCAGAACGACGAAATATAACATTATACGCGGCGCGGTTTCAACATTGGTCGGAAAATAATTTTAAACCTTTGTTCGCAAAATTCTATGAATAATTTAAACTTAATTTCTGGCAAACCAGTAAACAAAATGAACTTCGATAATGAAACGATTAAACCTGACACTACTAGATTAAGACTCGTTGATTTACAATACATAAAATAAAAAAATAAAGTTTTGACATGTTTTGTCAAGGTAAGAATTTTAATGTGAATTGAAAACAGTAATGTTTATTTATTGTCAATTCTTTTTCCACAATGTAACGGCACATAAATCCTAATTGCGAAAAGAGTTTGTGTATATTTTCTAACTATATTAAAAATAATAAAACCGGAAATTTGCT
Organism: Pyralis farinalis; assembly: GCA_947507595.1. Classification (NCBI taxonomy): domain Eukaryota; kingdom Metazoa; phylum Arthropoda; class Insecta; order Lepidoptera; family Pyralidae; genus Pyralis; species Pyralis farinalis. The sequence goes on from OX382258.1 coordinate 39,523,640, forward strand.
AGATATACACATTCTCAAATATTATCCACCTACATTCCCATTTGTGATTTATTTGCTAACGTTGTATTTGTTACCATAAATTTATGGAGCGTTTCTTTTACAACATGCATCGGTACGCACTATTAATGCTCCAGTAAAACAAAATGAGCATTGTTCAATTTCTATTTTAAATATTTCTCGTTATTTTAGAATTCGTTTTAAAAGACTGCTCAACGAAAGTTTATTCTATTTCTAAAAATATTAGACTTATTGTTGAGCTTACATTTATTTTGTAAAAATCTATTTTGTTTTTGGGCAAGTATGGTGCCATGACATGATCATATACTAATTGACACGATGCACCATGCACCGGCAGTTATGTCCCATTTAAATAAATTTGTAGCAGCCATAGATATTTAGTTTATTGGTGTCGGTGGCATGCGGGCGTAACTTCGATTTTCTATTTTGTGTTTTGATGATGTTTTTATTACCAAGTTTCTTGTTGATTGTTTTTCCTTTTGTAACATTAATTATTATTATATCCATCTATTTTATATTCATAAGAACTTTGTTTGTATTATTGTCAACGTAACGTGTTGTTATAAATACAAACATTGTATTGGTATATACATTTCACTGTCTAACTAATACAATAATATTTGATGTATATATCTGAACATACATTGGCGTTACACATTATAAAAACTAAATCTTTTTTCTAAAGATAACAAACTTTCACGCTCATGATTTATTACCGCAGCCTTTCTATATCCCCATTCTTGCATCACATTTCAATTTATCGTTGCACTTAGACCTCCTCCGTAATTACTCAGACGCAAATGAGAACGTGAACCATTCAATAAATCTTCCAGATAACCCACAATTATCTGACGAGAACCGGCAATTATAACGGCGAAATTAACAAGACACTCACCTAAAACTACCAATATGAAACACAAACTAATGTACAAGATCATCAGGAATCTTTGGTAACTAATAAACTAATACTTATATCACACGTATGTACGACAATCATCTACTCGATTGTCGAAATTTTATATCACAGTACACATCACTAGCTAAACGATTTCGGCCGCAGAGCGATCCCATCAGGTCATCACTACATTACGAGCACAGTATTTTTTGTAGAGAGTGCATTCGAACAACTTTTTCTTTGGCACACAAAGTTTCGGTCATCGTACGTTGACGAGACGAACGCAATCCGAGACACTTCCCATCACAGTTCACAACAAAACTTTTGCGATGCGAATCGATTCGTGGTCACTTTAAATTGTTTAACAGTTACACTGACGATAGTTTCTCACGGACGACCGACATAGGTGTGTCCTAGCCGACTGTCGGGACGCAACTGCCATGAAGTTGCTCGGGATTGGTGAAGAATGCGCGGCGCATGGTTGCCACACCGTACACGGTCGAGTTGCTCGCCGGCCGAAATGTAGAGGCACAGTCAAGCACACAATTTAAAATAATCCTTACACTATCGAACTCAGACGGTTAGTATAACCAGATAGGTAGTCATGCATTGTAGTTGCGTCGCCCCCTGGCTTGGCCGCTTCGTTTTCATAAACATAGGTAGGTGCGGATTCTCGAAACGCTTTTGGAATACAATCCCGTTCGTGCGTCTCTTTCTGGCGAGCTTTCGAAAACAAAAAAATGAAACAGGTAAACGCAGCGCCTATGGTGTTCAATGGACGATATTACAAATGTTGCGTTTTCGAAACATGGCATTTGATACAAGATGTTTCCGCATGTTTAGTTTAACGAATTTAACGCATTTTAATGAAATGTGACGTAAATAAATGCTCTTCAATATGGGATTCGTAAATTTTACACCTGAAAAACATCTCAAATCTTTGATTGACTGTATTGGGTCAGGTAAATTAATCAAATATAATCAAGAAACGAAAAAAATGTTTGACAGGCATGTTTTTGCCTTCGTCGTTCCGCATCAGTATATTGTTAAAATATTTATTTTTAGGCAAATTTACCTAGGTCAGGCGAAGACTATACAATATTAAAATGAACTTTTTTCATGCAAATGATTATTAGGTAGTATTGAAAAAAAAAAAAACGTAAACGTACTTGATACAAGGTAAGCAAAAATGTTTAATAGCAAGAACTTGTAATTGCAGTTGAATAAAAGGTAAAATGGTTTTTTTAAATCGTACACATCTTTTTTAATAAAATGTTATAAATAGTTTTCATTTTTCTTTTTTTCATTAGCATTTCCGAAACGTCCATGGCGGACCATGACCAGAATTACGAATAGAAACTTGTACTTAAATATCTATCTAAATATAATTTCACGCCAAATCCCTTGCGGGGTAGGCAGAGAGAACCGAGCGCCACGTGACTCGATCCTTACATACCTCACTCTCTTCTTTAACAGTCATTGCTCTTTTCATGCACGCTCGCCGGTTTCAAGGGCTCCTGACATCATCTTCTGATAGAACACGACCAATTTGATCGATTGATTCCTCGGCTCCTACATCCTTCCACTTTTGCATTGTATATCTGCTACGTCATTCTTTCAACCTGCATTCTTTCTACATGTCCGAACCAATATAGTACTTAAATATAGTTTTCGAATCGTCTTTTAGTAAAGAGTTGTAATATATTATGTCATCATATTGCTATAAAATGGAGATATATCGTTGCCTTTGAAGATTAAAGATCAGTAGCCATGTACCTACAAGGTTGCAAATATACGTAAGATATATAATTATGATGATAAGTATTTAACGTAGCCTAAGGAAACATGTAACACCAGCGGTGTCTGTGCGTCTTTGGTTATTGTAGATATGTATGTACGAGTATGTATCATTTGATAATTCTGGATATCGAAAAAAGGAATCCATATAATGTTTCATTTATTTACGAGTGAGTTTATACAAAATTAAATATTATAAAGAGGTAAAGTTTATTTGTTTGGACTTTGTTCTATAACTATGTACTTACTAAAAAAATCATTCACTCCCTGACTGCTATAGTTAGGCTTATTTTTATTTAGTGGTCTTGTGTAAAACTTGGAAGACAGAAATCCACGCAGTAGGTAGCAACAAATAAAATGTTTCTAGTTTCTAATTTAAACTACATATACTACTATGTATTAAAAAAAATAATTTAAATTTAAGACCACACAAGTAATTCGATTACAAAAAGATGTATATAAAAAAAACCTTTTTTAATGATTTATATCATGAAGAAAAACTATAACAATTAGTGCATTAAATTAGAAAACAGCAATATTTTACATTATAATTTCCTCGTTCCTAATTTAGGTTACCTACATATTCATATATAATCTATAAGCTGAAATAATTTATTTCATTATAATACAATATAAATAAATTAACACAAAAGGTGTATTCTAAGAACACATTTTAAATTGTTTACATCATAAGGAGGAACTATAACAACTCGTATATTAAATACAAATACCGCAACATTTTACATTAAAATTTCCTCATTCCTAATTTAAAAAACTAATAAAAATTATTTAAATTTAAGACCACGTAAGTTAATTAATACAAAAGGTGTATTCTAAGAACACATTTTAAAATCATAACAAGGAACTATAACAACTAGTGTATTAAATAAAACACAACATTTAAATATTAAGATTTAAATCTAAATAGAACCATCAGGTCTGTCTAATGTTAAAATTTTTCGACGAGGAATTTTAATTTTATCGACGATTCTGATACAAATCTTGGGAAAGGTTGTCCTATTAAGATTACATGGTTAAAAACAGAAGTATCGAAATCATTACCCAAGGGTCCCACCCCCAACGTTGCGGTCCGTAATATTACAAGAGTCTTCCATCGCCGACAAAAAAAATCGACGTCTGCGAGTCCCGACCTAAGTGTATTGTTCCGTAGTGTAAATTAATTTTGTGTTTTTTCACAGATATATATTGTATAGAAAAAAACCGCATTTTTTTATACAACGTCGGGCATACACGCATACGGCCCACATGATGTAAAGCGGTTACCGTAGCCTATGAACGCTTGCAATACACTAAGTATCACTCGATGTATACGTCTATACATATAAATAGAATTGAAGTGTCTGTCTGTGATTACAAAATAAAGTCTTTATCTTTTTAAGAAATGCCCTGAACTTCGATTTTTTAAACAGAAAGAATTTGAAGGCTGGAGAGTAACAAAGGCTAACAAAAGCCCAAATCTCACGCGCGCGAAGTCGCGGGCTTCAGCTAGTGATAAATAAATGCGTACCATTTGTACGATAACTCCATGAAAACTTTAGTAGATTCGACAAGCCCAGTGGTGGAGTAGTTAGCAATGGTACTTTGACACCAAGAGTTCGGTTCCCACACAGGACAAACGTGTATGAACATGCCTGTTTGTTTTGGTCTGAGCGAATTTAGGAGAGATAGGGTGCATCGAAGTAACTTGTTTGGGAGAGTACCTCCACCTCCCAGAAAACCTGAGTCGAATAGTCCCTCGCTGGAAGGTATTGTGCTCCACGAAGGAGTGGGGTTACCAGTAAGCTCATAAGCGGTTGCATATTTTTATTATACTATATATATATATATATATATATATATATAAACTAGCTGTGTCCGCGACTTCGTCCGCGGGGAATTTAACAAAAAAGCTATTGTTCAGTTATAATTTTATTTATTTGATTTGATTATAAGTACTTAAATAAGCAGAGTAAAATAGCGAATAGCAAAATAATAATCGATATGTATTATGTACTTCGTTTCGTCGTTATTTATTTATATTAATAAGATTAATTAAAATTTCTAAAATAAAAGTAGGCTAAGTTACTCCTTATTACATCAGCTATCTACCAGTGAAAGTCCCGTCAAAATCGGTGCAGCCGTTTCAGACATTAGCTGGAACAAACAGACAGACAGACAAAAATTGTTCAAGTGTTCACTTTGGTATACCTATGTACCTTGTATACATTCATATGCATTTAGTAAAAAGCGGTTATTTTAATATTACAAACAGACACTCCAATTTTATTTATCTGTAATATAGATGAGCGGTGACCGCAGCTCTCCATACATTTCAACGCACTTTTTCTTAATAACACCAAGGTGGGAAACAAGCACACGGCCTGCCTGATGGTAAACAGTCACCGTAGCCTATGGACATTTGCAACACCAGGGGTGTCACTCATGCGTTGCCGTCCCTGAACTTTATAATTGACATATATCTTTAGCTTTTATGATTGTAATGAAAAGAGTAATCGAGTAAGCATATCTTCTGTCTACTAGCAAATCGGGTCAGCCATTTTGGGATAAACGAGAAAAGACATAGCCTGAGTTTCCTATTTTTTACTTAAAAAAAGATTTTTTCTGTTTTTTAATTTTCATTCGACGCACGGAACGCCAAGAGCAGAAAAAAATAAGCTAAGGCTAACCATCGATTAGCTTCGACCGAAAATATTTTATATTTCCCATTATACCAAAATGTATCTTAATGTCAAAACATGAAGGTAGAGAATATAGCAGTAAACTTGTATCGGAGTTTTGAATTCTAAAGTATCGGCCAATAAATTCAGCCAACGACAGTTTCGACCACTAACAGTTTCTACGAATATGCTTACTACAACTTGTATCCACCAACTTGTCGAAAGCAATTTCTCAAACAGTTCGTAAAAATGCCAACGTCGCATTTGTTTGGATATTTTAGAGAATAATACATAAATGAATAATGAAGGCACTATCTGAACTAATAAGAATAGTTAATAATATAATTTCATTGCATTTCGGGGGTCCATCTAGTGAGTGGCGAGCCACCGCCTGCCGAAAGTAACATCAGATATGATAGTTATGGGATATTGCAGAAGAGAGACGGGCGCCTAGCCCGTCTCTCTTCTGCAATATCCCGGTTCTAATAATACCTCCAAATCTCATCTTAATAACCTACTTTTTTCCCACATATTTCCAATAGTCCCAATACCTGCCGTGACTTGTTCATTATATTGTCCCATTGATATCTCCTGGAGCGGGTCACGGTGGGTGTACAACATTACATACAGTCTTTTCGAAGGGGCTTCTACGCGTTGGATCCTTATCCCCGCGCACGCCTATCAAATGACCGAGATTATTACCCGTGAGTGAAAAAAAAAGTCATAATAATTGCCTCACGACCAAAACCTCGCGAAGGCCGAGGAGAAACATGGAATTGACCCACGAGGTTACCGCTACGTGGCATATTCTACCATAATTGTTCTGATAGTCGTAACAGTGAACAGACTTAAGCAAAGAGTTACTTAGTGGTCTAGTCAAGAACCAGATACAGAAGGTGGTTCTTCTCGACACGGTACGCATTGTGAGGAGGTTTCTTTACCCTGGGTACCGCTACCTGTGGGTATCCGTTTTTATATCTTTAAATGTATTTTGTAGTGCTATTAATATATTTTAAAAATGTAAAAAGGAGATAAAGAGTGAATAAATGAAATATATAATAATAAGATTTATTTCTTCTCACACAATTTACAATACTTTTACAAGATAGATATTCTAATAGGGGACAATAATCCAAATTGGTACATTTAAAATATAAGTAACCTGAATAGATAACAAGAAGTTAGTACTCAGTCACAGCACAGGTTTTAAATAAATAATACAGTTTGCTGGGACCTATAATATAATTTTAATACATTAATATAATTATCTTCTTAGCGTTACCCCGTTTTCTAATCCATTAGGATTGGCGCGGTGCGCTATTGGCGCAGATACTGAACTGAACAGAACTCACAGGGAAAACCAGACCTTTCTTAGGTAAGTCACAAGTTTTTCGAATTATAATTTCTTGGACGTGGGTGTTTCCTCCCGATGTTTCCATCACCGCCGAGTGATCATTACAAATATAGTAACATTACGTAATTAGCATTATTTTCTTGTATTTCACATCAGTCTATTTAGTGTGTGTATATTTTATTCAATGTATTAATCAATTTGATAAATTGTGTGTATATGTGTACTTGTTATATATAACATATGTAATTATGTAGGTTTGTGTATTTATTTATATAATTACTTTATTTCCTTTAAGTTATGCTCTGCGCCACCCTATCTTATTTCTTTATTTCTCCTCTAACCTAAGGTTGTCTGGAAGAGATCGCATCGCGATAAGACCGCCGTTGTACTGATACTTTGTTATTGTTCTTTTCTTATGTATTTTTCTTTTGGTGCAATAAAAGAGTATTGTATTGTATAGTACACAAATCCGAAAAACACAAATTCAGGGGTAAGTAAATCGAACTGCGGACGTCAAAAAGGCGGTTTTTTTACTACTATCACTGATCAAAATTATATTTAGGTCAATGTTGTATTTTATTGGATATTTGCACCGCTAAGGTGACAGACGAACATAGACATTTTTAATAAGCCTTCATATACGGAATTGGGTTGTACTGTTATTGCATAAAAATGTAGGTAATGTTCACGACTGTATTCAGAGTATGTCTTATTTATATCCAAATAAATGGAGCATATCGAACGAATAAAACAACTTGATACGAATCAAACGCATTCTGGACGCTTGTTTAGTTCCGTGAAATTCTCTGTAAAACGGACTCCGTTTAACGGGTTTTGTGCTTGTCCGTGAATAACAGACAACTGTATTGTTTGACCTTTTCTTTTTTGTATTAATCATATTTAGACGTAAAACTATATTACTTTTTGACGAGCTCGGTGGTAGAATAGCTAGCGATGGTTGCTTTAGCACCAATGCAACAATCTCGGGTTCGATTCCCACACTATGCAATTATTTGTGTGCATGAACATGTCATGTCAAAGTACCGTTCGTACCCACTGCGCCATCGAACCTAGTCAAAAACCGAGTCATGTGGCGCTACGTTCCCTCTGCCTACCCGGCAAGGGATTTGGCGTGAAGTAGTAGATAGATAGATAGAACATTTCTTCGCGTACTAAAAATTTCGGGAATTCTGACGTACAATTTAAAAAGTGGAACTCGTCACTGAAGTCTTTTGTCAATTGCCGCTGCGATTTGGACTCCTCTATTCGCTTACCATGTGGCGAAGCGGAGCCACTATGCTGAGCTGATATAAAAAGAAAGTATATTTAACCAATTTATATTGATATATTTAACAATAATTAATAGCGAAACATGTGAGTAAACTAGAAATTTTCTCCCCAAACAGAGTCATAAAGCGCAGTAATTAGATTTAAATTAATAACGTGAATATACGTAGGATATATAAAAAAAATCGGCCAAGTGCGAGTCGGACTCGCACACGAAGGGTTCCGTACCATTATCTATAAAAACGGCAAAAAAAAAAACCACGTTTGTTGTATGGGAGCCCCCCTTAAATATATGTTTTATTTTAATTTAATTATTTATTCTTAAAGTGAATATATAAATAAATATTCTGTGAATATTTCAAGCGTCTACCTGTTGGCGTTATCAATATCGAGCAAAAATGAGCAAAACAAATTACGTTTGTTGTATGGGAGCCCCCTTCAATATTTATTTTATTCTATTTTTAGTATTTGTTGTTATAGCGGCTACAGTAATACATCATCTGTGAAAATTTCAACCGTCTAACTATCACGGTTCATGAGATACAGCCTGGTGACAGACAGACGGACGGACGGACGGACAGCGGAGCCTCAATAATAGGGTTCCGTTTTACCCTGTGGGTATGGAACCCTAAAAAACATCGCTCAATAGGTAAGGACTGTGTATAATATCAAATAATACAAAAAAAAAATATAAGCTTTTAGTACGCAATAGGGTTGGCAACAACAGCAGGTAAGAAAAGGGATGTTCAACTAATTTGAAATACGACGTATTATTTCGATAGTTGATAAATTTGAGTTCGGTTGTGGTGAATTGTTGAATTCGCAATGTTTCTTCTCGGCCTCTTTAGAATATCATATCATACTGCACTTAATGTGAATCGACCATGGCTGCTTTCGTTCTACAATAGCATTCGTTACTAATCGGTAGGGTGCATCAATTGCAGGAGACGACGACGTTTTTACGAGCTCCGAGGCGCAGCGGTTAATAGCTTTGACACCGACGCCTGTGGATTCGATTTGTACACAGGACAAACATTTGTGTGCATGAACATATCTGTTTGTCTTGGTCTGGGTGTTTTTAATATAAGTAGGGCGCATCAAAGCAGCCCATCTGGGGAAGTAACTCCCTCTCACAGAAAGCCGCAGCCAAATAACTCATTGGAGTTGTTGTTTGCGAGTGAGTGAGGTCACCAGTAAGCTCCTAAGGAGTTGCTATGTTAGCAGCAGAGGTGACATCGCCCGAGTGATACTTAATGTATTATTACAAGCGTTTATGGACTACGGTAACCGCTTTACATCAGGAGAGCCGTATGCTTTTATGCTTCGCGAAGTTGTATAAAAAAGTGAGATGAATTTGGCTTTGACATTAAATATGATTGTGAGTTAATTATACTCCCCTGTATAATCTATGGTTAAAATTTTGAACCGACAGCTTTTTCATATGCTCGCAAAGTAGGTGTTTTCTCCAAGAGACTCCATACTTATTGTTTACCACTGAGGAATCTCCAAGTCCTTGCCCAACCTTGACAATCAAACTCAATGGTACTTCATTCTTGTATTATAAACAGATATAAATACACACAATTTTCCTTTTCGCAGCAATATCCCATTACTTAACGTGAAATTCTTTTGTGTAGGTCATAAATATGTTTCGTATACCTAAAAAACGGCTTTAACGATTGTCAGCAACATTTGTAATTATGTTGATGTATGATGTAAAAAAAAAACATAAAATTCACCGAGTAAAACTCGGTTGTACTACATACAAAATAGAATTACATTAAGTCTAAGATGAGACTTTGTCTCTCTCTGTGTGTTGAAAGGAGTTGTTTAATAGTGTTGCTCACAGCTTCTTTTTACAACCAAACCGCTCGCCATCGATACTGAATTCATCCGCGCACAATGGAACCCAACACGTATCCTTAGCAAATCCTAAGGCTGTGAACTATGAATTTTATACAGAAGTTTTCTCGAAAAACTGAGCAACATAAGGTTTTTCATAAGAAAATGAGGTTTTCCAGGATTGGAGACGTACCAGTGATGCCTCTGACGGTGCAAGTGGTGCTGACTACTGACCATTAGGCAGGCCGTACCCTTATTTTCCCCTTAGTGTTATAAAAATACATTCGTACGACGCAGTTTCATACAATGTTCAAATATATTATCGTAGAATATTGGAAGCCTTCAACATCGCAAGCTCGTAAGAAGTCAGACACAAATACCGAGAGTCAAATGTGAAAAGTATTGAATTTCATGACCTTCAAGTAAAATTGAGTCAAAGCTGGATTTCATCTGCCAACTTAGGGTTATTCCACAAATTTTACAATTTTACTTTCCTCATGTTACTTAATATTAGCGACCCCCTCACCCCCTCGCGACTTCGTCCGTGTGGAATATATGCATGCGTCTGGCAAATACTAATGCTATGCAAGTGCCTATATATGATATATGTATATTAATATACAATCAATATGCATTTTTTTAAGTAATGTAATCTTAATAAAACTTCATCACGCGGTTTAGAGCATACTCCACCACTCTGCTCAAATGCTGATTGGCGGAGGTCAGTGTTTTCGAGCCGCCCGAAGGCCACTGACTTAGCTTAACGACTGTCATCTATCGACAACAGCCAAATCCAACGGCTTAACGTGCCCTCCGAAGCACGGAGAAAGTCAAGATAGGGAAACTCATCCATAGACAGGCTGCGGACGACGTTGCTTAGCCTGCGTGTTCGGTTAGAATGACACGCGCAACGACACCATCGAGCTCTCAAGAAAACTCAATAAACTCAATAAAATTGATATGTACATATTCATGGAAGTCTCAGCAAATTCCTTGACTCCCCACCAAACCATTGCAGACACAGGATGATGACCACGTTTCGGACCACTTGGGCGGCTTCTAGAGAACTGTGGGCGTATACTTTGTCATTTTGCTTGTTGTAGTGCTCTTCAATCGTGAATTTTTTTCATCAGTAAAGAGGATATTTTAGTGCCTTACACCGTCCTGCGTATAGGAACAGAAAGCTTTTTAATCGACCTACTCTATTCGACTGTAGGGATTGATTTGGGGCATGTCGCCGAGCTTCAGTTCGACAGAGTCCTAGCGGAAGTCTTCATAGGACGTCTTCATTTCTCGCGATATGAATGATTTGTTTCCTAATGGGGTTTTGGCGAATTCTGGCTTTAACAGCATTAACTGCCTTTGTAGTTCTAACAGCACGCGGTCGCCCCGATATTTTATGGTCTTCAACAGACGAAGTGTTGGTATATCTGTCGATAGTACGATATACGAATATACGGCTGATACCAAGCTTGTTTAGCTTTGTCTGGATATTTTAAGAGGGGTAGGTCGCAACAAAGCAGTCCATCTGGGGAAGTACCTCCACCTCACAGAAATTGTATTTCTGTTTGTATTCCTGGGCGTGAGTGAGGTCGCCAGTAAGCTCCTAAGGAGTTGCTGTGTAAGCAGCAGAGGAGGCATCGCGCGAGTGATACTTAATATATTATAAGCGTTGATAGTCCATGATAACTGCTTTGCATCAGGTAGCCCGTATGCCTCCCAACGTTGTATACAAAAAAGTTATATTATATACATATATGTATTACATTAAATAATTATATACATGTAGTACAGTAAATATCGCTACAAAAATAAATAAATACCTATATCATTAATTCATTAATAGTTTCTGTTTTATAGTTTATACGTGTGCCATTGTAATATTCCCTCTAGGGAGTTATGTGGTTATATGGCGGCATACCCAGTCAGGCTGGTTATGGGCCTTATCTTTCTTAAAAACGCCCAGACAGATCGGTACATAAATGTTTGTCTTTCGTGGAAATTAAACCCAAAAGCCTTGGCGTTAAAGTAGCAATTGCTATGCAATCGACCACGAGGCTCGTCAAAAAAAAAATGTTGTAGTATAAAACTTTATTGTATAATACCAAACATTACAATGTTTAAGCACACGTTTTGGTAGTAATTAGTATTGTATAATGACGGTCTTATATAGGGATCTCTTCCAGTCAACCACAGAAACTGAAAGGAGATATAAGCTTGGCGAAAGTTTTAGAAACAATGTGAGTAGATACTAAGACTGGCACAATAATGTTATAGAATTAATACACACGTAAAAGTAGTAGACAATATACAAGATAATTTACGAATATAATACAAAATATTACTAGCCCAAAATATCTGAAGTACTGACTAAGTAGTGTTTCATCACGCTGTATTTGAATGAATTTATCGTTTGTCAAAAGTTACGTGTACGCTTCGATTTCTTTACCTCTCATTTTTAAATTCATTAAAATCCTTGATTGATTGAAAGGATGTCATAAAATGGATTGAACGAATGAAACAGGCATACCGAAATGGCCACTTAGAGTACTACGCATTAATTTTGAAACTTAGTTTGTGCTACATTAATTTTCATATTTAAAATTAAAAGTCTCAGCTACCTATCTACGCGTGGAGGTAAGTTATTTAGAAAAGTCTTTCCTTGATATTTTCATAGCTCTGCAATTTCAGGAACATGTAGATCGAGGGCGGTACTTCAGCTTCGGCTGAAAGCCGAGTCGCGTCGCGTCGTCGAAAAGTCGGTATTCGGCGAAATTACTACACATTTCTTCTCTACTATTTACACATGTAAATGTCATGTAAAATAAATGGAATATCCAATCATCATACGAATTCACTGTTGTACCGAACAAGCTTTTAAATCAGCCTGTACGAAGATAAACCGACTGTCTGTTTTTAGCATTAAACAATCGACTGATACACCTGCCGCAATGGCGGTATGCGTGTTGTTTATTACTAAAATAAGTCCGAAAACATACGCGCACTTATTATAGAAGGGGACGACCACAACGCATGGAAAGTTGAAGTGATAAATGAAATTAGGTTAAATGTTATGCTTGGCCACCTTATGAGTACATATTAATAATGTTACAAGCCACAATAGGACTGACATGTATTCAAGAGATTAAAGTCTGGCCTGATGTATTACATGGCTGCTGGCATTTTTGGTAAATCTACTTTTTCCTAAAATATGAGACGTCTGTACTATATTAAGTATCCGTATTTTTATGGTCTTAATTACCCGCATAAATCAGTACAGCGCCCTTCGCATTCAGTATAATAATGCGTTTAGGGCGATGATGGGGCTGCCTCGACAATACAGCGTGTTAGGATGTTCGCAGTGTCGCGAGTGGACTGCTTTTATACGACAATGGTGTACGTTCCTGTTGCGAAAGCTCCAGGCCGCCCCAACACAGCTCTAAAAGTATTTACTATAGGTTTGATTGTCTGTAGATAAACCATTATTGCATAGTGCATGCACTGATAAGAAAACAAACAAATACATGCAACCTATATTATTAATTATAAATAGAGAACAAACGTCAATTATTATATGACTATTTGATAATGTTGAAATAAAAAATATTAATTGAAAAAAAAAAAACAGCGAAGAATAGAAACTTGCCAGTGTTTTGTTTATTATGTTACTATTGTAAAATATCCGGATGAGTTATTTTTATACAACTTCGAAACATACATACATATATACATATATTTCACCTGATGTAAAGTGGTTACTGTATGCTGTGACCACTTGCAATACAGGAAGTATTGCTCGCGCGATGTTACCGCTGCTAACTAACATGGTAATTTTGACTGATGTCCTTGATTGTTGCAACAATCCTTAGGTTACGCAACCTGATTACATAAGGCAGGCAGTATGTTAGTGTGCTAGCTATCCTTAAAATAATAAATATTCCATTTATTTCATCCCGATATTCATTTCAACTTTAAAAACATACAACAGTCTAACAAATTAACCTTTTTCAATCTTTTGGGGAGAGATAGAGAACCGCACGACTAACGTTCAAAATACAACACCGTGTGTTCACAAAGTTTATATCAACCCCCGACAATCAGAAGCGGGACTCATTACGCGATTTCACAGTCAATGCGTAAAATTTGACAGCTGCATGCAGATTTTTGTAAAATTTGCATTTTCGAGCATAACGAACTGCTTTGGTTGGTGTTGATTGTTATAGGTACAACTATCCCATGGATGGTTCTAGAGGGTTAAATCATTTTTTATAGGTAGAGGCTGAAATTTAATAATTAGCGCAGTCTTGGAATACCGGAGTATTCGCGTTGCTTAACCCTTCTATCTATAACTTCACGCCAAATCCATTGCGGGCTAGGCAGAGAGGTCCGAGCGTCACACGACTCGGACCTTACGCTCCTCGCTATATTTAACATTCATAACTCATACACGCTCGCCGGTTTCTGAGGCTCCTGACATCCTCTTCTGATAAAAAACGATCAATTTGGTCATGGTAGGTAAGTTTTGACTTTCCTCGGCTCCTACATCTTTCTACTTCTTTCGCGTTGAATATCTGTGTCGTAATTCTTTATTCCTACACATGACGACTGATAATCATTTGAATTGCAAAGAATTTATGAAATAACCAGTTGAGAATGCGCAAGCTTGCATTGCCAGAGGAACACCTGGCTCGTCAATTATATAACAATTCAATTTTCTTTTTAAATTTGTCGGCCTTTTTGTCCATGTACCTTAAGAGATAGGATCGGTGTTCCTGAACATTCCTATTCTACTTTTTTATGCTGAATCCGAATCTGAAGTCAAAATTCGAATATTCGAAAAAAACGCACACACAGGCAAACATATAGATTTCATATAGGAACGGTGTTCCTGAAGAATACAATGTACTGTATGTAATATAGAAATGTTTTTTAAGGGAGGTAGGGCGCATCAAAGCAGCCCGTCTAGGGAGTGCCACCACCTCACAGAAAACCGCAGTCAAATAACAACTCCCTGGAGGGTTGTTGTGTTTCGGCGTGTGGGTCACCAGTAATCTCCTAAGTATTGCTGTGTTACCACCAGAGGTTACCTAATTACAAGCATTTATAGGCTACGGTAACCGGTTTACATCAGGTGTATGCCTCCCGACGTTGTATAAAAAAAATGCTTTTAAATAATTGTAATGAATTTAGACACTGGACATGTGTTTAATTTTTTCATTTAAGTAATATTATTGGTGAGTATTTTCTCTCAATTATTTCTAGGGTTCCGTATTCAAAGAGCACCATCCGAACCCAAATTACTAAGGCACCGCTGTCTGTCAGCCTGTATGTCTGTCGGTGCGTCCGCCACAAGGCTATTTAATTATACTAATAGACAGATATTTGAAAATGTCGCTGAGAGTGTATTATAGTGTGAGTGAACTAGCCACTAAAACAACAAAAAAATAAGTTAATAAATAAAGGGGCTCCCTAAGAAACTTTCGTTACTGCGTTTTCCTAGACGGTGGAAAGGAATTCCGACTTCCGGTTTTTTAACCGGTTTTTTGTTCATATATATTGTAATCCAATAGTGAGACAATGTATCTAAATTGTTTATGGAACGAATAAAAAAATGAAATAGTACATGCGTGCAATTTTTTCCATTCCGACTGGTTCCATACAAGGTGCACTTACTTAAAAAATAGATTTTTACATAGAGCGACTGCTGACAGAACTTCACAATCCAGGGGGATAATTAGACCTTTCTTAGGTTAGGTTACACGTTTTTCGAAAATATATTGTCTGAACGTGTAGGTTTCTTTACATTTTTTTCCTTCACCGCTGAACAAGTGATAAAGAAAATCTTTGTATATTCAATCTTTTCTGTTCATTATTTTACCTGAATGGGTACACAAAAGTGCGTTATGTTTTATATCGCGACATTACATTGTTTATTGGAGTGTTACGGCGTTAGAGCATGCAGCAAAATTATTAACTTTTACGTTTGGCAATAAAAAGGAGACAATGTAGGGTTATAAAAACCAAGGTATCGCCGGAAGTAGGTCGATGAATCTGGGCTGGGGACATAAAAACTCTATTAATTGCTTGTCTTATTGAGGCGTTGTGAATGTCACATGAAACAGCCTGTTAAAGGTTCTATGACTGAAGGGCAAGTCGTGAACCGTGGAACTGTCTAACTATTTGAAATATGGATATTTTCTAAATCACGTTCTTGCGATGGTTAGGTTTTTTTTAGTGGTAGGTAAAGTGGTTATCGTGTTAACGCGATACAGGATGTATCACTTGCCATCCCAGTTGACAACACAGCAATTCTTTAAGAGCATACTGGTTACTTCACTGCCTCGCAGGAACAACAACGCTTGAGGGAGTTATTATTTTGCTGCGGTTTTCTGTGAGGTGGAGGCATTCTTAAAACACCCAGACCAAGACAAACAGATATGTTCAAGCACACAAATGTTTGTACCGTGTGGGAATCGAACCCACGAGCGTCGGTGTCAAAGTCGTGTTATTAACCGCTGCGCCACCGAGGTCGTCAAAAATAATGGCCTATACATTATAGAATCATTTTGTATATTTACCTATAAAATATATTAAAATGTGACACTTTAAACCATGTTTTCGAGGCACCGGTGCACACACAAAATAATTGAGAAGAATGACAATGGTGTGTCAATACGACACCAGGTGACTGCATAAAATTCATTTTAAAACTGACAGCATAAAAAACGACTATAGCGCATTTCTATTCAAATGCACTGGATATCTGGTAAAATACTGCAAAATTCCGCCGAAATCCGGTTAACGCCGGCTCTGTGCGGACAAAAATGGCGCATTTTAAGAGCGGTTACGCATAATTCCATCGTTTAGGATGTATTAGTCGACGGGTAAATGTTTCAAATTTTAATAAACAGTAACTTCATATTAATAAACAGACGATTCGTGTGGTACTTGTAAGCCTTAGCTAGAGGGAGCTGATGTCGCTACTCTCAACGATGCGGGCCAAGCATTAAAATTTACCGAAAATCTGTATTTTTAAATTCTAATGCGCGTTAGACAATCTTACGGCGTTAACGACAGATGCCATGGCTGAATAATCACTTGACAGTGACTAGACAACTAATATTAACTAATAAGCATGCATTGCTGACCCTGTAAAAACATCTTCACGCCTTTCTTGAAGAACCCCCATGCTGTAGTCCTTTGGGAAAATTTCGGTTGGGAGTTTATTCCACAACTTGAGAGTTCTCGGAAGAAAACTTCTCTGGAACCGCACACTACGCAACCATTGCGGTTCCAGCGTGCGAGAGTGAACTGCCTGCCGTCAGGGAGCGGTACGATTATAAAAAGTAGCTGTGTGCATCATTTTGAACAATTCTTCAGAACACAACCCGTACAATCGGTAGAACACACAAAGGGAGGCAAAATCTCGCCTTAAACTTAAGGGTTAATACCGTCTGTCAACTCAGGACCGCCGATAATTCTCACAGCTCGTCTCCGAACCGAATCACAAGGTTCTTCTAGCTGGTATCTAGGTGCGCCCGCCCAAAGGTGAATACAGTACTTCATGTACGGTCTAACGTGTGACTTATATAATGTAAATCTTCGTTCCGCGCTAAAGCTTAAAATTGTCAAGTTAATGTTTATTCTGAGGTTTCTCAATGACACGTTATTCCCTTCTTGAACTGTACGTTTCTCATACATAATTCTCGATCGGGTTTCGAGAGTAGTAAATTTTAAATACTAGTACAGAACTGTCGATATGTGAATTTTATTACTGCTTGACAGTTCTTTTTTATTTTTGTATGTAACAAAAATATATTTTGGTAAACATAATTAACCAAATGTTATGACATTTTAATCAATTCTTACTATCTATAACTTCCCGGCAAATCCGTTACGGGGTAGGCAAATACAACCAAGCGCCACATGACTGGACCCTTACACACCTCACTCGCTTCTTTAACATTTATTGTTCTTCTCATGCACGATCGTCGGGGTCAAGGTTCCTGACATCACAATCTGAAAAAACACGATCAATTTGGTCATGGTAGGTAAGTCTTGGCCTTTTTCGGCTCCTACCTCCTTCTTCTTTCGCGTTGTATATCTGTTTTGTAATTCTTTCCTCCTGCATTCTTTCTACACGTCGAAACCAATGGAGCGAGCATGCTTATTTTAACACCGACACTCACTTTCAGACCAACTCTGTTTCTAACATCATCAATAGTAATTTCTAACGTAATCTAATAATTAATATTACATTATCAATATTTTAAATACGATATTCATCATTTTGACGTTAAGAGTCGCGGGCATTTTTACGCCTTTATTTAGTGTACATGGTTGAGATACTCTTTTATGCATTTAATGTGAAGGGTGTGGTTACAGGCCGGATCGAACCTTGCTTTGCGTATGCTACCCATTTGCTTCTGGATTCATGGTGGCCATTTAATGAGCCGTATATGATTGTACATAAAAGGTTTTACGCAATACTTAAGGATTTTAAATGTGGTGGAAAATGAGACCGAGAAAAAAAGGGAGCCTTCTGTGTCCGGTTCTTTGTTTTAATTAGCATAAATGTGTTTCGGTAATGTTATATGAGTATGCCAAGTGTATAAAATTGAATCGTGAGCATAATGAATGAATGTTTATTTTTGGATAATATCTGCGTCTATTAAAATATATATTTTTTCTTTTTTCGGACAAGTTACACAGCGCCACCTAGCCCCAAAGTAAGCGAAGCTTGTGTTATGGGTACTAGACAACTGATAAACATACGCATATATATATATTTTGTATATACATACTTATTATACATAGAAAATACCCAAACCAAGACAAATAGACATGTTCATGCACACAATTGTTTGTACTGTGTGGGAATCGAACCCACGAGCGTTGGTGTCAAAGTACTAACAGCGCGTTTCACCACTGCGCCACCGAGCTCGTCTGTAAAATGTTTTAGTTTGAAAATAAAGTTTAAAAAACTTTTAAGTCGTAACTACATGCGAGCGTTGCGCAAAATTCGTGGCGTAACGCTTGCTGATCGCATTCACAACGATGATGTAAAATAGAGAGTTGGTCTGAAAGAGTGTTAAGATGGGAAAGAATGCAAGATAAGGGTGAGGATAAGATGTAGGAGCCGAGGAAGGCCAAGACTCACCATTACCAAATTGGTTGTAATTTATCAGAAGGTGATGTCAGGAGTGGACCGAGAAGGGACCGACGAGCGTGCACTAATTAATAAGCGCTATGAATAATTTGATAAGCGAGCGAGGTATGTAAGGATCGGGTCTTATGCCACTCGGTTCTCTCTGCCTACCTCGCAAGGAACCTAACGCGAAGATATACATTAGGAATTACATAAATTAACTATAATGTATGCCAGCATTATCTTCTAGAATGGGTAAATACCAACTAAGACCTTGCTCAAAGACGACCTGTAACCATTGATGACCATCCTAAGTTCACACACAGTATTGAGCCTTTAAGTTTAAAGAGTGTGCTCTACAGATTGTCCAGAAGGGGTGAGGATGAGTCTGAGATGATGTCCACAACTTTCTTGTACAACGGCACCGCTTACCGACGGCGGGTAATTCATACTCATACACTGGAACCGTAATGATCTTGAGATGTTTTCATCCGATTTCATCAAGGCACAGCAGCATCAGGTTCTTAAAAGAAGCGTGAAGAGGTTTTTACAGGGTTGACAATGCACCAGTTCTGGTCTCGCAAATGTCACTAGGGTACGAGTAACTGCTTACCACCAGGCAGGGTGTACCTACGCTTGTTTATCACCTGTAGAGCATGAATATAATGGCATGGAGACCCAATGGCACGATTTTTCATAGTAAAAAATTCACTACGGGTCGGCGGGTAAAGCAGAACGCAGATATTATTGGCTACTTCACGGATAAACACCGCATCATTTATCGACTTATTGGTTTTGTTATACTACGTCGGGAGGCATACAAGCATACGGCCACCTGATGTAAACCGGTTACCGCACCCTATGAACGCTAGCAATATGTTAAATATCACTCGCGCGATGCAACCTCCGCTGCTAGCACAGTTATTCATTTTAGAAACTGGTGACCTCACTCACATGCAGGAATACGACAACCCTCCAGAAAGTTGTTATTTTGCTGCGGTTTTACGTGAGGTGGAGATACTTCCCCAGACAGGCTGCTTTGATGCGCCCTACCTCTCTTAATATCCTCCAATTGGTCAGTAGACTCGAATCGCTAATGTTTAGGCGCTGAAACACTAGTTTTTGATGAGTGATAGGGGGCTTCATGCGACATCGAGTGGTTTATTGGTTTTTACATACCTGAGAGGTATAAAAATGATTGGAATTAAAAAAATAAGTAATAAAACATGATAGCTTTATCGAGCGGTTTTCATAGAATTTTTTGTTATTAAAAGCTGTTTGAAATATTGAATCGTCAGATACAAAATACAAACCCGTTTGAAATAGTGTATTTACCTGAAACATACAAATACGAAATTAATAAAAAGTCAATTAAAATTTAAAGTGTCAATGTATTTTTGCTATATCCGTCTATTTTCAGGAACCAAATGATGAAAAAAAAAAGATAAAAAAATGTCATTGAAAGAGATATACAATGCGAAAGCGAAAGATTGTAGGAGCCGAGAAAGACCAAGACTAATTTAGTAGTGTTTTATCAGAAGGTGATGACGTCATAAGCGCCCATAAGAATGGGCGGGGTCCGCTACCTGAGCCTAAGAATTTGGTGAAGATACTGATTTTTATAAGGAGCGACTGCCGTCAGCCTTCTATACCCCAGAGGGAAAACCAGAACTTTCTTAGGGTAGGTGACACGTCTTCCGAAATATAATTTCATGGACATACTACATGGGTTTGCTCACGCGGTTTTCCTTCACTGCCAATCAAATGATAATTACAAATATGTATGGGTTTTGGGGTATAAACAGCCTTTGTTTACAGTACTTAATCAACAATTTTTAATTGATGGGACTTTGCAATTGTAATGAAGTTTAGAATGAATGATAGACAAAGAGATTGACGAGCTCGGTGGCTCAGTCGTGAATGACGCGACTTTGACACCAACGCTCGTGGGTTCGATTCCCACACAAGGCAAACATTTGTGTGCATGAACAGGTCTGGATGTTTTGAGCAGTCAGAACCCGTTATATACGTTTTCCCATACATTTCGCGGTCATATACGACCACCCGGCTTTCGAAGGGTTAAGAGAGGCAGGTCGCATCAAACCAGCCCGTCTGGGGAAGTATCTCCACCTCACAGAAAACCGCAGCTAAATAACAACTCCCTCGAGTGTTGTTGTGTTCCTGCCTGTGAGTGAGGTCACCAGTAAGCTCCTAAGGAGTTGTTAACTTAATGAGTAAGTTGAGGTACTTAATAAATTGCGTTAATAGACTACGATAACTGCTCTACATCAGATGGGCCGTATGCTTGTATGACTCCCGACGTTGTATAAAAAGAAATGTAAGATTTTTTTGACAGTAAGACTTTTTTAATAATCTTACTATTAAAGCTCGAAGTTCAAAGATCACTATCAACACGCCCGCTACGACCATTCGAAAGTAAAAACGAGCAATCGATTAAGAATCGATTTCTTTTCGATATTGTGTGTACAAATTTTTTTGAGATCCGCTTCCAACAAATCGATTGAATATTTCATCTTACGAAGGCGATTACAAAATGTCCCGCTCGTACCAACATTCAAACGTTTGACCGCTCAGAGTGTTCGAATTATTGTTACTCTGTGTGAAAGCTGTCAAGGTATGATCTATTGAAAACTACAGGCTACATTTTAAGGGTCTCATTGAAGTCATATGGGGTCTAATCTTCTTTATCCTAGCGTTACCCCATTTCCTAATCCATTACGAATTTTTTTAACCGTCGGGAAGAAGCACACGGCCCACTTGATGTAAAGTGGTTACCGTAGCCTATAAATTGCAATACGTTAAGTAACACGTAACACTCGTGCGATGCCACCTCTGCTGCTACACAGCAACTTACTGGTGACCTCACTCACACGCAGGAACACAACAACCTGTTTTCTGTGAGGTTGAGGTACTTCTGGACAAGTACGAGCGAAGCGTAATAAATTTCTTCTGTCCGTATGTATGTCCTAAACGGCTGGATCTATTTTGATGAAATTTTGTGTGTGCTTAAGTGGATTTGAGAATGTTTTAGATACACAATCGGATCAAGTATGTGGCGCTTCAGTAAGATTTTGGGAAACTTAATATTATCGGGCAGGATGTCTGTCGAGATCGCTAGTAGATATATATAGCCTAAAGATTTTTGCAACGCGCATGTAAAATTGAGATAAGCATAGGGCCATGGCCTATAGAAGCTTGCGACACTAGCGCCTGCCTCGTCCACGTTTTGCTATGCTCGCTTGTCAACGAGTTCCTCCGAAGAAACTTTCCAATCTGAGTACAATCACTTCCAGAAACACAACTGTCCCCCTGTAGATAGTTTACGGCCTTTTATAAGGTGAAGGAGCGTATCTACCGATTAACAATTTGCGGGCAGCCGCACGCCTCGTCCGATTTCACGCACGCGACGCGGCATGTGGCATGTAGGGCGGCCGAACACCTGCGACTCACCGCCTGCTGTCGCCCGATACTGCGATTTCGAAACGTCGATCAAATCAAGTGGCTCTGACAGTTTGACAGGGAAGGGGTTGCATTTTGAAAACTTAATCGATATTGTTGTTGGATTCCAGTTGCATAATCGTAATTTTGATCGTGGATATCGACGGAGTTGTGTCAAGAAATAAATAAATAAATATTGTCGGACAAATTACACAGCCCCATCTAGTCCCAAAGTAAGCGAAGCTTGTGTTATGGGTACTAGACAACTGATAAACATACGTAAATACATTTTTTTTTTGTAAATACATACTTTTTATACATAGAAAATACCCAGGCCAAGACAAACAGACATGTTCATGCACACAAATGTTTGTAGGTACTGTGTCGAACCCACGAGCGTTGGTGTCAAATTGGCGTAACAGCGCGATTCACCACTGCGCCACCGAGCTCGTCAAGCATACGATATAGTATAAGTCAAGAAAAACTTATCTATGAATGGATGGATTTGTTTATTTCTTCCGAGGAAATGTTAAGACTTTGGCTTCGACTGTTGTCGATAGATGACAGTTGTTAAGCTAGTCACTGGCCTTTGCTTGGCTTAAAAAGGTAAGGTGTTATGCTCTAAACCCCTTCGGTTGAAGGGTGACTCGTATCACAGCAATGGGACGAGTAGGTATAGGTTGGTGTGCAGGGATCGAGAATTTAGGTATTTTGAAAAAAGACGGATTTGTGTCCGTATTATCACTTAACCCGCCTTAGATTTCTAACTTGAGATATATCGAGAAGATAATTTAGTCCTGAGTGAGGTTATAATAAACACACGTATAGGAAATTCCGAACACAGTCTAACTAAGCAACAAGTGCATATGGTGCACCCTGTCGATACATATATTAGATACAGACATTATATAAAAACCTTATTTGTCGATATTCAGTTCATATATCTGTTTTTATTATAATTGATCATTCGCGTAGAAGAAACGTCGAAAGAAGTAGACAATTAGAATGTATACACGAATTGTTTTGTGTGGGAATCGAACCAGAGACTCTTGTTGGTAAAGAAGCCACTGCTAGAGATTCGGTCACCGAGCGTTTTTCTTATGCAACCTTTGGAGGAGGCAAGCGTACGGTCTACCTGATGTGTAGTGATTACAAAGCCTATGAACGGTTACAATACAGGAACTATGGCTCGCGCGTTGGCACTCCTGCCCTAAACACAGCAACTTAAAGAGTTTACTGGTAATCTTACTCACTCGCAGGAACACAACAACCCTCAAGGGAGTTGTTATTTGGTTGCGATTTTTTGTGAGGTGGAAGTCTCTCTCATAAAAACACCCAGACCAAGGTTCAATGAATTTTTTAAGTTCACGTTCATGCACACAAAGGTTTGTCCTGTATGGAAATCGAACCCACAAGCATTGGTGTTAAAGTAGCATTGTTAACTACTCCGCCACCGTCCATAAAAAAAACTAATATTTATTTTAAAATGGCTCTATCTATTTATATAAAAGGTCGTAATCCTTAATGCTGAGTTGAATGTCCTTGTAACGATCTATATCCTAGATTTTCTAGATATTTCTAGGATATCTAAAAAGCAGGTGCGACCAATCCTCCCCCATTACGGATCCGCAGTAATGATTTATAGTGCCGAGCACCGAACTGGCGCCCAGATTTATCTTCAAGACGGATTATGTGGTGAATGCTCTAGATATGCAGCTATTTCAGTATCTATTCTCGCATTTACTTTTACTATATTTTATTTTAACTGCGTCGAGTGGCAAATACGGGCCACCTGATATGTCAAGCGGCTACTGCGCATAAAACTTTCTTCCGCAAAAGAAGTATCTTCTGGGGGTTGCCATCGATTACTATTGCGGTTAATATCGCGACTTTGACACCAACCCTCGTGGGTTCAACACACAGGACAAACATTTGAGTGCATGGACATATCTGTTTGTCTCGTTCTGGGTGTTTTTAAGAGAGGTAGGGCGCATCAAAGCAGCCCGACACTTGAGTGGGGATGAGGTCACCAGTAAGCTTCCAAGGACTTGCTGTGTTAGCAGCAGAGGTGACATCGAGTGATAATTTATGTGATAATACATAAAGTATCACTCGCGCGATGTCACAGCTTTCATAGGCTACGCGGTAACTACTTTACATCATGTTAACCGTATGCTTGTATGCCTCACGACGTTGTATAAAATATATACTGCGGGAGAGTTATTTTGTTCTGGCAAGTGAATGGTGTCACCAGGAATCTCAATCCTAAGGAGGTGTTACGTTAGCAAACTTAGTAACAAGTGAGTAGTAATCAGACGCGTTGTACGGTTGTTTACGTACAAAACAGACGCATAAACAATTTCGAACTAACCCTAAATTACCTTTGCCGTTCTGTCGCAGGTTAAAATACGTTTTTGTCAAAAAACACCTCTGTTACCGAATTTCCAAATCAGGGCTGTGCAAACGAGATAACTGGACCCTTCGCTAATAAGCTCGCGAGAACAAATTTTGCCGTCGACTGTACCATATTTAAGGCTTGTGAAGACTAGGGACAGCGTACTTTTGTACCCCACAAAATAGATTATTTCTAACTGTATCGTACATCGTTTGTATGTCTGAAAGAACCGCATAAAAAATTACAAAAGTCTCATGTATATTGTCCGACTAAATAGCGCTGAGGTATGAGTCCCTCAAAGTTATTTTTTGGTTTACGTTGACGGTATCATAGCCCTCTGCCAAACTAAGATAATTATCGAGATTTTTAGTAATTACGATTTAGTATTTACGGGACAGGCCCACCACTCATACCCACCACTGTGTCTCCTGTGTAGCCAGAATTAACAGCGGCGACCACAAAAAAGGCAATGAACAGTGAAGTCCATTGCCGTCCCGGGTGTTAAACTACAGCTGCCTTGGAACTCACAAACGAATTTAATCAGAAGAAATTTGTAGGAGTAGGAAGTTTTAGAATTGACTTCCCCTCTTGGCAAAGTGAGAGACAGCAATATGACAAATAAGGCATTTAAAACCTCAAAGAGATGGCTAGTTAAGTGAAGCTCAACTGCCGTGCACCGCGGATAATCAAATATCTAACACTATTGGGACCTAAACTGTGAGTTGTTACCTAACACATCGATTCCAATAATATAGATTGCAGAACCGCCTAAACGCCTGGTAGTTCTCCCTTGTTGCCACCAGACCAGTAATGACGATTACCAAAGTTGGAAAAAAATACTATTTTAAACATTTAGATAAAAGTATCACAGGCGAGTTTTTTAAATGTAGGTAAACTGCTTACCACCAGGCAGGCCGACTTGACGAAAATCTTTGCATCGAGCTAAGTGCTACTGCTTACTGTTCGCTCTAGTAAACAGACTAAGTTTCTAAAACGGCAGTTCGATCTTCTCTTATAACTTTAAAACTGAAGATCGCAAGAGATTGCGATACTAAGAACCAGAAAATGAAATTGAAGTAACCTCAAAATAAACTCGATTCCAGTAACAGCACAACGTAATCTCGAATATTTGTTATTTCCATAACTACAGACAACTCTGAGAACACCCTATGAGTTATGCTCGTGGCAAGTCCGGAGCGAATATTCCAGGGACTTTTGTTCTCCGCGGACAAAAGTCCCTCATCTGCACAAGCCTTATCTTCTACACTTAGTACTTTTATACACCATTGTGTAATTAATGATGGATTACTGATTACGAATTGATTGCATAATTTCTTTTAGGGTTCAATCAGAAAATATAAATTAATTCAATCACTTAAAATATTTACAATTGTTACATAATTACCTATTTATTATTTTCTGTAATTTGTACTTTTATACAAAATTCTCTAATAAATAAGGAAATGATTTTGCGTTATTTCTTTTTAGAAAATCGCAGCCAAACAACAACTCCCAGGCGGGTCATATGTTGGAATGCTTCTTGACTTTGTATGAAAAAAATGGCTGGATTGTTTTTAATATAATATTATTCACCATACGAAAAATAATAGAATAAATAAATCTATCATATATACATAAACAAAGTATATATATATATATATATATACACGCCAAGGTCTCGCGAGGTAGACAAAAACTAAGTAAACAATGATTGTTCGTTATTCATAATTACTCAAGTAAAAGAGATACAGCACTTCCCCCCCATTTTCTTAAGAAAGGGTTTTTGTGTTCCACTAAGCGCCCTTCAGGGATGACGTTACAGAATGCCGGAAGTGGCAAAAAGTGCAAAATAACGAATGGCGACAGTATTTTTCTTATATTTTATGTAAATGCTCTGAAAAATGTTTTCTTTTCGTGTGTTGACACGGACTTGTTGATATTTCGACTAAGTGAGTGCTTGTTACCTACCTTTTGTGCGGGCTTCGTTTATTCTGGATATAAAAGGCGTTCCTATTTTTTCTTCCAACGATGTAACAGCGATAGCCCAGTGGACAAAGAGCTGGTCTATTAACATACTACTGCGCGGTTCGACTCCTGGTGTGTGGGCATGTATGTACACATGTAATGTCATGTTGTTTTAGATTTTATGTACATATTAGCTTTTACCCGCGGCTTCGCTCGCAATTTTTTTAATATAAAGTATCCTCTGTTACTTCTGATACCTCCAAGAATATGTGTACAAAATTTCATGATGATCGGTTGAGTAGTTTTCGCGTAAAAGCGTAACAAACAAATGGACATTCACATTTATAATATTGTATTAGGATATTAGGATTTGTAATGATCGCTTGCTCGGCCAAGTCATCATGACTATGACTCGGTCGAAAATATATTTTTTAACTAGTGGTTGGTGAACTTAGGTCACCAACCGATCCCAAGAGTAAACTCATAGGGCTAGTACAACCGCACAACTATATATATACATCTCACACTACTCACACTATACAATCCCTTACACAACACTTACACAACCTTCACCACACTTACACAACCTATACTACACTTACACAACACTTACACAACCTACACCACACTTACACAACCTATACTACACATTCACATCACACAATAAATGCTAGCGTGTGTATCTCTCATACAACACCCACGCATCTTTATGTTCTATTTGACGTTATGAACAGTTTTCACTGTCCAAGTATTCACTGTTTCTTTAGTATTCTTTTGCTATTAACAATTATACAATAATGTATGCGGCTGATTATTTGAACAAGATTGTAAGAAATGGAAGACACTTTGGTCTGTAACACAGTTTTATAACTACCACAGGCCTCTGGGTCACATGGAAACCTGTAATTCATAAGTCATGGTAGCAAAAAAGAAAGCGTAATTATTATTATAAAGTTCAACAACTCAACAACTGTAATTCAATATTAGGTTCTAATGGGTAGGTCATATTAAATTTTTTTTTCTTTACCATTTTTTCCCTATAAATTGTAGTTGGATAGCTTTGTATAGTGTAAATAAGTACATATCTCATGAATTAAGTCTTGTTGCGGGTAATGTTTGATAAAACTTGTATCTCAGAGCTGGCTACCACAGGGCAGGCACGTTGCCTAGTGTGGGGCCAATAGTTATAAACAGTATAATGTACTAAACGCTAATAAATTTCATTTCATTTTTTGAAATGAAATGAAATTTATTTTCGTTTTACTTTTTTACTTTGGTAAACATGGTGAGGAAACCCGCACGTCCTAGTTCCTATATTTCGAAAAACCTGACCTAAGATAGGTCTGGTTTTCTCTCTGGCTGTCGCTATACGCAAAAAGTAGTATCTTCGCTAAATCCTTAGGCTAAGCTAGCAGCCTAATGTATTAGGAAACGGAAAATCGCCAGGAAAAAGATGTAATATAAAAGATACTAGTTTAATAAAACCAATGTTGTATAAAAAATGTCAAGAAGTACAACTATAATAGAATATGAAATTTTTAGACATTTCAATATGAATAAAAAAGATTATCGAGGCTTACATTTGCACAAAATTTATATATTTCTATCCAAAATACGAATATAAAGAAAAGCAATCTTCTTTACCGCTTTCCATTCAAATGACATTTCCTTAATGCTCAGCCATTCGGTCCCTATTCGGTTGAAAACAATCAATCAACATTTCAGTATGCACCCGTCAGAATGAGACAAAATAACTAAAACGAGATGGCACTACGGCAATTTGAATCCAGAAAAAATAAAACAGTGTCAAAGGATATAAATTAAAAAGCGGTAGATATGTTACATATACCGTACGTAAAGCAGGTATTTATTTTTAAATTAATCAGAATTTAATAAGTGCGACGATTTTCGACGTATTCTTAAAATTATTTCATTGTATATATACATGTGTCTACAAAATTAGTACATACAGGCAGCAATTATCCGTTGCTCAAGAACAAAATCTCGAATTTCAACTACAGTTCAATAAACAATGCCACACCATATCGATCAGGCAAACTGTCTACAATTAACGCCTCATCTGTCGACGTAAACTGACTTCGGGGTGGTTATAAACTGTAATTTAGTAGTCAATTTAGGTTTCAAAGCGCATAGGAAATTTCTACCTATTTTGTTACCTATCTACCTCTTTTTACTTTACATCTTTGGTTTACCCTTATTTCGGATTGAAAACAAACAATCCTTGCATTTCATTTCGTTCATTCAGATTCGATGCAATTAGGGTTGGCGTCTGTCCAAGAAAAAGTAGTCCGATTTTTCCAATAAGAGCTAGAGTAGAGAGTCTAGTCTAGGCCTACAGTTAAATAAACGGAAAAATGTAAATGGAACTACGAGCCGTGTTTGAAATATCTGTCCGTAATAACTTTTGAAATTGTATAAGTAAAGCATACATTTTACAAAATGTATGATTTGCTTATACAGCTTCATACACTACAGTGTACAACGGTTTTTTAAAACATCGTAAATGATGGCATGAAGTAATAGCAAAGATAATGCTACAGTAGTAATAGCATCCTGTAAAGCACGTCGTTATATAAGCTTTGATAGTAAGTCGGACGACAAACAAGCATACAGTCCTCCTGATTTGAATGTCTATCATAAACCATAGACGCTTACAACCCAAGGAAAACTTCTCACGCGTTACCCCGCCTGCTGTTAACGCAACACCCCGATCAGTAGTTTTCTATCCTGAAAGGTGACGATACTTCCCCAGTTGGGTCATCCATACCGCTATGGCTTACCTTTATACAATGATTTCGTCAGCGGCAACCCTATATTGGTAACATAGTATCGTGAACGGAATCGAATGAACGAATGGCTGGCTTTAGTCGAAGTATTTTTAAAGCCGTGCGATTCGAAACCCATCTAGGTACCATTCTGTTTATTTCGAGTGATTTCGATGTAATTTTTACTGATGGGTTTAAAGTACGTACGTTACGTACGTTGTAAAAAATATTTCCAACGTAGATTTTTTATTAGCTTTGCTTGCGATTTCGTTCGTGATATATCATCATCATAGTGAGTGTAAAGAATGGGTTTTAAAGAAAGGTGGACTGTATGTAATAAATAGGTAAAAGACCAGATATCAGAGTATTTTCTATTTATTTAGGATATAGGAGTTTCAATAAAATAATGCTTACCAAAGACGCACGATGAAACCAGAAAACAAAAGAAAGAATAATACCAGAGTGTAAAAACATAGAGTTTACAAAAGTATAAAAAGGTTATATTAAAGCTATCCTCAACAGTGAGCCTTACTAGCGTTATCCCGTTTCCTAATCCTTTAGGATTTGCGAACTCCGCTACCTAAGCCTAAGCATTTGGCGAAGATACTGATTTTGACATCTCCACAATCTAGACGGAAAACTAAACCTTTCCGAGGTATGGCCACATGTATGTACACGCGAGTTCCTCACGATGTCCTGTTTCCTTCACCGCTGAGCATGTGATTATTATAAGTATGTATATAAATATGAAAACACGAACTTAGTGGCACACGCCTACGATTTGAACCAGAGACCAGTCGCGTAATGGGCTGGTTAGTTATCCACTAGACTATCACGGCTTATACCACCATAGTCAGTAGCCGGGTTTATTTGAACAAACTCAGTGAACTGCTTTGACACCAAACGCTCGGGGGTTCGATTTCCACACAGGACAAACGTCTGTGTGCAAGCAACATGACTAAGATAAAGATCTTAAGTGTTATTAAGGGAGGTAGAACGCGTTAAAGCAGCTCGTCTGTGGAAGTACCTCCCCGTCACAGAAAACCGCAGCCAAATAACAATTCCCTGGAGGGTTGTTGTGTTCATACGTGTGATGATAATTAAGTCACCAGTAAACTTGTAAGGAGTTGTTACGTTAACAGCAGATGTGGCATCGCGCGATTGATACTTAATGTATTATTGCAAGCGTTCATAGGCTACGGCAACCGGTTTACATCACGTGAGCTGTATGCATGTATGCCTCCCGAAGGTGCCCAAAAAAACCAGCGAGCATGCATGAAAAGAGCTATAAATGTTAATGAAGCGTGTAAGTACCGAGTTGTGTGACGGTCGGTTCTCTCTGTCTGCCCCGCAAGAGACTTGGCGTGATATTATACATAGACTTTGGAGAAGTTCCTTAAGAACATAATCTTGTAACAATTTAATATTTAATTGTAATTTCACAATTGACTAAAGTTAGCTCCTTCTAAGGAGCTCTTTTGAGGTTTCTAAGGAGACAGGACATGCTGATTATATTTAATATATTAAAATGACGCATGTAGGATCCCATATAGACATATAATATCTCTGCCTTCTACAAGACCTTAGCCTGATAAAGATTTATTGGAGCGTATTATATATTAAGGTCAATAACTCATAACCTCAATAACAACGAAAAAAAAAATGGTGAGGTATAGTCGCGTTGGTACCTAGCGGGCATGATAACGTCTGAGCGAGTCTCCAAAGTACTCCAAACGATAATAACCGTCTCGCTATCAACACAAGGAGAACCGCTTCGCATCAAGCGGGCCGTGTGAATGTATTCTATTCTATATAGTAAAATCTACTTTACTCTTTAAAATTATATTAATAACAGGGTAGGATAATGTATAGCGGGACCTCAAACTAAGATTATAAATAAACCAACGAGTCACTTATAAATGTTTACTCAATAATGCACCATATATTTAATTAAAATAGGGTCCAGTTTAATTAATTTTCAATTTCGTCTGTCAATGGAGTGAGAGAGATAATTGACCAAGTGATTGATTATATGCGCGTTTGTTAACAAAAGTCGAATTCAGCGAATCATTGCGCGCGGTTGAGAACCACCCTCTCACTATAGGGTTGATTTAAAGTACCCCAAAATTATCGTGTGACCATGTGCGCTTAAACACATTCCATAATTGTATTTTATATTTCAAGGTGAAAAATAAGCGTAGGGCCTGCATGACGGTAAGGACAATGAAGGACAGTGGCTACACCATGGGCGTCACCCATGATATAGCAACATTTAATGTATCCATTGTTTTTATTTAAAATTGTTTTCCAGGTACCGTTTTACTGATATAGCAATTAATTGGTTGCAGAATCACACAAATAAAAGCAGGTTAGATCAAATTGCATG
Source organism: Pyralis farinalis (assembly GCA_947507595.1). Lineage (NCBI taxonomy): Eukaryota > Metazoa > Arthropoda > Insecta > Lepidoptera > Pyralidae > Pyralis > Pyralis farinalis. Next base: position 39,555,650 of record OX382258.1, read on the forward strand.
TAAATTTGACTTTCGCAGAATAACGCCTGAATCTATTAACTATAAAATGTAATTATTTTCTTACCTTTTAATCCTATATGCAAGACATGAAAAAAATATATAAAATGTATTAAATGGTATTTTTTGTGCGTCATACACCAAAATTGACAGGCTCACTTTAACCTGGATGGGATCTTACAGTTCTCGGCATTCAATGAACACTGACGTATTCGACTCATTAAAGCAAACCAAATGTGCCTAAATTCAAGGGCTTTACTAGTACTATATACTTACCATATACTATATTTAGAGCATATACCACTAGTACCACTATCCACCTCCAAAATCCATCATCAGACTCACTTTATCGCGTGTAATATATTCATCTCGTTAAAACAAACCAAATGAACACAAATTATCTTTGATTTACTAGTAACGGACAGCAGTGAGTCTGATATAGCAGGATACATTATCAGACTCACTTCACGATGTGTAATAAAATTTAACTCGTTATAACGAGTTAAGAAAATATCCCAAACTACATGAGTTTACTGCCATTGTAGAGTTTCACGATCCACCTCCAGGATGCATCATCAGATGAGCTCGGTGGAATCAATAATTGTATTGTAATCAGCATTATATATACATTTTCGAAGTTTTTAATCGATACCCCGTTTACAAGTTAGTTAATTTTCTAATTCTAAAATTAGTCCGTATACATTCCTACCTGTACTGTCCAACTTAATAGAAATATAGGCTTTTTTTTAATCCAACTAGATTGGCAAACAAGCATGCGGCTCGCATTAGATGGTCATCGGTCACAGTAGTCAATTGACGCTCGCAACACCACGAGGATGTTACTCGCGCGCTGCCAATCTTGTGACCTAAGGCTGTTTCGTCACAGTACCCAGAAATTTCTCTGTCACATCTCACCCTTCAAACCGGAACACAGCTATATAAATATAGCTGCTTGGAGGTAGAAATAGGTGAGACAGAGGTACCCACGCAGACGACTTTTGTACAAAGTCTCCCTCTGGTAAACTATTTTTAAAATATTGGCCTGGCAATATCAATATATAATAATAATTCATTTACATAAAAACAAGTTCAGTACCATTTCGAACTATCTGACAATCCTCGCCAATATTCAAGTTTCAATATCATTGTTATCTACGCTCTATGTGACATTATGTATAGACAGACAACGAGAATTAGTCATGTCAACGGGGTTTAGGCACATCTCGACAGAAACAAATGTTGACCGAATTGATTGGCGTTAGCTATCGCGGAATGTGACTGTACTAGAAAGTAAACCTATCTATATCTTCACGCCTTGTGGGGCAGGCAGAGAGAACCGAGCGCCACATGACTCGGTCTTACACACCTCACTCACTTCTATAACATTCATAGCTCTTCTCATGCACGTTCGCCGGTTTCCAGGAGCCCCTGACGTCAGATTCTGATAGAACACGATCAATTTGGTCATGGTAGGGAAGTCTTGGCCTTCTTCTCCCTGCATCCTCCTACTTTTGCCTTGTATATCTGTTTCGTAATTCTTTCTTTCTGCATTACTCCTACCGACCGCCACAAATTTTGCGTAACGCTCGTATTTCGACCGCGTGTATCCTACTTTCGTGCTCTCTCTGCCATACCCAGCTGTCGCTTCCATAAGTAAGCGTTGGGACCAGCACTGCATTGTGTATAGAGATCTGTGCCTTATAAAGTATGTGATTTGTACATTATCATACGACTAGGTATTTTAGAAATTTGCAACTGCTAAGGTATAATATCACCTTAAAACATACTACGTATATAAAATGTCCCCTTGCTAAATTAAGCATTCATCCTCCCATTGTAGGGCCAGACGTTTTGGCTGTTTTAAGGGGATGTTATCTATACTGGCAATTATTATACTAAACATCGAAGTACCTTCTTATTTTATGTATATCTTCGCTAAGTTCCTTGCAGAGCAGACAGAGAGAATCGGGGGCCATATATCTTGGTCTATACACACCTCACTCGCCTCTTTAACATTCATAGCTATTTTCAAGGACAAGGATTATTTATTTCTGCCATCACCTTATACATGATTAATTTGGTCGTGGTAGCTGTGTCTTGGCCTTCCTCGACTCTTACATCCTTCCATTTTTGCGTTGTAGGTATATGTACAGAATAAACACAGTCGAAATATGAGCGTTACGCAAAAATCAATAGACCTTGTCCGCAATGATGTTGTAAGACATATAGAAAGTCTGAAAGACGGTAACGGTGTTAAGATAATAATTGGCATTCTCTGTTGGTTTGTACATGTAGCAAGAATGCATTCATTCCACAACTCCACTTCTTACATCGTCAAAAAAATGTTAATACACCTTAAGCGTTTTCGTACGACATATTTCTACTTTTGACCATTCTCATATGACCAGTGGATAGAGAATTAATATATTAGCCGACAGCCCATGGTTCGAGTCCCGGTGTGGGAATATATCACTAACCTAGTGTTTCCGGATTTATGTACATATTTATAATTATCACTTGCTCGGCGGCGAAGAAAAGCCTCGTGAGGAAACTCCAAGAAATCCAAATATTTCGAAAGGAATGAACATAAGAAAGGTTTGATTTTCCCTCTGGATCGTGGAGTTCTGACGGCGGTCGCTCTACAAAAAAATCAGAGTCTTCGCCTAATTTAGGCTTAGGTAGTGGACCCACCAATCCCAATGGATTTTAATACGGAATAGCGCTAGGCAGAAGAAATATTGTAACATGCAGAGGTCAGTATGTTATGTAACAATGTCAAATTTCGCGTCTTACACACTCTTCTTTTTCGCATTATCCCGTTTCCTAATCCATTAGGATTGGTGGAATCCGTTACATAAGCGTAAGGATTTGGCGAAGATACTGATTTTTACATGGAACGACTGTCAGACCTCCACAACCCAGAGGGAAAACAAGATCTATCTTACGTTAGGTCTCACGTTTTTTGAAATATAATTTCTTGGACGTGCGGGTTTACTCAAGATGTTTTCCTTCACCGTCGAACAAGTGATAAATAGGTAACATAAATTTGAAACGACGAATTTAGTGGTACATGCCCCCGCCAGGATTTGAACCAGGGACAAGTTGGTCAATAGGCCAGTTGTTTAATTCATTGTACTATCACTGTTCTCAATTGTATGTATTACACACTAACAGACAGAAAGACAGATACGTGATTATCTTAAGTTTTATGTTTACCTTTTGAGATATATGGAAACCCGAAAAACTTTTTTTTTTTGCTTAAGTGTACAATGTCTGCCACTAGTTTATCAAGTGAAAATCGCAAGTTTGAGTGTGCCCTTAACAATTTTCATCAAAAGCTACCCTCTCAAAACTCCTTAAGAGGAAATAGGCGTGGATAGTCTGCGGCTATTACCGGGCAAAGTTCAAATTTGCTCAAACTACGCCACCCCGGACACTTAGATGCTTAACCTGGATGCTGCGTTCAATCTAGTTTAGTCGTTTAGTACTATACAGCTTTCGACTTTACTTGCCACTTTTAGAACCTAACTTGACCTGGATCTCACTCACTCGCGCGCTGCCAATCTTGTGATCTAAGGATGTTTTGTCACAGAACCCAGTAATATCTCACCCTTTAAACCGGAACACAGCTATATAAATATAGCTGCTTAAATAGTAAATAGGTGAGACAGGTACCCACGCAGACAAGCTTTCTTTTTTGACTAGTTCGGTGGCTCAGTCGTGAATGACGCGACTTTGACACCAACGCTCGTGGGTTCGATTCCGAGACAAGGCAAATATTTGTGTGCATGAACATGTCTGTTTGTCTTGGTCTGGATATTTTAAGAGAGGTAGGGCGCATCAAAGCAGCCCGTCTGGGGAAGTACCTCCACCTCACAGAAAACCGCAGCCAAATAACAACTCCATAGAGGGTTGTTGTGTTCCTACGTGTGAGTGAGGTCACCAGTAAGCTCCCAAGGTGTTGCTGTGTAAGCAGCAAAGGAGGCATCGCGCCAGTGATAATTAATATATCGCAAGCGTTAAGGCTACGGTACCCGCTTTACACTAGGTGGGCTGTATGCTTATATAAAAACTATAAATGTTTCTAGTTGTAATACTATAGTGGTAAGTTATTCTGTGATAACTATCTTTTAATTTGTCATTATATAATTCCAACAACTAAACGCAACGTATGATGAATATTTAGGATTTAAATCCGACCGCCTTTTTACATCGGATTTAATTCCTATTACTGAAAACAAAAAATCAACCCCATCGGTGACACCTGGGTTCGCTATTTTCGCCTCTGTGATCTAAATAAGTCGTCATAATCATTATCGAAATATTTGGAAAAAGTATTTATGACTTAAATATTTTCAACGTTTTTCTACTGTTTCAATGTTATCTACTGTTGCTTTATTGATATCACGAAAGTTCGGCAATGGCTACTAAATAAAAAATATCTGTTGACAATCAGAGAAGAAAAGTTTTGAACTATCTTGTCATCGTCAATATACGTTACAAATACACACTAAAGATAGTTAAAGAACTTTTTCTTCTTAACGTTATCCCGTTTACTAGTCCATTAGGATTGGCGGGGTCCGCTAGCTAACCTAACCCTAAGGGTTTGGCGAAGATGCTGATTTTTACATGGAGCCACTGCGTCGGACCTCCACAACTCAGACGAAAATTCTGACTCATCTTGGATATACCTAACCCTAAGGATTTGGCGAAAATACTGATTTTTACATAGAGCGACTGCCGTCAGACCTCCACAACTCAGACGAAAATTCTGACTCATCTTAGGTATACCTAACCTTAAGGATTTGGCGAAAATACAGATTTTTACATAGAGCGTCTGCCATTAGACCTCCACAACTCAGACGAAAATTCTGACTCATCTTGGGTATACCTAACCCTAAGGATTTGGCGAAAATACTGATTTTTACATAGAGCGACTGCCGTCAGACCTCCACAACTCAGACGAAAATTCTGACTCATCTTGGGTATACCTAACTCTAAGGATTTGGCGAAAATACTGATTTTTACATAGAGCGACTACCGTCAGACCTCCATAACTCAGACGAAAATTCTGACTCATCTTGGGTATACCTAACCCTAAGGATTTGGCGAAAATACTGATTTTTACATAGAGCGACTGCCGTCAGACCTCCACAACTCAGACGAAAATTCTGACTCATCTTAGGTAAGGTCACAGGTCTTTTGAAATATAATTTCTTAGACGTGCGTGTTTCCTCACGAGGTTTTCCTTCATCGCCGAGCAAGTGACAATCACAAATATGTACATAAATCTGAAAAGACGAATTTATTGGTACATGCCAGGATTCGAACCGGAGAACTGTTACCTAGTTACAAGGCCGGTTCCTCACTGTTCTTAAAGATAGTTAAAGGACTATACCTTCCAATTCAGGAGGAATTGGAAGGTATAGTCCTTATCGAATCATATATAGATACTCCGTTTACTAAACGATCTTGCCTACTTTTGTTATTCTTCATAACTACCTGCATCCCGCGACTTCGCTCGCACGAATACTTGGTATCCCGTAGGAACTGCTTTGTGTACGTTCTTCCTTTTCCCACGGCTTTTAAGAGTCGTATCGTGATGTTGGAAGCCTATAACATTCCCCAAGAATTGATCTATGAAACGCAAAACGAATTTTTCAAATCCGACTAGAAGTTCCAGAGGAGAGTTCAAAGAAACAATTAGTATAAATTTAATGAAGCCAACGTCACATGTTGCAATTTTTAGTCATCTTGAAAAATACTATGATATTTAGAGCAATGAAAGACTAGTTATTATGTAATAAATATTTTTGCTGCAAAAACTAACCTTAATAGCCAGTCATTATTTTCAAAGAGAATTACGAAATTAGGCGGCTTGTGAAATTCTCTTAACCTGCTATCGCTTAGTTGAAACCATGACTAATTTGTATGACAGTATGATTAACTAAATTCACGATTGCTGCCGTAATTTTTGTTCAAATTAGACAAAAAGAAACTAATAATCAATTTATGCTATTTAACGATAGTTACAGTAATTAATCTAACCTACTTTGTGACATTAGTAGCGACTAATGTCACAAAATAGGTTACTGGTAATGTCATAAGCAGCTTTTACATGTACTCAAAAGAAGTTTTTCAAATAAATAGGAGAGATGCCTTATGTTTCCAGGGTTCCGTAAGAAAAATAAGAGCAGGGAGAGAAATAAGATCTCTATGTGTTTAAGAATAAGGTTTAACTATCATGAGCGATTTCAATAAAGTAAACTTCACCAAATTAATATGGGACGTTGGGAGCATCACAGTAAAAGCAGACAACATTACATACATATACATAAATCCTACAACACAAATTTAGTGGTATACATGCCAGCAGTCGATACAATTGATCAATAGGCCGGTTTTTTATCCACTGGGTAATCACTACTGTAACTTTACAAACAAATATATATTCTGAAAACTAGCTAACAAATTAAATGTTAACTTTTATACTACTTCGATTGTCTTTTGAAGATCACACCATCTTCCTTTACACTGTGCTTATACCGGCCAATCCAAGCCGAGTACTCGCATGATACGTCTGAATGGAGCACTAAAACTTAAACTGAGAGGGAACCTTCTGACTTCGTCCAAATATTTGACTTAAGATCCTTAAAATGGACCACATTATCTCCTGTGATACCAAGTTTCAATGTTATTCGATTTAAATGATTCCTATTGCGCCAGAAACTGTAAATTGCTTTAGATCCTGCAGAACGATGTCAATTACTGTTTATCCATTATTTTAATAATAAATAAAGATACATCTCTAGCCTCTTCCACACCTATCGATGTCTTCAAGCATGCTCTTCAATTTCAGTGCTTTTGATTTGGCCCTTTATGTATGTTATATTTGGAACGGTGCACCAGGACTTCCATAGTCACTGCCTACCCCATGGTAGACAGGCGTGATGATATGTATGTATGTAATAAAGATACGAAGTTTTTACTGACGACTTGGTGCTGAACAAACAACTGTGCCATGTTCAATATAATTAGTATTTAAAAAGGCAAACCAAATATTTCGAATATGTTTCCCAAAAATAAAAAAAGGGCAGCCTGTATTTCATCTAGCTAAAAGCACCTATCCAGTATCTATCAAATGGGTGTTGCCATCCGTAAAACCATTTGCACTTAACTGCCTTCGGTTATCCTACTATTGGTTCCAGTTAATGTTAAAGTTAATGAACCAAAATGCTATTTATTTTTTTCCTTAATATTGTTTTGTTAAAGAACAGTCTTCTTTTTCAAAGAACGTATAGGAGTATGCTTGAAACGCTTGTTTTTCGACGAAAGTGATATGCGAGTGCTGTTCGGTCCAAACTCACTCATTTTCACCTAGAACAACATTTTGATAATAGAACTCAACAATGACATAATATAAAAATAGACACAACTATAAAACAAAAACAACAACTTAAACTAAAAAGAATTAAAAAGTAGGAAAAATAATAAGCGAGTGAAAATACTCCCGTTAACATCTCGTCAAAAGTAAGAATAGCGGATATAATCCGAATAAATGCAAAAGTTGTTAATACACCGTATACCGTTCATGTTTATTGGGTAGTATAATAATGCGAAATTCCCTACATTTAAGGTCTTTTGAAATATCAATAATTATGTAGCTTTCATAAACAATATTTTAGATAGTATTCAAATTATTATGTTGTGTAAATATGACGCAAATTATTATCGCAATTCTAGTGACAAGTTTATATATATTTATATACATTGAAATAACTTTTTACTAAATGTGTTGCGTTCCATTAAAGTTTAGTTCGTGACAAAAAGCGACACTGCAAATAACCTTTTTCATAGTTTGTTTACATTTTGTCAAGTGAATACGGTATATGTAGTTTTTGTGCACACAATTTCCAATCGATTTCGATTCGAGAACCACAATTACTTCTATCAGGTCAGCTTCTGACAAATCTCCTTAATATGCTATGCTAAGCCGATTCCAAGTTTTTGCTGGGCCGCTCATCTGCGATCGTATAGTATTACTTCTTTTTATATGTACATCGGCGGTTAGTGGATTTTTAAAGACCATACTCGTTAAGTTTCCGCTGCATGCATTTTTGCTAATGGCTTTCTTTGCTTGCAACGGTTAACCGTTAAATGATATCATATCGCTGTATGATGGATGTGCCAGTTATCGACTTCATCAATTTTTGTGAAGATATTTTTATATTGATAATGAGGGAATAATGTATATCTTTTCATTAATGTAACGCTGCGATGTTTAGGGTACCGAAACTAGAAATGAAAATACGTTGCAAACACGAGACAGCTGCACTGTAGTTACTTTAAACAGCAAAGTGTACACAATAAGCGATGTTATATGTTTTGTACACATGTATTTAAGTATTGACATAAATTATGTATAAGTATAGTATGTATTTCCACATATAGGTAAGTGTATGGCGTTTATAATTATGGTATATTTAATTTAACTTAACTATTAACTCCCGGCCAAAATAAAATTACTGCACACACGTTAGGGTCAACTGGAAGAAATCTCTTAAAAGAGAGAAGAGATAAGCTCACCATTGTATATCTTTTGTAACTTACTCTGTATATGATGATGTAATGCATTACAATCTTTTATTGTAATAAAAGATTTATTTATTGTCATAAAAAAATGATATTTCGATTTGTTTACTAATATGCAGTCTAGCGGTAGAAGTAGTTTTGGAGGTGAGGACACGCATACACAAGTATCTTAACGTAATAAATTAACTTTATAAATGATTTTATTAGACTTTTACCTTTAATACGGTTGATTATGTATATTTATTATACATATAATGCTATATAGTGTAAGGTACGAGAACCAAAATTGAAAAGCGTATGCTGAGATAGTTTGGACATTTAGAAAGAATGGTTGATAAAAGAGTTATGAAAGAAGTATATCGAACAATATTGAGTGGGGACATCGACAGGGACCACCCTAGACGCACACATATGGATCAAGTGGTTGATGTGCTGAAAAAGGGCCAATTCAAAGTCCGAAGGAAAACCCGAAAACCGTGTGTGAAGAGGTTGACGCGTAGGGAAGAGGCAAGAGACGTTTGGATCCGTGGATGTTAAATTGTTCATCACATCAACCCTTACTCATCCCACTGCAGGAATACGGGCCTTCCTTCAAACGAAGCGGTTTAGACTATAACTCCACCACGCCGCTCAAATGCAGATTGGCGACAGCCAGTGTTTTCAAGCTGCCCGAGGGCCACTGACTTAGCTTAAAGACTGTCATCTATCGACAACAGCCGGAACCGACGGCTTAACGTGCCCTCTGAAGCATGGAGAAACCCGAAATAGATAAACCCACCCATAGACAGGCTGCGGTCGGCATTGCTTAATCTGCGTGTACGGTTAGAATGACACGCTCTTCTTCAATTGTTAAACAGATAAAATATGATTACTTTTAGGGCAGTGTTCTAGGACCACTGCTGCTCTTCGTTTATAATAACATACTGACCAACTAATTGGTTTAAACGCTAAATAACAGTAGTCTTGATTAAAAATGTTAAATAACTGGATTTGAGCACTTCATCTGCGTGAAAAAAAGACGCGATCTAATTAAAAGAATCTTGAGGTCAATGTGAGAGAACTGATCTCTGTTAAATTGTTAAATAAAAGGTTCATTTCAACAAGTGAATAAGGTCAAAAAGAAACTATTGTTGCAACTCCTCCTATTATTCGTGCGTTGTATACAAAAAAAGATGGTTTAAGACATCCTACATGCACAAGATTGACTCGCTCTTGTCCACTTACGAGTATTTTAAAACTAAAATTGTGTTCATAATTATAACCTCCAGCGCGGCAGACCAACATATAGGTACTATTGTTCAATATATTCACTGCAAATTTACCTAAATTACCCAACATTTATTTTAAATGACGCAAACCACCTTGAGAAATCCTTATAATAAAATAATACAGCAATTTGGCTTACAAATAGCTTTTATAAGTTTAGCAATTACAACTGGAGTAATGTGAAAGGTGAGCGAAAAATATCTCTCTTAATGAACCACCAAGTTGAACCAATTCATATTTTTTATCTTACAGCAAAATTTGGTTTATTTGAGAAAAATATAAAACCCAAGTAAGATGTTATTGAACGTACTATGTACATATGAAAGTTCAAAGTTACTTTGAGGTGACCTCTCAAGAACTAAATAATACCTAATCTACAAGCAGTACCAACTAGCAAACGAAGATATGATTAAGAAGAGCATAATGGTATTTTATATGTAGTGACTTCAATAAGTCGTGATTATATCAACTTCACACTTACTTATGTACACCGCATTGTGGTTTTAGTAGTTGAGTACTGATCTTCCTCGACTCCTAGATCCTTCTACTTTAGTATTGTGCATCTGTTTCGTCATTCTTTTATCCTGCATTCTTTCTATATGTCTGAACCAACGGAGCATGCTTTTGGTCTTTATGCACATATGCTATGGCACCTGGCTGTTATGCTAGATGAGCCCAGTAGTGGAAGCGTTAGATACTTTAACATCAAGGCTTGTGAATTTGATTCCCATTTGTGAGCATGTAGCCAATAGCATGCATGAAGACAAACAGATATGTACATATCTGTTTGTCTTGGTGTGAGTGTTTTAAAAAGAGGTAGAGTTTATCAAAGTAGCCCGACTGTTAGCTCTACCTTACAGAAAACCGCAGTGATTTATATAACTACTCCCTGAAGGGCTGTATAAAAAATTTTTGCTTTATTACCGCAGGTTGCACGCTTGTTTTACTCTTTGTTTAAAAGACTATATAACTAATACATTCGTGGTTGCAGTAGTTTCCTGTCAGTGGCGTGTATTGTGATGTATAAAAAAAAGAAAAAGAAAACACCTGAGACATCCATATTCCAACCTCATCAAGCCTTTCCCGGTGGGCTACTCCTAATAATATAACTCGAAATCCTTCTGTTTCAAACTGGATAAGTTAGTCGGCACTCATTTGTAGGGGAGAACGGCTTTTGGGTCAAAAGATGGGAGCTTACACTCCAACTGTTCTGAAGAATTCCTAATTTTTTTGTGCAGTTCGCGATGTAAACAAATACCCAGGTAAAAATATCTTTATACAATACAATTTCAACAATGCGTTTCGGGACTTTAGCACTGGGACTATGCCGGGTCCATGAGACTATCTGTATAAATTTAATGTATAATTAATATATATATATATATAATGTTTATATGTTCACAAAATGGTCTTGATTGTCAACTCTAAAATAAAACAGTAGGAAAACTTCAAACAAACGTTAGATATCTGCACACACACAAATGGACCCCGCGGTGAGATTATTTATACCCGACATATTTACCGTTCCGGTAAAACAGCAATTCTAAGCTAATATTAAAGAGCTCCTTTCTAGAATTAGTATTTTTAGTTAAGGCGCAACGAAATTCTATTGCTGTGTAGGATGTTCGCATGTTAGCTGCATGGGTCCACTTGTCTAGCTGTGGTTAGTTAGTCTGTGATTCACGTTTGCTGCTATAAGTGCACTCACTACCCTTCCCATTCCACCCACTACCAGCTGCCGCCTTAAACCTTCGAAACCCGGGTGGTCGTATATGACCGCGAAATGTATGGGAAAACGTATATAACGGGTTCTGACTGGTCAAAGCTACTCCGTGTACTTGCAACCCACGAACACGTTATGTACGAATACGCCGTTAGGCCTATTATCTATAGGCCGTGGCATATCCGACGCATCAATGAAGTCAGGTATTTACATCTGCTTCACATGTTGTTATCCGTTAGTAAGACTCATAATCAGAGTAAACAGACATAAACAGTAGAATAACAAGCGCACTTAGGCCTTTCTTTATATAATTACCACCGCGATAGAGCAGTAGAGCCGTCATTTTTCAAGATTACGAGAGATCCCGGCAAACACTACATACAACATGATCAACAGCAAACACTGTTCGCAACGAGTTCGCAACGAACACCGTATCTGTGCAAGTGTACGACCGCTTTACAAAGTTTCTTTGAAGTTATTCTACTGTGTGATAATCGACAGCCCTACAAATTAGGTACTCACCAAAGTACGGATTAGGCATGTTCATCAACGCCTATTAGTGGTAATTATCTCAAGTTAGAGCTATGTCGGTTAGGTTATCATGTTTAAGTCAACATATATTACGGTAAGTTAATTATGCACGCGGAATGGAATAGCAAACAGTCTTGAACTTACGATGAGTCTTATTGCATAATTAACAAAAAAAAGATGTTTTTAAATTTCAATATAAAAATCTTATAAACTTGTTGCTGTAGAAAAAAATATTGTACTAAAACGAACATTACAACATGTATGTCTGTGTAGTGATAGCCCAGTGGATAAAGAACCGGCCTATTGATCAACTGATCACTGGTTCGAATCCTGACATGCCACTAATACGTGTTTTGGGATTTATGTGCCTATTTGTAATTATCATTTGCTCCGCAGTGAAGGAAAACATCGTGAGGATCCCGCTCTATCATTAATGAAAAACTTAACGAGATCAGAAGAGAAGACATAGTTCTACTTATCTAGTTTCCGAGCTAGGTTGATTTGTTTTATACAATGTCCGGAGACAAGTAAGCTTACGATCCACCTGGTATAAAGCTTAGCCTACGGTAGGGCCCATCGGCCCGTTTGTGTAAGTACCCTTTTTTTATACCACTAAGGTGGCAATCAAGCATCCAGCCTGCGTAATGGTAAACAGACATCGTAGCCTATGGACAATTGCAACACCAGGGGCAACTCATGCGTTGCCGACCCTCTAGAAACCTCTTCACGCCTTTCTTGAAGAATTACATTCTGTAGTCCCTTGGAAAAACCTCGGTTAGGACCTCATTCCACAGCTTGAGAGTTCTCGGAAGAAAACTTCTCCGGAACCGCACATTACGCGACCATTGCGGTTCCAGCGTGTGAGGGTTGCACTGCCCGCCGTCGGCGAGCGGTGCGATTATAAAAAGTAGCTGTGGGCATCATTTTGAACAATTCTTCAGAACACAACCCATTGTACAATCGGTAGAACACATAAAGGGAGACAAATCTCTCCTTAAACTTAAGGGTTCAATACCGTGTGTAAGCTTAGGATTGTCGACAATTCTCACAGCTCGTCTCTGAATCGAATCACATGGTAAGCTGGTATCCAGGTGCTCCCGCCCGAAGGGGACTGCAGTACTCCAAGTACCTAAACTTCACAGAAAATCGCAGCCACATAACAGATCTCTAGAGGGTTGCTGTGTACTTTCGAGTTAATGAGCTCGGTGGAGCAGTGGTTAGTAACATTAGTTTGACACCAACGTTCGTGGGTTCGATTCCCACACAGGACAAAGATTGGTGTGCATAAACATGTTTTAAGAGAGGTAGGGCGCAGCAAAACAGCCCGTCTGGGCCCGTCAATACGCCTCCACTTCAGAGAAAACCGCAGCCAAATAACAACTATCCGGTAGGTTGTCATGTTCCTGCGTAACAAGGAGATGACCAGTAAGCTCCTAAGGACATGCGATTTGATTTAACCTGCTTTGTGTGCTTCCGCCACCAATTTTAGCTCTGGCTCCTAAGGAGTTGCAGTGTTAGTAGTAGTGGTGGCATCGCGCGAGAGATACTAAACGTATTGTATATCCCCCGACGTGATATAAAAATAACCATAGGCCGTATGCTTGTATGTCATCTAAGTAAGTAAGATATATTGTGTGTATCCTTACCCTAACCATAGTTGATACCCACGTGTCCCGATTAATTACTACGTAGCCAATACGCTGTTAATTATCCCATCTCCATTAAGTATTTACTATAAGATTTCCGATAATTATACGTATAATTATGCAAGAATATTAAACCAATTATAGGCAGCCATTTTGCTGAAACTGAGGTTTACCTGAAACAACAGAGAAATAATAATTATTAATTTACATTATGATCCAAATTGAAAATCGCAGCGAATATACAAATCTTTAGAGTCTAGAGCTATAGGCAGGTTACCAGGATGCTCTTGAGAAGGTGCTGTTTTGGTAGCGATCACAACACCTCTTTAGGTTTATGGTAACCGAACTTCTACACAGCACCTTATTTTATTTAGCCACAAAGTACGAAAATGATCGAGTCATGTGGCGCTTGTCTCATTCTGCTCACCCCGCAAGGGATTTAGCGTGAAGTCATACTCGTAGATAGAAAGTATTTTGCAGTTTCATTTTTACTCAAGTTAAAACAAATCCATAAGATCGAGTCGGACCTCGGCTAATTACGATTCCGTAGTGAAAGGGGCGCCAACGGGACCCTATTACTCAGTGCGTCTGTGGCATAATATCCTTTGATCCGTGAATAGACATACCTGCAGATATTTGAATTTTCTTCGTATTAATATGACTGACGTAACAACTTCTACTTTTTAGCGTTGTCTCGATTCCTACTCCATTAGAATTGGCGGAGTCCGTTACCTAAGCCTAAGGATTCGGCGAAGAGATTGATTTTTACATGGTGCGGCTGCCGTCAGATTTCCAGAATCCAGAGGGAAAACCAGACCTTTTTAGGATAGGTCACAGATCTTTCGAAATATAATTTCTTGGACGGACGGGTTCCCTCTTCTTTATCCACTGCTTTATGACCGACATAACAGCAAATATACATTTTTTAATGTTCTTTCATTATGAGATAACAACAAATAATTAAAAATTAAAGTAATTTTTATTTAAAAATACTAAAACTAATAATAAAAATTAGTTTAATTCAAAATTAAACTAATTTGTATTATTTGAAAAACTTAATAATATTTCAAATTTATAATGTTTTCAAGAAAAGATTAACAATTATTTATCCTATTTGAAATAATTTTCCTATCCTCAACCAAGCTCTTTTGACACTCTATAGCCAATTTTAATTAAATAGAAGTTTAATAATATAATCATAACGTAATTGGCTATTTTCTGCAGACCTCAGGAAAATAAAAATCGGGGTGAAAAGTATTCTGAGGATGTGCTTCCGTGGGTTAGATTACGCTAGATAAGTCCAGGAATTTATAGTTTCAATAGATACATATTGATTGCTAGATTTCAACGAATGTGACAATCTCCATCACTAGAAAATTTCCCCATTTTCTTCGTGTCTATCGTTTTTCAATGGGAAACGATTCAAAAAATTCCTGATTTTGCTTTGCTTAATCTGTAAGTTCAATCAAATATCAAAGCGCTGTAATTCTTAAATATTCTATTTATTAGTCTCGAACGAATAATAATGAATATGTTCAGTTCACTTCCTTCACTTTATTACAAGAGCGCTTCTAATAAAACGTCATTTCCGATATGTAAAAAATATTCATCGGAATATAGACAAGGGCATCCCTTTCCAATATTCCGCTGTAATGTCTTTTACATGGAAAGGAAAATATTAATGTCAATATTTGAGTTAGGTACAAATCATTATGAGTGTTCGATAATAATATCACATAAATTCAATCGATTAGAAAACTGTCACAAATTCTTGTCTCGCTCATGGAAACACCCGTTAATCGGGGTGAAAAGTACCGTAATCGGGTCGCATTGTCCTTTACAGTTAAATGGGACTGAAGTGTATTAATTACGTTAATTTTGAGTCTATTTTGATAATGACGACGCATTAGCGGTGTATAATTTCGACGAATAACAAACTTAAGGCCCTTTGAACCGTGGTCGTCGGAAATTCGACCCTGTAATCAAGCTTTAATTAATTTTGTAATTTTAATCATTAAGAAGAAGATAACTGTTTGATCTCTCTGTGAAAATTTAATCAAAGCGTCGGTTGAACAGTTGAAAACAAGATTCATAAAAGAAACTGTGGAATCAACTCGCCTCGACGCTTTCCGGGATGAATACCAGATTGAAATTCTACAAGAAAAAAGTTTCCATCTAAAAAAATCCCGAATCTGTATCGAGTTACTGACGCTCTAGTGATTTACCTTCTGAAAACCGACTTTGTAAATGGACCAGCTCTAGCTAAGCTGAAGATTCATCATCATCGTATCAGCCATGCGGGCCAGCTTGGTAGCGTCAACTGATAGGACACTGTAGTCCTTTGTCAGTTGCCGCTGCAAATTGGGCTAATCTTTTCGCTTACCAACAGGCGAAGCGGAGCCATTATGCTGAGCCAATATAAGAAAAAGAGTCGAAGGACGTCTACTGCTGAACATAGGCCTCCCTAGTGTCTTAGGTTTTCGCGATTGTTACACATTGAATTAAACAATTTTTAACGGAAGTATCGCGTGTTTTATTTATTTTGTTGAAACTGACGTTCACTCAGGAGCTTACCGGTGACCTCATCCACATGCAGAAACACAACAACCCTATACGGAGTTGTTATTTGGTTGCAGTTTTCTGTGAGGTGGAGGTAGTTCCTCAGACGGGCTGCTTTGATCCGCCGTACCTCTCTTAAAAACATTCAGACCAAGGCAAACAGACATGTTCATGCACTTTCGAACCGGAGACGTGATGGGCTTCTTGGTCGTTTCTTTATCCATTGGGCTATCACTATAAGTTGCTATTGCACAACTTAAATTCTTCCAGAAGTTCACCTGCAATTCACCATCATCATCACCTTATTACCAATAACGATCAATAAGTATATTTTTAATTATAGTGTAAATGACATTTATTTATATACTATTTTATATGGCTAAATAGACTGTGACCTTTTGACTATAATATGGGAACAACTGTTTCACCCAGCGACGTATCAAAAGGTAGACACGTTATGCACCAACATTATTCTATTTTAAAATGACGCATGTAGTACTACATCTACGTACAGTAATTTATTATGACACTTTGCTCTAACAAAGAGACAAATGATAGGGCATACCTGTAGTTAGAAAGAGATGAATATATATCTTAAGACAATTATGGTTTGTGGCGAAATACGCATAGACGCGACGCGAGAGCGTGGCCAACTGAATGCGAGTTGGGCAATTACCTTACTTTCGTATTGCCATTCTAGTGCGTGTACGACGTATCTATAAGTATAACCAGTTGGGAATGCGCAAGCTTGCATTGCCAGAGGAACCACCTGGCTCGTCAATTATATAACAATTTAATTATTTTTTTTTAAACTTTGTCGGCCATTTGACCATGTTCCTTAAGAAATATGATATTGGTTTTTAAGACAAACCTATTCTACTTTTTAATTTACTTTTCGAATATGCAATAAAAATTGATTTTTTTTTTAATTTGTCGACAATTTGGTCATGTTCCTTAAGAGATAAGGTTGGTCTTTCAGACATCCTATTCTATTTTTTTATGCTGGATCCGAATCTGAAGTCAACATTCGAATATTCGAAAAAAAGCAACAGACACACACACAGACAAACGCACACACAGAAAACATATAGATTTCATGTAGGAACGGTGTTCCTGAAAATATATTAGGTTTTACCCTATTTTATGCAAATAATATTATTTTGAATTTTTTGAAGGCTCTGATGCAAGATTATTAGATTAACAAGACATTTCACGGATCCAACTTCATAAAGTAGACATTCAAATTCAACCTCAATTTAGCAAATTGGATCGACCACGCTTAGCGGTATTAAAGCTTGGTCAATTTTAACCTTTCAAGTAAAATCCCAAAGCCTTACTAATGCCATATCCAGAAATCAATAAGTAATCCAATTATTGCTTTCGCTTGAATTATTCATGGACTGCCAACTGTTTCTAATAGACATATACACGGGAGGCATACAAACATACGGCCCACCTGATGTAAAGTGCAGCCTTTTTTTATACTACGACCGATAGCAAACACGTATACGGTCCGCCTGATTTAAAGGAGTTACCGTAATCTATCAACACTGGCAACAAAAAGAATGTCGCTAGCGTGTTGCCAACCCCGCTGTCAACACAGCAACTCCTCACCTTCTCGTGACCTCACTCACTCGCAGGAACACAACAATCCTCCACGGAGTTGTTATGTGGCTGCCGTCTTCTGTGAGGTGGAGGTACTTTCCCAGTCGGGCTAACGTTGTGCGCTACCTCTCTTTTACCAGAGCGTCAGGTTGCACACCACGTGCAGGTGAGGTTGGCTTAGACTCTAAAGTTGACATTGAACCACTTACACCCCAAAGCCTATGAACAACAAATTATCTCTTGCGCGATACCACCTCTGCTGCTAACACAGAAGCTCCTAAGCTTACTGGTGATTTTACTCACTCGCAGGAACACAACAATCCTCCTGGGAGTTATTAGGCTGCGGTTTTCTGTGAGATGGAATACTTCCCAAGACTTCGATAATAATACAAAATAATATAAATAACTTTAAAAATACAAAGCTTTGATGGGCCCTACTTTTCTTAAATACCATGACCAAGGCATACAGATGTGTACATGCAAACAAATGTTTGTCCTGTGGGAATCGAATCGATCGTAAGTGCACCGAGCTCATCAAGAACGTCTAATCTGGTCTATGAGCCGTCTTTTTACTGTTACTACTATTACATCTCCATGCTAGGTCCCTTGATCCAGGTCCTCCAAACACCAGTGGCGTGCACAGAGATTTTTGACAGGGTAGGCAGAATTTTTTTAAAGCTATTAACTTACCAAAAAATACAGCATGTTGATTATGGTTACCCAGTCTTGTGGAAATAATGATGTATGTGATTGGTTAGCCACCTCAAATATCTATAGATTGATTGATTTAATATACATATTCGAAGCGGCCTTTCGGTATTGCATTAACCTTACGATTAACTTTGCCTTTAGTTTGTATTAATTTCAAATCCGGTGTACAGCGGCCTTTCTCAATCACTTGTTTTTTTTTTTCACCGAAAGATAGTTTTGAAAACGCATTATTTTTTATTTTCCCTACACACACACCACATGAACAACTTGAATAAACAAACAATGAAAACAAAATAAATTTAACATCAATTTATACGAAAAAAAGAAATGGCAGTTCCTTTCACTGTAATTATATGAAGCAAACTAACTCTTTAAAATAGTTATATAGCAATATTCGCGACACTTCGGTAATTTACGTCATGGCTCGGTTGAAAAGACAATGTCTAAACTATGCGATTGTGTGCGTTATTTGTATTAATGTGGGCAATGTATTTACAGGAATGCACACTACAGTATTTGTATTAACAACACGGCACACATACGTAAATTTAGACAGAAATAGTTAGTGTCTCTGACGTTAAAAGCTACCATTGCGGCGCTAGTGTAGCGCTACACTAGCGCCTAGCTGCAATTTGAATATGACTAGCGATGATTTTAATAACTTGCACCGATACCGATAGATGTGGCAGTTTTTAATTTTTAGTTTTTGATACGAAATATTAGTTAAAAACTATGTTTAAGAATTAAGAAACATCGGATGGTATTTATCAAATTGATAGGATAGGCAATGTCTTTTTGCCTATATGGAGTGCACGCCACTGATTAACACCCATTTCACAATATTAACCCTGCACCACCTTACATGGGTCCGAAATTTAATATTTTCACACGTCCACTGACGTCGTCGTACCGTAATTAATATGCAAGGTTGTTCTAGGGTGTTCAATGGATGCGTTTAGCAAGTCCAACAGACAATATGCATAATATCCGTCGCATGTTTGTATAAGGCGACCATACGTAAACAACAAACATCCTCACTCGCATCGTCGAGTTAACCCACGAGCCCTTGTTTGCGTTGTGATAATATGGAAAATGTTAAATTAACTTTCTCTAGAGGTTTGACGGGGATTAATATGCTCATGTTTTTTTATACCACGTCCGGACACAAACAATCATACAAACTACTAAAATACTAAAAAGCTGACGAGCTCGGTGGCTCAGTCGTGAAAGACACGACTTTGACACCAACGCCCGTGGGTTCGATTCCCACACAAGACAAACATTTGTGTGCATGAACATGTCTGTTTGTCTTGGTCTGGATGTTTTAAGAGAGGTAGGGCGCATCAAACAAGCCTGTCTGGGGAAGTACCTCCACCTCACAGAAAACCGCAGCCAGCCAACTCCCTGGAGGATTGTTGTGTTCCTGCGTGTGAGTAAGGCTACCAGTAAGCTCCTAAGGAGTTGCTGTGTAAGCAGCAGAGGAGTCATCGCGCGAGTGACATATGTTACAAGAGTTAATAGGTTACTATAACAGCTTTACATCAGGTGAACCGTATGCTTGAATGCCTCCCGAATTTGTATAAAAAAAAAAATCCTGATGTAGTGGTTACCAATACAAAAAATAAGCCTATCTCAGTTTGCCGTACAAGGACTATAGCTCTCGCCTTACTACCCCCACTGTGAACTCGTTAACTCTTCGGGAAATTCCTAGTAAGTAATTAGGTAGAGTGCAATCAACAAACCAATTCGACGTTGTATAAAAAAGTTCGGAAGGCGAAAAGTCTGTAACAACAGTTATTATTACAGACCGTTTCCCAAGTTGGGCAGATTATACGTCCCCTAATAAGAGGTGGAGGTACTACCTCAAAAAAAAAACGAGTATGCTTCAGACCACCCGACTGAAGTAAAACTTCTTTAGCTCCACAGTGTGATACAGACAATAGGCCTGCACTGTGTCTTAGATATACGAAACTTAACTCGCTATGAGAGAAAGAGAGAAAGAAAATGTGTGCTCGCACCTCTCTCTCTAGTAATATACGAAACGTAACTCTCTCTCTTTCTATCTTCACTAACTTATACGAGTATCTCCCTCTCAACTTCCGTTCGCTTCGCCCGATCACACTTTTAGTAATGCTCTCGTCACGCATTCACCAGCTTACTCCCCAAGTTAAGCGTGCGTAAAGAAGTTTTACTAAAAAAAGAAAAAATAATTAAATAATTTCCCCTACAATTACTTTTTCTTTCCTTGAGACGTGGTCCAAAGTCGATTCCTATCTTATCTATACCTACGTAGTTAGAAGTATTTACGCCTCTCACGGTGTGAATCATGTCAGGTTGCATGACCCATTAGGTACCAAGCCGATAGTCACAAAAGACTTGATAACGAGAATACTTCAACCTGACCAATATCATTAGACACCATTCTACAACAACCGGTTTATGGAATGCAATATAAAATGAAAGTTCTTTACAAATTGGTGACTAAACCTACTCAGGCAACCAGGATAATTAGACCCTTTCTTAATACTACTGGCATATTAAAATTTGTGTATAGTAGGGTTCTTTTGAATTTGTGAATTATTACTCATATAGGCATAAATGAGGTTACCTTTTTGTATGTTATTCGTTTTACTCATTCATTATTTGTGTTAAATATTTGTAACCACAGACTATTGAAAGTCTTTGTTAATATTTTGTTTATCTACATAATAAACAAGTGATACAGGTCAGTTATAAAAATTCTGTGGTTCTTATGACTCAATGGAAAGTTCGATGCATCATGGTGTAATGAATATATTATGAGAGTTACACCAAGTTTATGACTCAACAGATTGTATACCACTAATGTGGAGGACAAGTGAATCTACGGCCTGCCTGATCGTAAGCAGTTACCATAGACTATAGGCACTTGTAATATCAGGTGCATTATTCATGCATGCTGATGGTATGGGATAACCTCGACAGGGATTTCATTATTCAATATGTTTAATTTCTACAACGTCCGGAAGTATATAAGCATACGGCCCACTTGATGTAAAGTGGTTAATATAGTCTACGAACGCTTGCAATACTTAAACATCACTCGCGCGATGCCACATCTGCTGCTAACATAGTAACTCCATAGGGGCGTACCGGTGACCTCACTCACTCGCAGGAGCACAACAACCCTTCAGGGACGAATAATTTGGCTGGGGTTATCTGCAGTGGCGTGCACAGAGATTTTTGACAGGGTAGGCAGATTTTTTTGAAGCTATTAACTTACCAAAAAATACAGAATGTTGATTTTGGTTACCCAGTCTTGTGGAAATAATGATGTATGTGATCACTTGTTTTTATTCACCGAACACTACACACACCACATGAACAACTTTCGCAGTGAATATCATCCATATTTATCAACTTTAAAACTTTAAAATCTTATTTCGTCTGCTAGGTACCAGTCAATCAATTCAAAACAAAAACAATGGCGGCCGTCTTAAAATCAAAATAAAATTAACATCAATTTTATACGAAAAAAAAGAAATGGCAATATCTTTCACTATAATTATATGCAGCAAACTACTTTTTAAAATAGTTACGTAGCAATGCTCGCGACACTTAGGTAATTTACGTTATAGTTCAGCTGAAAAGACATTGTCTATACTATTCGATAGTGTGCGTTATTTGTGTTATTGTGGGCAATGTAATTACAGGAATGCACACTACAGTATTTGTATTAACAACACGGCACACATACGTAAAACTAGACAGAAATAGTTAGTGTCTTCCGCCGTTAAAAGCTGCCAATGCGGCGCTGGTGTAGCGTAGCGCCTAGCTGCGATTTGAATATGACTAGCGATGATTTTAATAACTTACCGATACCGATAGATGGAGCTGTTTTTAATTTTTTGTTTTTGATACGAAATATTAGTTAAAAACTATGTTTAAGAATGAAACATCGGATGGTATTTATCAAATTGATAGGGTAGGCAATGTCTTTTTGTCTATATGGAGTGCACGCCACTGGTTATCTGTGAGGTGGTGGTATATCTCCAGACGGGATGCTCTAATGCGCCCTACACAGAAAAAGGTATTTATATACATACACAGCTGACCCGGCAAACGTTGTTCCGCCATATAAATTATTTCTTATTAAGTTTTTTCTAATATTTTTTTTATGATTTACTTTACGACCTATTTTCATACCTACCAAATATACATAAAAAAATTCACAACAATCGGTCCTGCCGTTTCGGAGGAGTGCTACCACAAACACCGTGACACGAGAGTTTTATATATATAGATAAATGTTTATTTATGTATGTATATATGTATATCTTCACGCCAAGTCCCTTGCGGGGTAGGCAGAGAGAACCGAGCGCCATAAGACGCGGTCCTTGCATACTTCACTCGCTTCTGTGACATTCATAGCTCTTTTCATGCACGCTCGCCGGTTCTTGGGGCTTCTGACATCACCTTCTGATAAAACACGACCAATTTGGTCATGGTAGATTAGTCTCGGCCTTCCTCGGCTCCTACATCCTTCCACTTTTGCATTGTATATCTGTTTCGTCATTCTTTCGTCCCGCATTCTTTCTACATGTCCGAACCAACGGAGCATGCCCTTTCTTATCTTAACATCGACACTCTCTTTTAGACCAACTCTTTCTCTCACGTCTTCATTACGAACGCGGTCAGCAAGCGTTATGCCACAAATTTTGCGCAATGCTCGCATTATTATATATTTATTTATATACAACGCAAGTTTAATTACTAGTAGCGTTAGCATCCACTGCGTTATCGAGCTTTTGAATATTGTATACTATGCAAATAAGCTTTATTCTATATATCTTCTATACATACATACATATCATCACGCCTGTCTCTCATTGGGGCAGGCAGAGACTATAGAACGCCAGGTGCACCGATCCAAACATACAGCTCTCGCTTCTTCTACACTCATCAACCTCTTCATGCATGCTCTTCGGTTTTTGGTTTGCTTTTGATTTCACATCACCAATTTGATCTATACATGTGAATATAGGGCACTTTCGCAACACGTTTATCTTTTTCTTATACTATGTCGGGAGGCATGCAAGCATACGGCCCACCTCATGTAAAGCGAGTACCGTAGCCTATTAACGCTTGCGATACATTAAGTATCACTCGCACGACGCCTCCTCTGCTGCTTACACAGCAACTCCTTGGGAGCTTACTGGTGACCTCATTCACACGCAGGAACACAACAATCCTCTAGGGAGTTGTTATTTGGCTGCGGTTTTCTGTGAGGTGGACGTACTTCCCCAGACACGACAATTTGTGGGAGTTAAGTAGTTAGATACAAAAAGAATTCGAATCTATCTATCTATAAATAAATAAATAAATAGAATTATTATTTAAGATGTCTAATATAAGTATAAATATAAGATTATATAAATCTAATCCCGTCTGGGAAAGTAGGTACTTCCCCAGACGGGCTGCTTTGATGCGCCCTACCTCTCTTAAAATATCTATGTATCTATTTAGAATATAAGTAGGATTAGCGTGCTTAAAAAAATAGAGATAAATTAAATTGCGAAGAAAGCAGATTTAAATTGCGTGCAAACGGTGCGTTACCATATTTTTACATGCGGCCCGGTCCAATCCAATCGCATATCTTATTCACGAATAGAAATAGGAATTTATGCGGGGCCACTCCACTTTATAACCCTCTTGAATTGACGACGAATATTCAGTTGTTTTTGTTGACCGTACAAAACAATTTGCGGCTACGTTAAATAATAAGCGAATTATGAAAAAGAATTTCCCAATGCTTGTAAATTGTTCGTACGCAAATACGTGAATTTTTTATACAGGGATGAAGGAATACCTAATAGGAGTACGCGTTTCTTCTTCTTCGTGCGATCCCGTTTCCTGATCCATTAGGATTGGCGGGGGTCAGCTACCTAAGCCAAAGGATTTGCCGAAGACACTGATTCTTACATGCGCCGTACCTGTCTTAAAAACAACCAGACCAAGACAAACAGACATGTTCATCATGCACACAAATGTTTCTCCTGTGTGGGAATCGAACCCACGAGCGACGGTGTCAAAGTTGTGTTATTACCCGCGGCGCCACCGAGCTCGTCGTGGGAGGATGTACGAATGTTTGTTACTATGTATCGATAACTTCACGCCAAATCCCTTGCGGAGTAGGCAGAGAGACCCCAGGGCGACGTGACTCAGTCCATAAGGATGAAGGAAGTGTGTAAACACTTCACTCGCTTGCGAAGGTGGTGGTATGCTCTGAACCCTTTCGATCGAAGGGGACAGAAACCCTGCAGTGGAATGAGTGGGGGTTGGTGTAGTCAAGTAGTATTGAAGAGTAACGGTCTTTAGTTGTTTATTAGTTACTAGCACTAACAGACTTACTAACTACTAACAGAAACAGATTAGTTACTATATACTCGTATATAATGTTTACACTTTTTTTATACTACGTCGGGAGGCATACATGCATACGTCCCACCTGATGTAAAGCGAGTACCGTAGCCTATTAATTCGCGCGATGCCTCCTCTGCTGCTTACACAGCAACGCCTTGGCTTACTGGTGACCTCACTCCCACGCAGGAACACAACAACCCTCTAGGGAGTTGTTACTTGCCTGCGGTTTTCTGTGAGGTGGATGTACTTCCCCAGACGGGCTGCTTTGATGCGCCTTACCTCACTTAAAAACACCTAGACCAATACAAACAGACGTGTTCATGCACACGAATGTTTGTGCTGTGTTGGGAATCGAACCCACGAGCGTTGGTGTCAAAGTAGCGTAACAGCACGTTTCGCAGACTGTATAATAAATAAAAAACATCCGTATTTATATACAACTCAAGTTTGATTATTACTCGTGACTTTTTTCAGCGAAATCTTTCCAAAGATCTGCAAGTATAGCTCTATGTAAATCCACCTCCAGAGGGATTGTGCAGAGTACTAAGGCTGACAGCTAGAGCACAGGGGATGAAGTAGCAATTACTTAAGGTATCCAGTCTGAATAGGGTGTAAGCCAAAGCGATACAAACTAGGCTGAGAGAACTTTGTAGTGGCATAGATGGAGTCGCTGTTTATTTAAACATTTTTGTATTTGAGTGTGATGGCGCAGTGGTTAGTAACGCTTTGACACCAACGCTCGTGGGTTCGATTGTCACACAGGACAGGACAAACATTTGTGCGCATGGACATGTCTGTTTGTCTCGGTCTTCTTCAAGTGTAAGTTTGTATTTACAAAAAAAATGTATTTACCTAAGTTCATCAGTTGTCTAGTACCCATAACACAAGCTTCGTTTACTTTGAAACGAGATGGCGCTGTATAATTTGTCCGGCATTATTTATTGACTATTATTACTTGAGTGTTATTAACAGATATACAATGCAAAAGTGGCAGGATGTAGGAGCCGAGGAAGACCAAGACTAACCTAACATGACCAAATTGGTCGTGTTTTATCAGAAGGTGATGTCAAGAGTCCTAGAAACCGGCGGGCGTGCATGAAAAGAGTTATGAATGTTAAAGAAGCGAGTGAAGTGTGTAAGGGTCGCGTCTTAGGGCGCTCGGTACTCTCTGCCTACCCCGCAAGGGATTTGGTGTGAAGTTATAGATAGATAGATTACTTGGATGTTTTAGACCGCCAGGCGGCGTTACAGTACACATGTTTCTATAAAACGGTCAAGACTTTATTTTATATCATTGTACAACTGAATACGAACATAAAATGAAACGTATACAATTATTTTAATATAACCCACGACATCAAAGCGTAATATGATTATTATATAGACAGTAGCTTTACTGTTAATTAATTTACATTCTACAACACAGGTTATTCCTTCGCTTAGGGCATTTTTTACAGCATTTTTTAAAGGGCACGAAACGCGACTAATTTACTTGTTTACTGATTATATTATATTAATAATCAACGACGCACCAAGAGCATCCAATTCTACGCTTAACGGGAATGTTCTATAGGTATATAATGTTCTATATATAATAATCATATCACGCTTCAATGTCGTAGGTTTTTTAATATATATTTTTTGCCATATTTCTTTATACAACTTCGGAAGGTAATTTCATTGTAATTTTCCCTGATGTAAAATGGAAATTAATAAATTTTATCAGAAGGTGATGTCAGGAGCCTTAGGAACCGGCGAGCGTACATGAAAAGAGTTATGAATGTGAAAGAAGCGAGTGAAGTGTATAAGGACCGCGTCTTATGGCGCTCGGTCCTCTCTGCCTACTCCGCAAGGGGCCTGGCGTGCAGATATACATACATGTAAAATGGATAATTTCTAAAAAAATACTCCGCTTCCAATAAACACGCCAATGCGTGGGCACGGGATTATCATTTAATTTTGATATAAAACTTGAAACTCCTTATTTTATTGTACACTTTTGTATAGAAATATGCGTGGGCCATGCTGAAAGTTTCTGCAAATGGCCTTACTTACAATAAAAGAAATAGAAATTCAATTAAGAAATTTGAAAACAAAACTCTTTCTAAAAATTATACTTTTTAACTTGTGCGATTGTCATTTAGTTTTTAATTGTGGCATCGTTTTGTAACATCGTTTAAATTAAGTTAATACGTGAACATTTTTTACGTAGATTATCGAGTTTCAAATCACTTCAAAAAATATATATATAAATTGTCAGGGCAAAAACGTATCATTAGTCAGAAATCTAGTATTATTTATCAGAATATAGAAACTTTGAGTATGACCTAAGTGATTTACAATCAATAAACGGAGAGTGCGGTGGTGGCGGGTCACTTTGGAGCTACGGAATATTGCTATTTGATCAAGACCACAAGCGGTGCCGGGCAGTCGTCTGTATTACAAATTGTACGGATTACCGACTCTCCGATTGGCGATTCAGTGGAAATGTGCCTTTAAAATGGTGTCAATTTGTAGAATACCTCCTTAGTGAATTCCCGCATCGTGTACGTGACTAATTAATTCTACCTGCTAAGTTAAAGACAATTTACATAGGATTTTTAATATGATAGTTAACACGTTCACAGTCCAGTGTACGCTATCCTGTACACGCGGATGGGTTCCGGCAAGTCCATGTACTCTATATTGTACACTGATTTACTTTTACGCCAAGTAAATTTGTATATGTAATTTACGGATATTATTTCCAAAAAACAACGAAACTAGTCATTGAGATATAAAACTACAATAAAACGAGTGAACATGCGATACAAACATATTAATATTCAACAAAATAAACATAGGTATTCCTCTAATGAATTCTTATTAACAAAAAGATTTTTCTGACACTTAGTTTGTATAGGTAATAAAAAAATAATGTAGGGACGATCCAATAAACATAAATTTACGAACGACACGTCCGTGTACTGCATTGTGTACAAAGTCGCGGTATGGATCTTGATATACTAATAGATAGATAATTTATATTGTATTTTACATGTCTAGGCAAAATTCTGTCGAAATTCATCGAAAACCTTCTTGAACGTACGGGTGATTTAAACCATTAGTATAGGGGACTGTGAACGTGTTAAGTTTCAGAATTCGATCTGAATCTTCAACATAGGCAGTATCGTTTCGCACTCCAAAGTAATAATCACTTGTAAAGTGCACTTTTTGTCTGTTAAAATAATCATTCAACATTGCAAGCATTCACAGGCTTGTAATAATTCACTTTACATTAGGTTTGTCCTAAGCTTCCGATGATGTATAAAGGCACATTCCAATAAAAACCGGAAATACATATTTCTAAAACTGAAATTCACATGTCCGGACCGGTGAGCGCGCATAAAAAGATCTATGAATGTTAAAGAAGCGAACGAGGCGTGTAAAGTCCCCGTCTTATAGCAGTCGGTTCTCGCTGCTACCCCATAAGGCTCCTAGAGATTTTTTTTTCCTAGAATATTTTACAACATTATTAAGGTACGGATTACTTGGAGTGGAAGGCCGACTTAGATTTACCGTATTTTTCTATAAAAATCTACTCTACCTTAAATAAGAATCTATGATAATTTAATAACATATCTATCTATAACTTCATGCCAAATCTCTTACGGCTTAGGCAGAGAGACCCGAGCGCCACGTGATTCGATCCTTATGTGCACACACACTCGCTTCTTTAACAACATATGTCTGTTGTATGACGAGCTCGGTGGCGCAGTGATGAAACGCGCTGTTTTGACACCAACGCTCGTGGGTTTGATTCCCACACAGCACAAAAATTTGTGTGCATGAACATGTCTGTTTATCTTGGTATGGGTTTTTTCTATGAATAATAAGTACGTATATACAAAAAAAAATATTACCCATAACACAAGCTTCGCTTACTTTGGGGCTAGGTGGCGCTGTGTAATTTGTCCGACAATATTTATTTATTATTTATTTATATATCAATATTAATATAACCTAGAACATAATATGCTGTGAATAAACATTTCACTATTTGGATTCCCGCATTCAGCATACGACTAGCGTCCATGTTTACTACAAAATCAACCGTTTGGGCGTCGTTCTGTACAGGATGCCTGTATCTAACTGCGGCCATTCAGACCATACTATCTGCAGGAACATGAGGTATTTGACTTTTATGGGGTTCACAATTCCTTCCCGACCTCATTAGGTGGTTGTAAAAGCGACGACCCTCACTTGCGTACTTACTTGCTTTTGGATAAAGATAAAAATCTTTATTTACCTATTGGGCTCTCACTGGATTTTAGAAATGTTGTACATTTTTTGTAATAAAACCAAACTGTCTTATGCATTTCTCAGATTCTTTTTGAAGTGAAAACTTCTTTAGCGGCGTTGTGCACTTTTTGGGATGAGTAAAAAATGTTAAACTCGCGTCAGGACACGTGACCCTGATGTAAGATTTTGCTGAGAATTAGAACTTAAGTTCGCTGCAGCGCTGAAACATTTTTACCTCTAATTAAACAATTAAAACATGAAGCGCTAGATCGTTCACAGGGCATTATTTTCTCGCGATCAAAACGTTGTAAGCGCTATGAAATTCTTGGCGCTTACGTGTTTCGTTCAACGTAGTTTATCAACATCGCTGTTTGGTCCGCATGTTCAAGTTTTCACTCCTGCCAGCACTCCCGGAGTGCAACCCGTTTTTGTTATAACCTTTTTTTAAGCAGTATTTCAAGAGGAATAAATATCCAATGAAAACAAACTTACATAGGCATTTTTTTCTTCTTAGCGTTATTCTGTTTCCTAATCCATTAGGATTGACAGGGCCCGCTATC
Organism: Pyralis farinalis; assembly: GCA_947507595.1. Lineage (NCBI taxonomy): Eukaryota > Metazoa > Arthropoda > Insecta > Lepidoptera > Pyralidae > Pyralis > Pyralis farinalis. The sequence goes on from OX382258.1 coordinate 39,585,523, forward strand.
TAAGCCTAAGAATTTGGCAATTGTACGAGTAATATTAACATAGAGCGACTGCCGTCAGACCTACCCAGAGGGAAAATCAGACCTTCCTTAGGTTACCGCCGAGCAAGTGATAATTACAATTATATACGTAAATCCGAAAACAACCTCGCATAGGTATGTATCAAATGATTCCTTAAATCTTGTCTGTAAATATAAATTAATTGCCACCTATATGTAAGATCACTTGAGAGGAATAGGACGCATTTTAAGAAAAGCAGGGTTTTTTTACAACATCGGGAGTCATACAAGCATACGGTCCACCTGATGTAAAGCAGTTACCGTAGCCTATTAACGCGTGTAATATATTAAATACCACTCGCGCGATGCTTCCTCTGCTGCTTACTCAGCAACTCCTTAGGAGCTTACTGGTGATCTCACTCACACGCAGGAACACAACAACCCTCTAGGGAGTTGTTATTTGGCCGTGGTTTTCTGTGAGGTGGAGGTGGAGGTACTTCCCCAGACGCACTGCTTTGATGCGCCCTACCACACATCAACGTAGGTACATCAAAGAAGCCTGTCTGGGGAAGTATGTCCACTTCACAGAAAACTGCAGCCAGGGTTATTGTGTTTCTGCGAGTGAGTGATATTACAAGAAAACTTCTGTAGAGTTGCTGGTTTAGCAGCGGAGGTGGTATCGCGCAAGCGACACTTAATGTGTTGCAACCGTTCATAGGCTACTAACTGGAGAAAGGCTCAGCCGATTTGACAGATTTCTTCTTTGGTGTGGTCGTAATTGTCAGGACAAGTTTTGTATGAAGGATTTATATTTGGAAAATCCAACAGAAAAATTGAATATTTATATAGTATTTTATGAAATTTTCAATGACACATGGTGATATTCGAGTTAACAATTTTTCAGTTTAGATATTTTGCGAAACATAATTGAACTAAAAAATATATATTTCAGTGTGTTATCGGTGATGATCATTATTCATTTATACCACTAAGGTGGCAAACAAGCAGACGGCCTGCCTAATGGAAAGTAGTTACCGTAGCGTATAGACACTTACAACATAAGGGTGTGACCCGTGCGGTCGTGCCCCCAAGGGTACCGCCGGAACCGTATCACTAAGGCTCCGCTGTCTGTCGTCTATATGCTCGTCAATCTATCCGTCAGTCATAGTGTGTATTAAATGTAGATATTATAATAAAAAAAATCAATAAAAATAGAAAGTTAAAAGGGGGGTCCCATAAAGGAAACGTATTACGGACGCTTTTCCTATACAGTGACCGGGAACCATTCGCGTGCGATTCCGATCCGCAATTGGCTGATTTTATATTACGTTATGGTATACATGTCGCAGGGAAATAAGGATACCAGGGATTACCCGCAATCTCCAGGGATACCACGAAATCAGCGTAGATGTCGAATATTCTTTTCTATTGCGTCTTCTTACTAAAAATATCTATATATCTATATATATATGTATATAGTGATATGACAAAGTACTAACATGTTTTCAGTGATACGTCATTTTACTAAATCAAACCTAGTAACAGAGTTAGAAAGTAAAACTGAATTACAAATAATTATTTTTTTATTCGAAATTAAACTTTCAAATAGTTGCAATTGACTAAAAATATTTTTGAAATTTTGTTATCATTTTCTATTAATAAAAATTCGTAAATGACAAAAATAAAAATGGAAACCCTTGTTGTTTATATCGCTCCCTATGCCCAGCCCCAAGCCGATAAACGTGGGAGCGAGACAAAGGCATTTGTATCTTATTTTCTGGTGCCCGGTTTTATGATAATTTACTAAATTGACGTATCGCCGAAAGTTTGTTAGTAGTTTGTCATATGACTCGATATTTTTAGTAAGTAGACGTAAAAAAAAGAATATTCGACGTCTACCGTGATTTTGTGGAAACCCTAGATATTTCCTGAAATTCCCGGTACTTTAATTTCTCTGCGACGTATACAATTCATTGCTTTTTGCTCATAACACTTCCGCTAACAATTTCAATACTTTAATACCCGCTCTATTTTTTTTCTGAACCACAAACTATCCCAAAAGTTCCCCCATTAGTATGTACCCCATCGCCCCGCAAAGGTCAGGATTCGATTAAACGGGCAATATCTGGTAGTTTCAACTCGCAATCTGGAGACCTCGTCACGATTCTCAACTGATATTAGTCGGATATATTTTTACATACTTTCTTGTGAGAATTGAATCCTGGGCCTAATGTGCGATGTAATAAAACGTGCTTGCTCTTCCTGAAATGTATTCTGGAAATATAATTTTATTATTGCCTAAAATCATTTAAAAGAGGTAGCGTGCATCGAAGCAGCCCGTCTGAGGAAGTAGTTTCGCCTCATGGAAAACCGCAGCCAAATAACAACTGCCTAGATCATTGTTGTGTTCCTGTGTGTGAGTGAGGTCACCAGTAAGTTCCTAAAGAATTGCTGTGTTAGCAGCAGAGGTGGCATCGCGCGAGTGATACTTCATATATTGCAAGCGTTCATAGACTACGGTAACCGATTTACATCAGGCCGTATGCTTGCAAACATCCCGACGTGATTTTTTTTTTTTTTTTTATATCACATCGGGTTTAGTGAGTGCAGGGAATAATGTGAAATGGATTGGAAAAATTTTTAGGCAGTCGAAATCTAAGCCAGACGGCACAGCTCGCTGTACGCACAAAGCGGTGTTAATCCTACCATTAACGTATGGAAACGTAAGCTGGATGTGGAAGAGAGAGCTTGAAAGTAAAATAAATATGGTTGAGATGTGAACATAGCGCAAAATCTGTAACGTTTCGCAACAATAATGTAAGAAAGACTATATAAGAAAGTGAGTTGGTCTGAAAAAGTTCAGATCTGACTACCGAGATAAGTTAAGAAAAGATATGTTCCTTTATACCGAGGATGTAGAAAGATGTATGTAGACTATCTCGTCAGACAGATTTGACTTTGTTCGGTCTGGTTTCGTGTAATATGCAGTATTAAGACGAATCGGTAGACGATGCCCATTTATGCCTCATTTGTTAAAATCTGACAACTATTTTGAGCGTTTTGGGAGGTCATATAATCAGAGGTGCACATACCAGCCAAAACCAATACCTAGTTTAGCTTCGCCGCAGTCGCGTAAAACATCCCTGTTACAAACTTAGCTCTATAAAGAGGTTCATTAGAGAACTGCAACGGGGGTAGCGCAACAATCAAAATCCGATGAGAAATCCTGACAATAGAACCGCTATTTGAATACCTCGGAAATGCAGAATCATATTCCCGTCTATAAATCATAAGCACTCAGCCCGCAGCCTGTCTTAACAAATTATTCAGGGTAGGAGCCGTCTCCATCAATCGATAACTCATTGCATATTCTCATTTTAAATCGCTCTCCAATAAAACGGTAGCCAGACGTCTGCGCCGAGACTCGGTCGACACAATAGTGGTAATGAAACATGCATTACAAGCGCTTTTGTGTTCCCCCACCACTTTCTTAACGACGCTATTCTCTGTTAATAAGATTTTGAATATAGAATGCCTTCGATATTTATGTGTGATGAATATTCTTTTCTTTTAATGTTGTGATGTTGCCATGTACTGAATACTGAAAATGTTAATGATATCAATCAACAATGATATTTCATAGACAAAATGTTTATAACTATAAGTATTTAAGTTACAAACGCAATTGATGTTTCTATACCCCAATCTCTTGGCTAACAATATAGTAGCGTCCATGGCTACGGTATTCTTGATTGCTACTTAAAAGGTATGAAAAAATAAACAGCCTGCACGGTAAGCAGTTACGTAACGTGTAACTATTATTAGGTAATCTGTCTATAAAAGCTTGCAATACGAAAAGCAATAATCCTTTATTGCCATTCACGCTATCCACGCTGCGCCTTTTATAGACTTTTTACCTAATGGGGACAACAAATATTAAGACAAATAAACAAAAAAGAAAAAGATTCGCATTATTGTTATTTATTAAAAGCAAGCTTCTGTACGGCGGAGCTACTTCTCCATTCAAACTCTGATTAAACATGATTGTCTTATTTTGCTCTACCTCTCTCTCCTTAACATCTTGTAAGCTGATTGACAAGGTGCATCACATCCGAGCGTGAATATCTTTCACTTAAATAATGAAAAGCTGATTAAACCTTATTTTAAAGCCAGAGTCCAACTGAAGAATCCAGCCTCAAAATACGTTACACGTTTTTATTTTAATTCAAACCGCAGAAAAGAACGTTATCTACAACAATAAAAGATAACATCGCAATGTAATAAAAAGGATACAAATATATAAAAAAAAGTCTGTCCCTGAGCCGTACAACCCTTAACATCGATAAAAAGAGCATTTTGTCAAAAGAAAAACTAACAATCGATTATTAATATCTGATAAATATGTCTCCAGTCACAAAAGGTTCTAACCAGAATTTATAAGTCCATATTTTATTCATAAAGGTTGTGGCGGCATCGAAATTTTAATAATTAGAATCTGTCGGCATTTTTTATGACGATATTGGACATTATATGTCAAAAACGAAGGTATCCCAAGACAAAGGACGGCTCTTGATATGAATTCTTCAAAGTTTGAGGCTAAAAAGAGAGGTTTTAGGTTTGGAGTACAGTAAAAGATAGGCGATGATAATACTCAACGTAATACTAAAATGTGTATGTTATTCAACTTTCCAATTAGTTAGTCTCTGCTATTCTGACACTTTATTATCTCAAATTATTACAAGCATTAATTATTTCGAGCTCCCCAATCATTTGTATGCGTAGTTTCCTGGATTAAATTTCCGATTAAAAAATCACGAGTAACTTCGAATGCAAAAGAGGGATGTTACAATAAAATAAACAAAGGGATGTCACAATATAAACAGGTTGATTTTACGATAATGAATATAGAATGATTAGCGCCCTTGCCCCCTCGTACGTAAGGTAGTAATCAATTTTAAAAAATAAAAATTGATTTACAATTTGTACAATTATGGTGTAAACTATACATTGAAAATCGGAAAAATACGAGCGAATTCATAAAAAAATAAAGAAATAATGACACAGCGATGAGAAGTGCGGCAAGTAATATCTATTTCAAAGCTATAAAATCTCGCTGAATATATAGTATCGCTTCAGTTGGCACGCCACCCTAACACGGTAGAGGCTGCTTCATTCCTATGTCAACAGGGAATTTCGTCTTTGGTACAGGCTTATAAACTATGGAAAAATTAATTACGACTCAAAGGAATATTTAATGTGGCCATTTTTTGTACTATTTCGGCTTCTGGAGAGACGTAGTAGATGTCCATAATAATAAATGTCTATTGTCTTTACTCTATTTGAATGTATTACACAAAATGTGAATAACTGTAGTATCTTTGACATTTTTACTCGACTAACCAAAAATGCTTTTTGAGCACATGTAGTTAATATGAATACATTATCTATGCTAATACATAAAGCGAGTTTGTTTGAAGCGCTAATCTCTGGAACTACTGATCGGATTTCAATTATTTTTTTTGTATTTAATAGCCCAATTCTTGAGGAAGGTTATATGCTATTCTACATCACGACATAACTCCTAGAAGCCAGACTCCTAGAAGAAAAAGCGGTTCGTACGAGATAGCGGAATTCGCGTAGGTGAAGTCGCGGAGTACAGCTACATAAAATGTCCACTCCGTTGATAGCCGTAACTATCTATCTATCTATACCTTCACGCCTAGTCCCGTGCGGTATAGGCAGAGAGAACTGAGCGTCGACTTCGAAGGTTTGATGATCAAAAAGCTTTTTATAGAGCGTCTGATGATAAAAACCCGCGTATATATAATACCAGCTGGCGTCTCATATGCTTGTTATAAAAAGCACCTTACCTCGTTATCCGGTGAGTAGTACTATAAGCTGATAAGCCTCAATTGCTTCTGAATTTCATTCCCAGTAAGTAAAATTTGAGCCAATTAACTATGAAACTGTCCTAAGCCTTCGAGAAGCTTCCAAATCCCTCTCCTAGCCCATTGAATTAACAAATAGTTCGTAATTGTAACCCATAGTTCAGAATTCAATTATCTGATTCATCTATCCTGAGACTATTCGAAACAATTAAACATTTTCAATTTGCAAACGTAATCTTATAGGTTATGTTCACGTTGCAGGATTTTGACTTCGTTTTGAGTTCGCCGTGGTTTTAGAATAATAATGTATGTTATATTTAATTAATGTTCTGAATATAAATTTAAGATTTACTTGCTAAATTTAACGTCAGCCTAACACAAACAAAAGAACGGGAACCAAAACTTTATAGGTTCTTTTAGGTTCGAATGTTACATATAAGTAACACTTATAAATATTATGAACATATGAGACATTGAGCACTCGAAAGTCAAACTTGACAGTTGGTCTGTCGATCTCAGTGAAGAAACTAACTTTTTGTACAAAGCGGCGAGTTACATTTCTTTACATAGTAATTAATATATTAAATTCCTGGTATGAGTATAGTGGTATGAGTATTCATATTCCTATTTTTTATATTTAGTATAAATAATTTATCATGTTCTTACATAGTTCCTATGATAATAACAATAGATTGACGGCACAAAATGCGAATTTCGAATATTTTCTTGTTATGGCATTATGCGACCTAGATTTTTACAAAATTTTATGAATCATGTGCAATTAAAAGTACCCTAGGTTTTGGTATCTGATTTCTTAACACAGAGACATATAGTCGGACAACAAAGTATGATTTTTTTCTATTTTTGAGATTGACAGAATGTTGAAGACAAATGCTTTATATATTACCGCTAAATTTCTTTCGAAGTACGCACAGCAGTAGTGCCTCGGTCGTTCATTCCTCGGTCGCTACAAAACATTTTCAAAATTTTCGAAATTATTAATCTTTGACTGCTGGTACGTCACACTTACGCCTTAGTTTCATAATAAATAAACACGATCGAATGCTAACACAAGAGAATACCAAGTTCAAAGTTTTGCTATAAGGCCTTAAACTATAATCGTGGGCGTTATGGTGCATTGCGCATCTCATATGCGGAGGTTAAACAATGGTGGACCTTGACTTCAGACACTGCGAGTTAATTATTTATTCCATCTAGATATACAACCATATGTTCTTATCTTTTAAGCTGTGATGTAAGAAGCAAGCTGTTCATATCAAAATATATGTTTAGTAAATGTGTTTACTTTTTTCTATCTATCTATCTATAACTTCATGCCAAATCCCTTACGGGGTAGGCAGATAGAACCGAGCGCCACGTGACTCGATCCTTACATACCTCACTCGCTTCTTTAACATTCATTGCTCTTTTCATGCACGCTCGCCGGTTTCTAGGGCTCTTGACATCACCTTCTGATAGAACACGATCAATTTCATCATGATAGGTAAGTCTTGGCCTTCCTCGGCTCCTACATCCTTCCACTTTTGCATTGTATATCTGCTTCGTCATTCTTTCATCCTGCATTCTTTCTACATGTGCGAACCAACGGAGCATGCCTTTTCTTATTTTAACACCAACGCTTTCTTTCAGACCAACTCTGCTTCTAACCTCATCATTGCGAATACGGTCTACAAGCGTTACGCCACAAATTTTGCGCAACGCTCGCATTTCAACCGCGTTTATCCTACTTTCATGCTCTCTCTGCCATACCCAGCTCTCGCTTCCATAAGTAAGCGTTGGTAATTTTTTATGTTATTTATTTATATATTGGAAAAAAAAGCTGTGTTAAGTGTAAGGTGTGTTTAAAATTATAATAAAATATATATTTGAGACAACTTAAAAAAAATATTATTCGTATAATATCTTTTTAAAACAACATAAAACAGATATTACAGAGACAATATAAAAAAAGATAATATTCATGTAATATCCTTTTTATGTTGTCACAAATATGTACCGATGAGTGCACCACGTGCAAATAATCTAGGCACTAGGTACTCGTAGATATAAATTTGAGCCCTTTGCTATAAATTTTCAGCATTTCTTCTGACTCTATAGAGGTCCACTTCAACGAGCGCAGTTAATAACCCTTCAAACTTGCCGTAAACTACGGCAGTGACTAGCATCATCTGATCTTATTTGTACTTCTCAAGAGAGGTAGGGCGCGTCAAAGCAGCCCGTCTGGGGAAGTACCTCCACCGCACAGAAAATCGCAGCCAAATAACAAATTCCTAGAGGGTTGTTGTGTTCCTGCGTGTGAGTGAGGTTACCAGTAATCTCCCAAAGAGTTGCTGTGTAAGCAGCAGAGGAGGCATCGCGCGAGTGATAATTCATATCGCAAGCGTTAACAGGCTACGGTACCCGTTTTACATCAGGTGAGCCGTATGCGTGTATGCCTCCCATGTAGTATAAAAAAAAACTTCTCTACCTTTCCACGAGGCCAAGGTAATCTGCTTATTGGACTGGTGGAATGTTTTAATAATGACAACTGTAGCTGGCTTTATTTCTGACAGGAGTAATTTTCCTGCAGGACGCAACATGTCTGCGCGTCATGGGATGCGAATCGAAATCCAGTTCCTACGTAATTAGGGTGCTTTGAGCTACACAGTCGCGCAGATTTGCGACTAAAAAGTCGCATTTTTTGTCAACATTTTGTTACGCAGTTTAGTTGCAACTTTTAGTTTTTACAATTCGCTTTAGGGTCGTTGTTTTCTTACGAGTCAGTCGGTTGCCAGTAAGCTCCTGTCGTCCTGCTGTGTTAGAAGTAAGGTGGCATAGCGCGAGTTTAATGTATTGCAAGCGTTAGCGCTTGAGAGAGGTAGGGCGCATCAAAGCAGCCCGTCTGGCGAAGTATGCTTGTACACCTTCCGACGTAGTATAAAAAAATAAAATCTCTTGTTTTTGTACATTTTTTTAAACACTCCTTTCAATCTATACATAATTTCATATAGACAATAGACGCGATTGAGTTCAAAGGTATACTACAAAAACAATAATTTCATAATTGCATTACAATGAAAAGATACATTTTCATTCAATCATAAATCCGTAAAATGTATTCTCAGAAAGTTGATGGGCCATGAAATTGACTTTTATTGGGGAAAAGTGTCAAAAGGCACGGCCGGTCGGTTGCGTATTGTTATAATAGGCCCACTGTACCGACATCCATATTCCTCTATCGTGTGGCCATACAACAATATAACGTATATAAAGGCGGAAAAGGTACCATTTCATTAAGCACAAATACCTACATATATATAATAATAATAATAATAATAATCCGTCCCTCTTCTGTAATAGCCCAGTACTAATAATCCCTCCAGATATCATTTTAATAGCCCAATATTTTCCAACACATTTGCAATAGTCCCAATAGCTGCCGTGACCTGGTTCATGGATATATTGTCACATTGATATCCCCTGGAGAAGGTCACGGCAGCTATACAACATTACATCAAACTTCTCAAAGGGGCCTCTACGCGTTGGATCCAAATCCCCGCGCACGCCTATCAAATGACCGGGATATACCCGTGATATAGGATCGATAATAATAATAATAATAAGCGAGGATTATACACCAGCAACTTGCACTTAAATATGGCCTTGTAAGCTCTGAGGTACCATACTATAAGTATGCACCCGCGCCAGTTCTCGAAAATGGCAATGTCACGCTCTACTGGGACCGATCTATCATCACAGACAGGACTATTGTCGCCAATAGGCCTGACATTGTGTTGATAAATCGGGGGGCGAGCCGTGCAATTCTCGTTGATGTCACCATTCCCCATGATGAGAACCTCGTGAAAGCCGAGAAAGAAAAACTTTCTAAATACTTGGACTTGGCTCACGAGGTTACCGCCATGTGGCGTGTGGACTCAACGATTATTGTTCCGATAGTCGTGTCAGTAAACGGACTTATAGCGAAGAGCCTCGACCGTTATCTTGAGAGACTCTCGCTTGACAGTTGGATCAAGAACCAGATTCAGAAAGCGGTTCTTTTGGACACGGCCCGCATTGTGAGAAAGTTCCTCACTATGGAGCCCTAACCACCGGTAGCTTGGGTCTTCGCTCCGCTACCGGCGAGTGCCCATTTTTTTATATTTTTAAATGTATTTTTTTTGCGATATTTTATATTTAAAAATATAAAGATTGTGATGTGATGTAATAATATAATAATAATAATAACGTTTATTCTTCTCACAAAGGTTTTAACAAATTACAGAAGTACTAAATACACAAGGAAATTTAAAGAAAACCTAGTGAGAGTCTGGAGTCCGTACTAGGTTTGGAACCTGTATTACAGATCTCCAGGCTCTCTCCCGGTTTGTGCCTTATTAATAGAAATATTTCAACTTAAGTTACCGTGACATCTGTTTGTGAGATACATATAAAGATGCAAGTAAGTAAGTAATTAAACTACAAGTTTGAAAAGGGTATATCAGGGTTAGGTAATGTTCTTAAAAAATAATTATTAAATAAACATACAAATGTTAATAAACACGTAAAACAACACATACGTGCAACACAGACACATATGTACTCATACACATAGATGTACTCATACATAACCGGAAATGAGAACATTATTTCACTGTAATAAGCAACTTTTCAGTTTCTTCATACGACAACATTGCCAGCCAATCTGTGAGTGTTTTTTTGCATTGAAATTTGGTCAGATGATATATGGATATTTTTTTGTTTACTTTGTTATAGAGATAGGGGCCCGCAAAGGGAAAGAACCTATGTGCGAAAGCTGTATTGAAAATAGTTTTTTGTATACAAACGTTATGCGACTTCCGTTTTGACGTTATATTTGAGTCAAATGACATATCACCATGTTGCTTAGCGATAGTGTTAAGGATGTACAGTTGGCGGATTGTCAACACTCCACAGTTTTGGTATAAAAGTGCAGTTGGGTACAGGAAGGGTCGAAATGTTGATATCTTCAGTAAAGCTCTTTGTGCAACTTCCAGGGATTTAAGAGTGGATCCAGCAGCCGCCCCCCCCCCCCCCCCCCCCAAACAGTAATACAATACGTGCAAATTGATTGACACAATGCAAGGTAGATTGATTTTAAAATAGTGGGATTTGCAGCATGTCGAAGCATTTTGAAAACCGCTGTGAGTCTTCGAACTTTTTTACTTAGCCCTATTATATGCTGTTTAAATCCCAGATTTTTGTCAATGATCACTCCAAGATACTTTATGCAGGATGTTTGTTCAATTGGCAGGCAGCTACAGGTGTCCACGGTCACACAGCTATGAGCAGTTAACTTAAAAGAATTTGTGGGTTCCTTGCCACGGATGGTGAAAGTAATGAATTTGCTTTTTTGAACATTTAGGGACAGCCGGTTTAAACCGAGGTAGACAGTCACTGCGTTTAGACCATTCTGAGCTACTTCGTACACCTCTTTCCAAGAATCAGCAGAGAAAATCAAGGCGGTATCATCAGCATAGCAAAATATACTATTCTCGAGTGAGTGATGTTACTAATAGGTTCTTAAGAAGTACTTTGTTATCAGTGGGACGGAGTTGCAAGCGTTCATAGACTACGGTAACCGCTTCATATCCGGTGGGCGGTATGCTTGCATGCCTCCCGAGCTAGTACGAAATGAAAAAATACTACAGTTAGAAAGTGACCAAAATCGACCGTAGGATTTTAATTTTCTATGTATATCTTCATGCCAAGCCTTGCGAGGTAGACAGAGAGAGGTGCGAAGTGAGTGGGGTTGCCGACTTTTTTTACAAGATAAATATATTACGACCGGATAATTGAAATAAAAAGCATTTTACAAAATCAACAGTATAATTTTTTTTAGTGGCTTAAGAAAGAGTCGCATCAAAGCAGCCCAATGCAGTCTGGGGAAGTACCTCCACCTCACAGAATACCACGGCCAAATAACAACTCCCTGGAGTCTCCGTAACCGCTTTACATCAGGTGGAGTGTATGCTTGTACACGTAGTATATAAAAAAAAAAGATTGAAATGATTATAGATGAAACTGTATTCAAAAATATATATATATATTTCCCTTCATGCGACAGAACACGTCGCCCGTATGCTCCAACTTAACCCCTCGTCTGCCGGCGGGCAGGGGAGTAGTAATTGAGCACGTACACTCATTTGCATTGGCTAGTCGGCTGATTCGGTCACCCGATTGATTCCTGCTGGGTTTCAGGTAGGGGCGTTGAATATTGCCATGGCACGAGGACGAAACAATATTTTAGTGCACATTGAGGATCAAAATGTACATGAGTCTATTACAAACTATCTGCTGCCCGCGACTTTGTCCGCTCGTATCTCGGTATCCCGTGGGAAACGCTTCATCTTACTTTCTTTCGAAGGATCGTATCGTGATGTTGCATAGCCCTTAACCTTCCTCAAGGGTTTTTCCTCAAGGGAAATCAAATCCAAGAGCATATGTATCAAAGTAGCGTTACTAACCACTGTGCCATCGAGGTCGTCAAAATGTGTCATAATATAACTGTTGAAAAGAAATTACAGCCAACGTTCTCAAGCAGCACGAGTACATAAATATGAATACACATAGGGAATCCTAATATATTTCCCGTACAGAGCAATAACAAGTGTGGAGCTTTATAAAATGCAACATATATAACTCCTATCCGATATCAGATGCAATCTAGTGCATATTATGTCTGAACGCGGATGCTAGAAATGCAGGCTATATTGCACCGGATGTATCATGGATAGATAATGGGATAGCATTAAGGTCAATATGAAAGTTATGCAGATTCGATGCATTTTGTGCATCTGCTGTGTGGTGCCTCATTAAAGGTACTTTCACACAACGCGGGTGATATGCGCATATTAATTACTATGCTTTTACTATCACACAATGGAGTGTCTATGACGCGGGTATTAATTTTTCTATTACTAACCCGTTACTACCGTTTGAACGAGTGCCTGATTCTGTGTTGGCTATGCGGGTAATATGCGCATAATAATGTTACTATTATTATCCCGGTACAACCATGTAAAGAAGTGCGTGGTTCCTGTATCCTCAATGCGGGAAATAAGCGCATGTTAATGTTACTATTACTATCCTGTCACTACTTCGTAGAGGAGTGCACGGTTATTAAATCACCGACGCGGGTAATATGCGCATGATAATGTTACTATTATTATCCTGTAAAGGAGTGCGCGGTTCCTGTGTCGACGAAGCAGGCAATATACGCATGTTAATGTTACTATTATTATCCTGTTACTATCATGTAAAGGAGTGCGTGGATCCTATGCCCCCGACGACGCTGGTAATATGCGCATGTTACCCGTTACTACCAATTAAGGAAATGCGCGGTTCCTGTGTACTCAATGCAGGTAATATACGCATGTTAATGTTACAATTACTATCCTGTTAGTACTCCGTAGTACTTTTACAAACATAGAAAGGAGCGCGATGATTCGATGTCCTCAACGTGTGTAATATTTGAATGTTAATCTACCTATGATAGTGCTTTTACAGCCGTATTAAAGAGTACGCGGATTCAGTGTACACGATGCCGGTAATATGGCCTTGTTGTATGGTCAATGTTACCATTACAATGTTGTTACTGTACCACCGTGAAAAGCAGTACGTAGATTCACACGACGCGAATAATCTACGTACACATATGTATACAATATCGAGAGGTATATAAACGTACAGTCTACCAGCGATTCAAAATGTTTACACACACATTAATGCTTGTAATACACGAAGTATAATTCGCACGATATTGTTAATATTGGATGAATCATGCGACAGTAACTCACTCTTAGGAACACAACAGTGCCCAAGATAGGAATTACTACCTGGTTGTCAAGCTTCCTGTGAAGTGGAGATAGTTCTGATGCGTCATACCTATTACTTGGCTGTGAATACGTCACCAGCTTTAATGCGTCCTACTTAGATGTTATCTGTATAAATTTTGTTTCATTGATCATCACCACTCTTTCTTTACTCATTTTGTAAAAAGAGTGATACTCATAGTATAAATACTAGATATAAGCATAATCTTGTGTTACATGCAAGCCGTCTCCACAAAATAAGTAATTCTTTTATGGGGCAATGTATACGGTTCTATAACAAACTTCCCAGCAATATAAGAGAATTGTCAATAAACAAATTTAAAACTACTATTAAAGCCAAATTGTGTAGCAGGGCATATTATAAAGTATCTGACTATATTAATGATAAAAATGCCTGGGATTGAGTCGATCCAATTATAATGTAATTAATAAATTATGTAAATTTGTTTGGATACCAAAAGAGGGATGCCTGAGTTTTTTGGCAGTATTTTTATCAGTGCTCACCTAGTCATGAACTGCACGGTAGGGAAAAAAATTGTGACGATTCCAAACAAATGTAGCCATTTTTACGGAATAAAAAGATTTTGACTTTGACTTTGACTTTCAGCGCACTAAAATACCATATCCATACAAAGCATATTCGTAAAAAGATCTTCGCGATGCGATGCGTTCACCCGGGCTCACTATATCCTAGTTTCGCCTCACTCGCGTGCCAAATGTAAGGAATCTAAATAATATCCGCTAAGGGAGCGTTAGCTGCTGCCACTACGTGACCTGGGGGTATTTATTTTGTTGTTAAAACTTTTAGCTTGACTGTACTTTGGTTGTAAATTCTTTAGCAATTTTGTCTCGGAAAATAAGACGCGGCAGAGCTTTTTAGTCTATTAACATGTTTCTAGCTTTTTATGATGATACGTTAACATCACCCTATACTTATATCTCTTTTGTAATACCATCGGGATGGCAAACACGCGTACGGCGTGCCTGATAGTAAGCAATACAATACTCTATAGGCACTTGAACCACCATCTAAGTAAGCGACATGATAGTATTCAAGAAAATATGTAATCCTTAATCAAAAAAAAATGTTTAATCTAGTAGCAGTTCTGAACATTGAGACGACAGGTTTAAATTTTGTATGTCCGTCTGCGTACCTATTGTATTACAATACATAGTAAATACCCTCGTGTGTTTTGGTATGCAAAACAAACGAGTACATGTTCATGCACGCAAATATGTGAAGGAATCGAACCCACAACATTTGGTGTTAAAGTAGTCATTGCTTGCAACCACTCGGGCACCGTGCTCGTGGAACCCATGACGCGACTCAACAGGGTTTCTTTTCTAGGAAATGTTTAGGATTCCTGCGAAAAACTATATACCACACGGGCGGCAGCTATTTATAAATGTTTGAATAATAGACTTAACTAAATGGTGTAAGTGCTCACCATTGTGCACCCAACCGCTTAGGCAACGAGATTTTGGCAAACGAGGTAGCAATTCAACAATGTTTCATAATCAGCAGCATAAGGTAACTACGGTAAGGTACTTTCCGTACTCAGTACCGATGTGCTTCTACTACTTTACTTCCACCTCACAAAGAATCGCAGTTTAATAATTCTCTATACGTAAGATTCCCGCATTCCTGCGAATGTTTAAGGTGACTATTGAGAAGGTGCTTATTTGGCAGCAACCTTGGTAATGTGTGAGCGATACGCACTATGTTGCAAGCGAGGAGAAGCTACAATAAACCCCCGAATTTATCCTCGAACGAGTTTAAAAGAAAAACTACCATATGCTCAAAGTATACTCGCCTAAAATAAACAGTAACGTAAGTGTATAAATACTTTTTAATAGTAATCAAATCAAATTAATAGCTTGTCTTTTTAATCATTACTTCAAAGTCGCAGACTTAATTTAAGATAGAATCGGAAACAGCTGTCTCTAGCCGAAAGCTGCGACTTTGACCGAAAATACCAAAACAAAAAATGTAAGAACGGGACGGCGTACACTGTATCCCTTCTTTATTGCGATGAATAAAGAGAAACATGGATTGTGCGTCCCTTTCTAAGAGCAAAAAGGTTGTCGGGTAGGAATGAAAATTTATGGGTTCCTATCTCGCTAGCTGACGATCTTTGAGATACAATTTAAGTTAACACACATATAGTAATTTGTTTAAGTGACGTTATGGAGTAATGGCCGCCGTAAATTTAATAACGTTCTTATTGTTTTAGTGACATTTTTATTGTTTTGTATTTACAACCTTTTTGTGAGTTCGCTTGTTAGTTAATGTTTTAGGTCAAACGTTGAAATTGTATTTGGTAACTGTGTTAGTTGAAATAATATTAAACATTGAAGGGTGTATAGTTTTATTATTAGTGGGTGATCTGGTGGTACCACCCCTGGGTGATGGAGATTCGCTCGGCAATTTTGTGTTAATTGCGTTTTTTTTTTCAGTAACAACACTTATATAATTTAATTTAAAAAGCAAAACGTTATCTAAATACAAAAATTAATTCAAACTGTTTCCGAAATACACGAGATATATACATATATATATATATATATATATATATCTCGTTTAAGGTACTACTATTTTTTCAGAATTTCGTAGGTTAATGCAAAACCTTTATAACCCTTATAAGATTATGTTTCAGTCTGTCATAGTCATTTAACACAAAAAGCGTGTGAAAAGCTTGAAATTGGGCATAGTGATATAACAAAATGAAAAGATAGGCTAGGTGGCGGCGCAGTAGTGAAACACGCTGTTACGTTACTTTGACACCAATGCTCGTGGATTCGATTTCCACACAGGACAAACATTTGTCTGTTTGATCATGTCTGTTTGTATTGGTATGGTCGTTTCGTCTGTGTATCATACTCGTCAATATATATTTACAAAAAAAATGTATTTACATATGTTTATCAGTTGTATATCACCCATAACACAAGTTTCGCTTACTTTGGGGCTACATGGCGCTGTGTAATTTGTTTGACAATATTTTTTTTTATACTACGTCGGGAGGCATACAAGCATACCGCCCACGTGATGTAAAGCGGGTACCGTAGCCAATGAACGTTTACAATACAAGTAACACGCGCGCGATACGCTTTCACAGCAACTTCTTGGGAGCTTGCTGGTGAGCTAACTCACACGCTGGAACACAACAAACCTCTAGGGAGTTATTATTTGGGTGCAGTTTTCTGTGAGATGGAGGTACTTCCCCAGGCGGGCTGCTTTGATGCGCCCTACCTCTCTTAATTTATTTATAATGATACCACATAAACCCAACATAAACCCTTAGTCGGTGAGTGTTCAAAGTGATTATAATATAAACTTTGTTTGTTTGTTTATCTGTACAGTCTCTGCCAGTAAAAGTCAGTGCCTAATTGGAATTTCGTACGCGGATGACGAGGTAGTATCTACATTAAAATAAAGTAGTCTGTACTTATTACTATCTATCTATAACTTTACGCTAAATCCCTTGCGGGGTAGGCAGAGAGTTCCAAACGCCACGTGGCTCGATCCTTACATACCTCACTCGCTTCTTTAACGTTCATAGCTCTTTTCATGGACGCTCGCCGGTTTCTAGAGCTCCTGACATCACGTTCTGATAGAACACTTATAGTAAATAAAAAGCAATTCAAAAATCCAAAAACGTTGTCTCCCGAGTTGATTTTATGTAAAATACTCAAATAGCATTACGGAACTCTAAAAATGTAGCTTGTCTCACCATTGACCAGATTTTTTTATCAGTTACTGTTCATAACTACAATGGCGTAAAATCGCGAAAACAGTCTTAATCGAAGATGTAACTTCACTAAAAACATATGGGAACTATACAAACGCTAAGAACTCGCAACAAAAATAGAAATTTCATAATCACAAAGATGTAAAATTTTAAGCTTTTAAGTCGTAAATTCACAAAAATGATGTGGGACCAATCAGGATCTTCTTAATAAAAAAAAGTTGTTACTATTTACTTGTTTAATATTAGTCGCAAATTTCGTGTCGACCTGTTTATTTTTTTGTATGTGTTACGTTGTACAAAAAAAGCCGGTCGAAAAACGTCTTCCTTTTAAAGTCGACAAAAAAATTAAGCACGCTTGTCATTGTAAACATCCAATTATGCTTTAATTAAGAACTTTCTGGAGGGTTGTTGTGTTCCTGCTAATAAGTGAAGTTACTAGTAAGATCCGGAGGAATTGCTGGGTTAGCAGCGGGGAACGTGCTATCGCCAACTTCTTATATTGCTAGCGTTCATAGGCAACGGTGACCAATCAAGTGGGGCGTATGCTTTTTGTCTCCCGACTATGTGTACAATGTTTATTTTTTATAACACGTTCAGGAACATAGTATAATACTGTGTTACTTTCTGATGTAAGGGTTTGAAATGATGATTTTAAATCTTCAAATTCATTATACTATATTTCACCATTCATATTAAATGTAAATAATTCCAACAAACCTATGCCAAAGTAAACCTTAAACGTGTATAGAAAAAAAGTGACACAATAAGCGGCGATAATCGAAGAAACAAAAGCAGACAGACACATAAATTTTGTTAATTTATTTATGGTCCTGAGTGTCCATAGAATAGGAATTTAATTTTAAAATACAAAAGTGCAGCGTTAATATACGTATTTCTGGGTGCGACTATACCTTCTTAGAAAATTCATTGTTTCATTGTCTCGCTGTGGTGTTACTGTTTTGAAAATAATGGCCAAAATATATTTGTCAGTTTATGAATGAATTGGTTTAACAGCCAGCAGAATTTGAACTTTATTATATTCAACGTAAAGTCTATTGAGAGCGGATATTCACCTTTTATAATAGTGATGACAATTGTCGTATTTTACGAACTGTGAAAATACTTTTCGGTATACGACTATTTACGTTGTTTTCAAAAACATATCTTAAAATTAGGTAGTTAAAGTGCATTATAGTGTAAGTACAATAATAATTAATAACTTCGGGTTCGATAGTATTGTTATAAATCCAGTATGAAGAACTAGTCTTCACCTGGAGTCGGACTGGGACTATAAAAAAACGGGTTGCACTCCGGGAGAGCCGGCAGAAGTGAAAACAGAAAACTTGAACATGCGGACCAAAAAGCGATGTTGATAAACTACGTTGAACGAAACGCGTAAGCGCCAAGAATTTCATGGCGCTTACAACGTTTTGGTCGCGAGAAAATAATGCCCTATGAACGATCTAGCGCTTCACGTTTTAATTGTTTAATTAGAGGTAACTAATGTTTTAGCGCTGCAGCGAACTTAAGTTCTAATTATCACCAAAATCTTACGGTCAGGGTCACGTGTCCTGACGCGAGTTTAGCATTTTTTACTCATCCCGAAAAGTGCACAACGCCGCTAAAATAGACCTCCACAACGCAGAGGGAAAATTAGACCTTTCTTAGGTAATGTCACGCGTCTCTTGAAATATTTTTTGTGGGCTTGCGGATTTCCTTATGATGTTCTCCGTCACCACCACGCTAGTGATAATTACAAATGTGGTCATACATCCGAAAACTCAAATTTAATGGTACACCCCAGTATTCGAACTGGAGACCAGTTTGTCTTGTAAAAATCTCAATCAATCAATAAAAATCTCACATCTGTCACTTGATTATACTTCTAATAAAAAAAATATATATACTGAGCCGCGTGAAGCGAGTTGTGAAAAAAACTGAAAAAGAATATCATGCAATAACAGGGATTTCAAACGGCAGTCTAGTGCAATGATAGCAGTGATAGCTTAGTGGATAAGAACCGACCTTGTGACAACAGGACCCCAGTTCGAATCCTGGCATGTGTACCACTAAATTCGTGTTTTCGGATTTATGTACATATTTGTAATTATCACTTGATCGGCGATGAAGGAAAACGTGAGGAAACCCGCACGTCCAAGAAATTGTATTTCGAATGACGTGTGACATAACCTAAGAATGATCTGGTTTTCCCTCTGGGTTGCGGGGGTCAGACGGCAGTCGCTCCTTGTAAAAATCAGTATCTTCGCGAAATCCTTAGGCTTAGGTAGCGGACCCCGCCAATCTTAATGGATTAGAAAAACGGGATAATGCTAAGACGAAGAAGAAGAACAGGAATTTCAATCTGCAGATGTTTGTCTTGACTCTTAAAATATTATTCATCTACATATGACATCGTATATCTCGAATGTATTGCATACATATTACGCCTTACTTAGAGGGAGAAAGTTGTATAAATGCATTCATATTTTTATGCAAGTCCACGCATGCGGCCCACCTCTTGTAAAGCGGTTACCGTAGCCTTCGAACGCTTGCAATATATTAACTATCACTCGCGTGCTATGCTAAAACAGCAACCCCTTAGGAGCTTACCTCACTCACACGCAGGAACACAACAACCCTCTAGGCTCTATAGGGAGTTGTTAATTGGCTGCGATTTTCTGTGAGGTGGAAGTATATCCTCAAACGGGCTGCTTTGATGCGCCCTACCTCTCGTTAAACGGCTGGTTGAAAATACACACAATCCGATACCACAATATATAACAATACCTCTTTGAACATGGTTAAACTTTTGAATGTATAATTAAAATTGCAAAATAACTCGTGCAAAGCAAAACACAGCAACTTTTACAGTTACCGACAGAAATGTTAATCAGCCAATCAGTCGCCACCTCGCCGCCCGGTTAGAACCGGATTTTGCCGCTTTGAGCTGCTGTGCGACTGGTCGGAAATGCGATTAGTCGCCGGCTCTTCGTTATGCTGATTCTGGCCTTATTTGCGAATCGTCAGTAAATTAAGGTGATTGATTCCATGATTTTGACATATACCTGCTTCTGTTTGATTGTTAAACGATGGCAAAAAGCCGGACCTTTGTGATATAACCAGTGGCGGCTGGTGGGTTATCGAACTGGTGGTGCACTTTACTTGCTCACCAAGTATTAATATTAGAAATTGCAACAAATCAACAATTTACATAAAAGATGTAAATTTAAAAAAAAAAACAATTACTTAATATAAACAAACAACAATTAACGCGTCACAGTGACAGCGAAACTATACTGATAAGGAGAGGTCCAACATGGCCGCCGTCGAACTCAAATTTCAAATTTCGTCAAACATTGGGTGCTCTCGGTAATCTTCGATTCGCACGTGCGCCGCACGAGAACCGACTCATTTCTCGGTACATTTCTATGAACTATCTTTTATTTCACGCGTCAGGCATATTAGCTCGTAACTCATACAAGTTATACTAGCAGTCCTCGTGAATTTTTCTTTACAGGGAAAATAAGTCTTAATAGTTTAACAAAGCGCTTAAATTGTTTTGTCTTTTATTTGTTATAATTTTAAACTTTATTTGTTAATATTATGTTTTTGTATGTTTCAAAAATAAATATTAATATGGTAATTTAAAGATGAAGTAATATTTTGTAATTTTTAAATCTTTTGAATTGGTGGTTCAGCGCACGAGCGCACTTAAGGTACAGCCGCCACTGGATATAACATCGGGAGGCACACAACCGTACGACCCACCTGATGTAAAATGCTAAACGTGGTGTATAAAGGCGTGTAGTACAGGAAGTATTTCTAGCGCGTTGTCACTAAAGTTGCTAACAATGGTAACTTTCTGGTAACCTCAGTTACTCAAACAACGACCCTCAAACAGGGACTTGCTGTTTTCTGTAAAGTGGAGGAACTTCCCCAGTCGGCATGGCATAGTAACTCTTTATAAAGTTACTGACAATCTCTCTGACGCGCAGGTACACAACAATCCTATAGGGAGTTGTTATTTGGCTGCGGTTTTCTGTGAGGTGGAGGTTATTCTCCAGACGGGCTGCTTTGATGCGTTCTACCTGTCTTAAATTTTATTATTTATTTAAAGCTTATCATATCGACTGTCCTTTCTTTTAGTATGTCAAGCAAAGTCCTCGTTTTAATTAATTAACAAATCTTTATTTATCACGAGCCCCCTAGCGTTCTTTTGATGCCATAATCTTTTTTTTTATACAACGCCGGGAAACATTCAAGCATACGGCCCACCTGATGTAAAGCATTTACTGTAGGCTATTAACACTTGTAATATATAATGCCTCCTCTGCTGCTTACACAGCAACTGCGGTTTTCTGTGAGGTGGAGGTACTACCCCAGACGGGCTGCTTTGATGCACCTCACTTTTAATTATTTAGGGAAGTTACAAACTTCAGTCATTGAAACATTTTTCCAGGATTTTAAACAATTTAAAAAAAGATGAGATTTTCAATTGAGCTATTTTTTTTGTACAATGTCGGGAGGCATACAAGCATACGGCCCACCTGATGTAAAGTGCCGTACCGTAGCCAATGAATGCTGGTAATACATTAAGTATCACTCAAGCGATGCCTGCTTTTGACACATCAATTGCTTTTTTTATTTCCCTAAAATGGTAATCAAACGGTCTGACTTTGAATTATATATAGTAAAAGAAGCTTCAAATATTTTTTTAATGTAGGAGATCCCGTTGAGATGAAATTTAGTAGCCTATCCTTCAAATTATTTTTTTTGTTTATACAACGTCGAGAAGCATTGAAGCATAAGGTCTTTCTGATGTAAAGTGGTTACCGTAGCCTACGAGCGCTGGTAATACATTAAATATTTACATTAAGTACTCGCGCGACGCCACCTCTGCCGCTAACACAGCAACTCCTTAGGAGTTTACTAGTGATCTCACTCACACGCAGGAACACAACAACCCACGAAAAAGTATTTAGATGCGGTTTTCTGTGAAGTGGCGGTACTTCCCTCGACGAGATCTTCGATGCGTTCTGCCTCTCTTAAATTGATAGCGATTATGCGTCTCTATGCATGTGATACTTTAAATTCGTAATATCAGTGTTAAATGTGTATAAGCCCTTAGGCTATCCCTCCCCGACAGGTTGGCACCGCATTTGCCGGGATGCCAAACAAGTGCGTAACCCTACCCCGAAGCCATGTAGCCAGGTGCGTATAGCGTGCAACCCACGACGTGTGTTGTATTCCATGCACACGACTGTATTGTTTTTGTTGAGAAATGTTAAGCATGTATATCTTCACGCCAGGTCCCTTGCGGGATAGGCAGAGAGAACCGAGCGCCATAAGACGCGGTCCTTACATATTTCAGTCGTTTCTCTAACATTCATAGCTCTTTTCGTGCACGCTCAACGGTTCCTGAGGCTCCTGACATCGCCTTCTGATAAAACACGACTAATTTGGTCATTGTAGGTTAGTCTCGGTCTTCCTCGGCTCCTACCTCCTTCCACATTTGCATTGTATGTCTGTTTCGTCATTCTTTCGTCATGCATTCTTTCTACATGTCTAAATATTAAGTAATGGTAGTTTAACTAACTCTATTGTAAGATAGTCCATTGGATAAAGAAGCTAGACTAGTAAACAAGTCCACAGCAACTCGCTGTGTTAGCAGGAGAGCTGGCATCGCGCGAGTGATACTTAGTGTACCAGCGTTCATAAGCTGCGGTAACTATTTTACATCAGGGGCACCGTATGCTTGTATGCCTTCTTACGATGTGTAAAAAAACCGCCATAAGCGCAATGATTTCCCGCGATAAATGCAACAAGGGCTTTGCAAATGCAAGAACACTAACATTTCACGCAATTGCAATATAGTTTGCTTTATTGTAATTGCTATATTCCTCATATCTTCATGGCAATCGAGTAAATGCCCAGTCACATGATGATAAACAATTACCAGATCCTATGGACACTTGCAAATGGGGCATCAGTCACGCGTTGTCTATCTTGTAAAAAACATTTTTACCCCTTATTTGAACAGAACAACACCCGAGAAAACCTCGGCAGGGGAGTTAGTTCTTATTCGTGGAAGAAAAAAATCTCTCTTTATTACTATCAGTCCTAGGATAACAATAAATAGCAAGAGACTGGAACTTTGAAAAAGCCACAGGTTTTAACGAGCACGGTGGCGTGGTGGTTAGTAACGCTACTTTGGCAACGCTCGTGGGTTCGATTATCACACACGACAAAAATTTGCACGCATGAATTTTTTTCTTTTTTTCTTTTATAGTCTATAAATCGATGTGTCATAATGAATACATACACATATATGTATATATACATAATAAATTAAATGGGTGAACATGTCTGTTTGTCTTGGTCTGGGTGTCTTAAAGAGACGTAGGACGCCTCAAAGCAGCCCGTCCGGGTTATTATCTCCACCTCACAGACAACTGCAGCTAAATAACTACTCCCTAGAGGGTTGTTACATTCCTGCATGTGAATGAGGTTATCAGTAAGCTTCTGAGGAGTTGCTGTGTCAGCAGCAGAGGTGGCATCGCGCGCGTGTTACTTAATGTAATTGCGTTCATTGGCCACGGTAACCGTTTTTACATCGAGTAGGCCGTATGCTTGTATGAGACAAATGGGCAAAGCCGCGTACAGCATCTAGTATCTGGTAAAAATAATACACTACATAATTAAGCAGCATGGTTACTCATACATTAATAACCGCTCTCTCGGTAACTAATTCATTGGTTGTGGTTAATAACCATAAACCAAATACATAACGACCGATCATTTTTAACCAACCCAACTTAACTAATAGGATCACGAGCGACAACGCTGTTCATAATGTTATTCGTTTAAGTGGAGGTGCCGGGATTCAAACCCGGGGCGGCAATGTCGGGACCAAATTAATTAAACTAAGGCTTTGCCGGTAATAACGCAATTCCGCGGGACAAGCCTTGTATCACTTGGTAGTCTCGAGGGTTTAACTCAGTTTGGATTTGGCCGGATGTGTCCAAGTCACAGAGTAATTTACTTAGTAAGATTAATTGTACATCTGTAGTTATACTTGTATTATCCTACTAATATTCCTACTAATATTATAAATTTGAATGACCGTTTGTTTGTTACGCTTTCACGCGAAAACTACTGAACCGATCATCATGAAAATTTGTACGCATATTCTTGGAGGTATCAGAAGTAACATATCCTATGTTGCTTCTGATATGATTCTTTTTTATTAAAAAAAAAAAACAATGCGAGCGAAGCCGCGGGTAAAAGCCAGTATACCCATATTTGTTAGCTGTAATGATTTAATTTCCTTTATTTCTTCTGTTTTTCTAATAGATTTAATATTATACAATATATATATTCTACAACGTCGGGAGACATACAAGCATACGGCCCACCTGCTGGAAAACGGTTACCGTAGGGTATAAACGCTTGCAATACATTAAGTATCAATCGCGCGACGCCATCTCTGCTGTTAACACAGCAACTCCTTAGGAACTTACTGGTGACCTCACTCACACGCAGGAACACAATAACCCTCTAGGGATTTGTTATTTGGCTGCAGTTTTCTGTGAGGTGGAGGTACTTCCCCAAACACGATAGTTTGTGGGTTAAGCAGTTAGATACAAAAAGAATTGGAATCTATAATTTACTGCTTACTGGTGATCACCAGTAAGCTCCTAAGGATTTGCCGTGTTAGCAGCAAAGGAGTGATAATTACAAGCGTTAATAGGCTACAGTAATCGCTTTACATCAGGTGGGCCTCATGGTTGTATGCATCCATACTTAGAATATAAAACCAGTGAGAATGCGCAAGCTTGCATTGCCAGAGGAACACCTGGCTCGTCAATTATATGACAAATCAATTTTTTTTTAATTGTCGGCCATTTTGACCGTGTTCCTTAAGAGATAAGAACGGTGTTCCTGAACATTCCTTTCTACTTTTTTATGCTCAATCCGAATCTTAAGTCAAACTTCGAATATTCGAAAAACACACAGAGACAAACATATAGATTTCATATAGGAACGGTGTTCCTGAAAATAAACCCATTCTTCGATAAACTGCGGTGCACCTTCTTTGACTCGCGTGCTTGATTAGTTTATATATAAACTAACTATCTCGCTATCAATATCGTCAAATATATAGGTAGGTATATAGATACCCAATTAACCAATGTAGACATATAATCAAGTAAGTACATACACAAGACTGTTCGCGAGTATGATTAGTAATTCTGAGCTTCTGTTAATTCACAAATTACTCGGCGGTAATTCACAAAACCAATCGTAATAGGATTAAAGTGTTCGCTACGCTGGGATGTCGAACAAAACCATTGAAATCGAAGAGCTCGCCTATTTCACGGCGGCTATCCCTAAATCAACACATTTTACGGTAAAACGTATCTTGTTACTGACAAAAAACTGAGTTAGTGTGAGTTGGACTTTCAAAACAAGGTGTTCTGTACCTTTATGCATTTTTTTTTATATTACGTCGGTCATACAAGCATACGGCCCACCTGATGTAAAGCGGGTACCGTAGCCTATTAACGCTTGCGATATATTAAGTATGATGCCTCCTCTGCTGCTTACACAGCAACTCCTTGGGAGCTTACTGGTGACTTCATTCACACGCAGGAACACAACAATCCTCTAGGCAGTTGTTATTTGGCTGCGGTTTTCTGTGAGGTGGAGGTACTTCCCCAGACGGACTGCAATGATGCGGCCTACCTCTCTTAAAACATCCAGACCAAGACAATCAGACATGTTCATGCACACAAATGTTTGCTTTGTGTGGGAATCGAACCCACGAGCGTTCGTGTCAAAGTCGCGTCATTCACGATTGAGCCATCGAGCTCGTCAAATGCGTTATGAATGTTTAAGTGCTTTTATTTTTGTATGATAGTCGTATGCTTAGGCATGAAGGAAGAACCGATTAAATGAATATTGCGTAATAACTCAATTCACCACTGCGGGTCGGGGAGTAAAGTAAAACGCGAAGCTCTTATTGGTTAGTTCACGCATCAACATCGCGGCACATATCGCCAATTAGATTATAAAACACGCTACCATTGGTCACTAGGCTCGAATCGCTAACGAGATGTTTAAACTAGAACGTAACGTTTTTAGGTACGCGGGGTGCCTTTTTTGCGCAGTCAAGTGGTTTATTAGTTTGTGCTTATAGGTGAGTACCTAAGCTACTAAGACTACGTACCACA
Source organism: Pyralis farinalis (assembly GCA_947507595.1). Lineage (NCBI taxonomy): Eukaryota > Metazoa > Arthropoda > Insecta > Lepidoptera > Pyralidae > Pyralis > Pyralis farinalis. The sequence continues at coordinate 39,612,264 of OX382258.1, forward strand.
TTTTATTTATGATATATTTTGTGTTAAATCGCGTGTTTTCAGGATAGACACCTATATAGACAAAAGTTAAAAACACAATAACAACAACATCTTCACGCCAAGTTCCATGCGAGATAGGCAGAGAAAACCAAATACCACATAACTCCATCCTAACACACTTTCTTTTTTGGAGCTGACTATGTTGTTGGCCCTGTGGGCCATGACTACGTCACCGGATGGGATCCTTCCACACATCACTCGCTTCTTTCATCATTCTCCCCTCTGTTTGTACACGCCTAAAAAGCCTAACTCTATTCAATGATATACGTATTGCCCATTTAAAATAAAGGATAGAAATATTATTTCTATTAAAAATAGAAATAATATTTATATCCTAGTCCTAGTCGCCTTCTTCCTCTTCTTCGCGTTATCCCGTTTCCTAATCGATTGGCGGGGTCAGATATCTAAGCCTAAACTATGTATTTGGCGAAGACACTGATTTTTCACATAGAACGCTTGCAGTCAGACCTCCACAACCCGGAGGGTAAACCAGATCTCTTCTTTGGTTAGGTCTCACGTCTTTCGAAATATAATTCCTTGAACTTGAGGGTTTCCTTGCGATGTTTACTTCACCGCAGAGCAAGTGATTAATATGTACATACATCCGAAAACACGAACTTAGAGGTACCTACACGCCCCCGCCCGCCTGCATTTGAACCGGGGACCAGCTGGATAATAGGCCGGTTCCTTATCCACGAGCGTGCATAAGAAGAGCTGTGAATGTTTAAGAAGCGAGTGAGGTGTGTAGGGATCGAGTCACGTGGTGCTCGGTCCTCTCTGCCTACCCCGCAAGGGATTTGGAGTGAAGTAATAGGTGGATAAATATGGTGCTGGTTCGAATATTAGTTTATAACACTCTGGTATGTACGGGAGTTACCGCGTTTTGTTTTTTCCATTTCCTGTCTATCTATAACATACGAAATGCCTTGCAGGGTAGGCTGAGAGAAGCGAGCGTCACATCACTCGATCCTTACACACCTCACTCTCTGCTTTGGCATTCGTTGCTATTCTCATGTACGCTTGCCGTTTCGTCAGGCTCCTGACATCTGATAAAACACGACAAATTTGATCATGGTAGGCAAGTCCTGCTTTCTTTCTACCTTGGCTACTACATCCTTCTACTTTCGCGTTTTTATCTGTTTCGTAATATTTTCTATTTTCGTTAACATGTATGCCAAAAATAGGAATCCCGCTTTTTTGATGTCGGTCTAAAATAAGACAAACACCATCATTACATTCTTCAATTAAAGTAGGTACTGTAATAAATACATGTCTAAGATATGCAAGTTGCGTGATTCATCTATATACGAGTATCCTATTAATATTATAAATGCGCAGGTTTGTATGTATGGATGGATGTTTGTTGCTATTTCACGCTTAAACGGCTGAATGGATTTGAATGAAATTTTGCACGTAGATCGATTATGATCTGGATTAACACATAGGCTACGTTATTTGACTCCACGAGGGCGGAGCCGCGGGCAGCAGCTAGTAAGGAAATAAATACGCAACGGTAAAGCATTACTAAATTAGGGTACACTTTCTGGTGATATAACCTCTCGCAATAACATTAAAACCTCGTTTGAAAAGCGAAGTGTACCACATGCAGGTAAACTTGACTCTCACAGTAAATAAGTTTAACAAGAAACAATTATGGATAACACCTGGCCGGTACCAATTCTTCAAAGCAATTTTCCCATTTCGTAATACGGACCCCTAAAAATCTCGAACAAACCTACTTAATCCCAGATTACGGGTTCCCGTTGCTCTCCACCACCTGTGATTCTATCAGGCGATTCTAAACTCTTACGGCAAGAGCGTAAAGTCTAAAAACACATTAATGAAATAGACAAGTCATGACACGTTCTCGAAAGTGTCAAGCCCTAATATTTAGACACGGGTTGTGATATAAAAAATGCGGAAACTTGTTTTGAAAACAAACTTAATTTTGCAGCGAAGGCGACGTTTCATATATCAAGTCGGGGATATTAACAGGAAACACAATATGGGCGAACTTGCAGACTTTATTAGGCGAGCTTTTAAAATTACGAAGAACTAGCAAATACGTTGGCTTTACCTGGTCAAATTCCAAACGAAACTCTCGTGAGATAGATAGACAATAGAACAGATCGATAATATACATAGAGACATAGAGTAGGTAAAAATATATTATGTAGCTGGAATAAGCTTTTATTTTACATATACTAGACGGTATCCTTTAGAAATCATTTTTTCTATTTCTTTTTTTTGTATACTAGAGAGGGGCAAATATGCACATGATAGTAAATACTTTATGTAACTATTTACTTTATTTAAAAAATGTAGGATTTTATAAAGATAGGTAATAAATAGCTGCAGTCGCAAATTCGTCCGCGCTTATCCTTTAGAAACCGCTTTTTCTATTCTTTATTTTAACTCGTCTTCTAAGGGTCGTATCGTGATATTGAATATTCTATAACCTTCCACAAGAATAGGGCTATCAAATGCAAAAATATTTCTTCGAATCCGACAGGTAGTTTCAGGTATAACCGCATTAAAACTAACAAACATTTCGCTTTATACATCATTTTTTTTATTCTCTTTACATAAGTTACTAATTGTTTTACATGCATTTTCTATAATTATCTATGTTAAATGGATGAGTAGTGTTTGAAATAGGTTGTAATCTGTGCTACAGGACAGTAGATCCGTCCTCTTCCTCTGACTACGATATCAATAACTGTAATACATACTATTTATTAAGCAATATTTATTACACTATATATATTTGCCTCTCTCTAATATTAAAAAAAAAAGTAAAATAAACTTAATGTAGATGTACAAAGCAAATGATTTCTCTATCTACAATTCATCTTCAACAAAATGCCTTGAAGTTGTTCCTTGCTGTTGGGGCATTATGCAGTCCGTTGAATATTATAAAGATCTAAGTTTCTATGAAATATTCTACTATCATAGCCAGACAGTTGGAAAGTTGCAAACAGGTAAGCATAGTTCGACGACATTGTAAAGATAGAATTTAATATACACTAGGGCATTGCTAACACAATAGTGAGTTTTTATTTGCTAGATTAAAAAAAACGATTGGCCGATTGGATATATCCTAGAAAGCCATTACAATATAGTAAGTTTTTGCTAAGGAATATTGCCTCGACTAAATTTCCATCAGCCATAGTTCTGCAAAAAAAAAAATTAATAAACAAATTGACGAGTTCGTTGGCGCAGAGGTAAAACGCGCTGGTAAGCTACTTTGAGACCAACGATCGTGGATTCGATTTCCCGATGTTTTAAGAGAGGTAGGGCGGATCAAAGCAATAACAACTCCATAGAGGCTTGTTGTGTTCCTGCGTGTGAGTGAGGTCACCAGAAGCTCCAAAGGAGTTGCTGTGTTAGCAGCAGAGGAGGCATCGCGCGCCCTACCTCTCTTAAAGAGTTATAGAGAAATAAACGAAATATAATTAGTTTAGACCAGCAATTTCCGGGCCAAAGCAGATTCAACCGGTTACTTTTTTTAATAAATAAAAAGTGCTAGTACACAGAAAGAGACTTCAGCAAACAGCGAAATAATAAAGCTACATGCAGCATATGCCGCTAACGTTGTTTCAAACGTTTTTATTTTGCTGGTGTCATAGTAAGTTCGTCCATCAGTAACTAAACTCCGCTAAAACGATCGATTCACTGTGTTACAAGTGGTTGTCAAGTTACAGGCCTAAAAGCAAATTTTACTACATACCATAAATAAAGAATTCATAAGGTCGAAATTTACGGTATAATTACTAGTTAATATACCTTAAGCGAATAAAATCCGTGTAATTTAATAAATAAATTGACACAAAGTTTGTAGTTTTAGCAGTGAAAAGAAGTATATGCAAATTTGCTTGATGCCGATATTCGTCTCATTTAATTAATTATGTAGATCATAATCAAATGCATATACATCGTGATATGCTTGTATAAATTAGATGTAATACACGTATATGCAATACTAACAAAGTAAAGCGCTTAATTTTGGCAAAGCGCAATGAATCTGAATCATAAATACTCCGATTAAGACAAACAAACATTGACATGAAACAGACAAGCACACAAGGGTGAGTCCTGTGTGGGAATCGAACTTAAGGCCCTAGGTGTTAAAGTATCTATTTAGCTGCTCGACCACCGGGCTCGTCAACATTTTGTAGGCCAATTCCGCTAAAAAGCTACAGCTGCACGTTTACGCTTGTCGCGCACGAGTAGTGCAGTGCCACAACACGTATTCTATTAAAATTTACAGCACTGCATAGTAGTGTAACTCAACTGTGTCTATCCTGCAAATAAACTACTTAACACCTGTCATGTTACCATATTACAGATTAGTAAATTAGACTTCTACTAAATGTTAACTTCGAAACTTTGAAGCCTCTTTGCCCTTGGTTACCGGCGTCGAGTTATCTCGAGTTGAAAAGAGGAAAACAAAAAAATATTAAATATAAATCTCCTCTTCAGAATATTAATTTCAGTTTGTAAAAGTTGCTTAAGACTAACGCTAGCAAAACCGCATATATATTTTTTTAAACTTCTGTCAACTCTACACAAACGTCGAAGCAATTGATAAGAATACGATTATGATGCAGAAAACGCGCAGATGCTGTAAAAGTTTCTCAACAGAATAGCGAATCATTTACTACAGTGTTACTGCAACGTCGCTGCACACTTGACACGTACGCAGCAGTGCAGTTGCAGTACTGTACGCAACAATTACTACAAAAATTATTACTACGAGTAGACCATGGTAGTGGGACAAATAAAAATGAGATACTGCTGTTCTATTATAAAGCCATGGTTCAGTCATACTGAACATTTGTACCATAGAGCAGATAAAAAGTTGACACAGAGCGTGCATTCAATTTGTAGTTACTGAAGGCGTATTATATTATACTATGTTTGTGTTCCTTGCAACTGCATAACTTTTTGAAAGTTTCATTAAACTGTGCACAACGCGTATGAACTTGTCTGTTGTAGGATAGGAAGCATAACTTTACAGTTAGTGTTACCATTTTAAATACTAAAACTGTTATTGTTGTTATTTCGCGATACACATTCCGTTTTTTCGCATGTACATACGAGAAAACGGAATGTGTATCGCGGAAACGGCTCTAACGATTTGGATCAATTTTTGTATTTCGATAAGCTCTCAAAGTTTATCTGTATAGGTCATTAATGATAAAAAAATGCGGTTACACGCAAATAAAAAAAAACATAAAAACGCCGAACCAAGTTTGTTAGCCCAGTTATTTTTAATAATGAAAGCAAATGTAAAAAGTGTAATGGACATACAAACAAATTATAATAAGATTTTTATAGCAATAAGGTGGGAAACACGGTTGAGACGAACACGGTGCCAGAGTAACGATAAGTACCAAGGTTCGTGGATTAGATTCCCACTCAAGACAAATATGTCTATGTGAACATGTCTGAATTCTTAGTGATTGTTTTTTTTTTAATACTACGTCGGGAGGCATACAAGCATACGGTCCACCTGATGTAAAGCGGTACCGTAGCCTAATTACGCTTGAGATATATTAAGTATCATTCGCGCGATGCCTCCTCTGCTGCAGTATAAGCAACTCCCTGGGAGCTTACTGGTGACCTCACTCACACGCAGGAACACAACAACCCTCCAGGGAGTTGTTATTTGGCTGCGGTTTTCTGTGAGGTGGCGGTACTTCCCCGGAAAATGATAAAAATTAAGAAATTAAATGAACTCTGTAGGTTTTCCCAACATACTTCAGCAGGAGGCTCTTCGGTTGTAGAAGACCATGAGCAGTGGCGGCGCTAGGCGTAGGCGACGTGGGCGACCGCCTACGGCCTCGCGCCTGCGAGGGCCTTGCAAAAAAAGGTTTTTTTGTAATTTTTGTCATAGTTGATTAGCAATAATACTTGTAAAATAAAATGTGGATGTAATTATTAGTTGTGTACAATTCAGCTCATTTAATTTAACATTTTCTTTCTGACTCGAAAATGACGGGGGCCTCGCAGATCTGATGTCGCCGACGTCCACGTTTCGTCTAGCGCCGCCACTGACCATGAGGTTCTTTCAGCGGCGTGAGGAAGTTTATATAGTCATTTTTACACGAATGATGTCTCTGGTCTTGCAAGTTAGCTACGGCTACCGTTTACCAACTGATAAAAGGGACGCTGGTTTTTTTTAATCAAACATCCAGCCCTATATTAAACGAAGCTTGTTCTATGCTTCTGTAAATGCTTACTCATAATACATAGAAAAAATAAGTTTGCTTTGATGGCATCAAAGCAGCCCGCCTGGATGAACCTTCGCCTCACAGAAAACCACGGCCAAATAACACCTCTCTAGAGAGTAGCTGTGCAGCAGAGGTGGCAACACTCTAATGCTACATTCCTTCCAAGCGTTCATAGAGCACATTTGATGTGGTTTTGTACTGGAATCCTCACATTGAGTGAAATAGGTGTTGAGGTGGCACAGCAAAAATATCATTACTGCGACGGCATAAGAACGATTCGAAAGTTTTGCCCGATTAGCTGATTGCTTCGCAAACAAACCTATTTTTAACCAACTACAGGGAAAGACGAAGTAACGACTTCACAGGAGTAGTAAAGTCGGTTTTCATGCTTTTTAAGCTTTTTGAAACTTGAAATTTGGAGTATGTAAATGGTATACCGCCATTTCTCCAAAGACCCTGGGATAGATCCTTTTTTTTATACTACGTCGGGAGGCATTCAAGCGTACGGACCAGCTGATGTAAAGTGGTTAGAGTAGCCTATAAAATATTGGTAATACATTAGGTATCACTCACGCGATGTCACCTCTGCTGCTAACACAGCTACTCCTTAGGAGCTTACTGGTGACCTCACTCACACGCAGGAACACCCTCCAGCTCCAACAACCCTCCAGGGAATTGTTATTTGGCCGCGGAGAACTCTGACTTTTAATGACGTACTTCATTACTTACAGTAGTGATAATATTTAATGGTCGATGCAGAATGCAGAGCATATACTGGGCAACCTCCACATTCATGAGAACGAATGTAGTTACCATAACTTCCCAGAAAATTTTACGAAGTAAGCGGGATGGGATGGTAATGCATGTGGTACTCTTTGTATTGCAGGCGGCCAATCCATCGACTGTCTTCAACCCAGGTTGCTTGACTAGTTCGATCAGTCTAACACGCGCAACAGAACTTGGCCTCCGAGAGATTCCTCAAAATCCGTTAATTCCTTCCCGTACGTCGATCATGCCAGCGTTTCCTACAGTTCACGCCCGGCGCGCTGGAATGGTATGCCGTCTCAATGTTAGCCGAATTAGGTACATTCTACACTCACCATTTGGCAGCGCATTAATCTGATACTAAATTGCTGGAAGCCGTCAGATGCGTGTAGTTCAAGATAGAATCTTTTGACTATTGTCAAATTAAGTCAAATTATTGTCAATTCAGACTGTATTATGGACAGACATAAATATAGATTGATCAGTTACAAACAAATTCTTCAATTTGTCTAATGTAAAGTAGACATTTCAGACAATTTTAAGAGAGGTAAGGCATATCAGTGCAGCCTGTCTGGGGAAGTACCTCCACTACACAGAAAACCGCAGCCAAATAACAAACTCTCTGGAAGGTTGTTGTGTACCTGTTAGTGAGTGAGGTCACCAGTAGTAGCTCCTAAGGAGTTGCTGCGTCATTGATAGAATATACGCAAGAATACACGTTCAGATGGTCATAAAGATTTTACTAACTCGTGTCTTTAATTAGTCAATAGTGAGGGAGAGTGACTATTGGGAGAGAGTTACATATAAAGGGGGCTGGAACTTCCATAAGCGCTCGAGTGCTCAGCGTTAGTTTACAAATACAAACTTAACTACTGCGTTCGCGTTAACGGCGACAAAAATTTATGGAGGTTTCGAAATGATCTATAATGAAATGACGTTAAAATTCTCTTAAAAGTTACCGCAAATACAGTAGTAACGTAAGTCTTAGTCGAACTTACACTAGGTACTCTGAACGCTACATGTGTTCATGCTATAGACAGGGAAAGGTAATATGAGCAACCAGTGTGACGATGTCGTTTATCTATGTCACGAAATCTTTAACTTTTCTCGAAGATAAGGCGAACTTATAAGGGCTCAAATAGGATATTGAAGATTAAAGTTAGAATATGGACGTTCCTAGGTTGGCTTATTGGAAGCCAGTTAAGTTTAATTTTTCCATTGGCTATTACGACACCTCTGTATTAAGCAAGCTCGAATCGACAAATTTTTGTAGAGCTCGGTGGCGCAGTGGGTTCGATTTCCACGCAGGACAAACATTTGTGTGCATGATCATGTTTATTTGTCTTGGCCTCGGTGTTTTTAAGAGAGGTAGGGAGCATCGAAGCGGCTAGAGAAGGACCTCAACCTCACAGAAAACTGCAGCCAAATAACGAACTCCCTGTAGGGTGATTGTTGTTCCTGCGTGTGAGTGAGGTTACCAGTAATCTCCTAAGAAGTTGCTGTGTTAGCAGCAGAGGTGGCATCACGCGATTGATACTTAACTTATTACAAGCGTTCATGGGCTATAGTAATAGCTTTATATCAGGTGAGCCGTATGCTTGTATGCCTCCCGAAACTTTACAAAAAAAAAAACGGGTTGCACTCCGGGAGTGCCGGCAGAAGTGAAAACTTGAACATTAACGTTGTGCATTTTTGAATATTTTGGAATGGTTAGGGAATATATATATATATATAGTATATATATATATAGTTAGGAAATCTGTTGAATGCACGAGTTGCCGATGCATATTTGAACGAATAAGTGATTCGAATACAGATTTAGAAAAGCAGACGAGTGAATGTCCTAATTGTGAAGGCAGATTTTCTATAAAAAAGGATTTCAGTAAAGATGTAAGGACATATGCCAGAAAGAAATCCTTTGAATGTACCATTTGTACAGAATGTACATTTGACAATACACAAACCAAGTCCAATGAATCTTTGGACTCGAGTCCAGTTCAGTTCGCCTGTTTATGAAACACTGTAAAGGGATCACTTTTGTTAAATTTTGTTTAATAAATTGTTTGTTTAATAATTTCGCACGATTTCCTTTATTTATCAGTATAAAAGTACGATCATTTATGTGGTAAACTACAATATTCATTTATTGCGCTATCGTACACAAACATGACAATTTATATTACATTAAAAATTTAACACTTCAGAACTATTACAATTATTTTACATTAAAAATTTATCTCTCAGAAAAATCAACTCATCCATAATTTCAACGACTCTTCACCATTATTATTACCAGCATCATCATCGCCAATCTCTAAAACTCAAACACACACGCATACTCGCGTGCGCAAGCGCCCTCTTAAACCAAACAGTGGTGTTGATAAACTACGTTGAACAAAACGCGTAAGCGCCAAGAATTTCATGGCGCTTACAACGTTTTGGTCGCGAGAAAATAATGCCCTATGAACTTCTACTAGCGCTTCATGTTTTAATTGTTTAATTAGAGGTAACTAATGTTTTAGCGCAGCAGCGAACTTAAGTTCTAATTCTAACCAAAATCTTACGGTCAGGGTCACGTATCCTGACGCGAGTTTAACATTTTTTACTTATCTCAAAAAGTGCACAAAGCGGCTAAAGAAGTTTTCACTTCAAAAATGTGCGTCGTTGCGCGTGTCGCACAATATTCAAATTATGCAAGTTAAGTAACGTCGATATAAGCCTGTTACAGAATTGGATAGCTAGTTCTACAGATTACCCTATATACCCTACCAAACAAAGTTTACTTTGTAAAATATTAAGGCAGGTAAAGCACCTCAACTGTGGTATAGTCGTAGAAAATAACAAAGATAACACTAGACTAGACACTGTAACTAGACAAAGTCGAACAAATATGTGCTTGCATGCGAAATCTGTGGGAACGGAACCCTGGACCTTGGTCTTGAAAATGGTCATTACTTAACTTTCAAATACCTATTTCGGTTTTTCATCCAAAGAATGCTAATCGAACACGATATAGGAGCCGAGGAAATCCAAGACTCACCCACCACGACCAAATTGATCGTGTGTTATCAAAAGATTTTTTTTATATACAACGTCGGGAAGGATTCAAGCACACGGCCCACCTGATGTAAAGCGGTTACCGTAGCCTATGAACGCTTGCAATACATTAAATATCATTCGCGCGATGTCACCTTTGCACAGCAACTCCTTGGGAGTTGTTATTTGGCTGCGGTTTACTGTGAGGTAAACTGAGGAAGTACTTCCTCAGGAGCAGTTTTCTCACCTGAGCAGTTTTGATTGGAGGAATGCGATTTTTGTGTCACTGATAATAACATCGCTTTACCCGCTTTTATACATACATAAACACAACAAAATATCTGTTGTATCCTTGTTTCACTGGTGTAAAAAGATACCCTAAAATATTTAACCAAAATACCCCAGTCCCCAGCTTCAAATGTACCTACTTTTTACACCAAAACGGCTAAACTCCAGATGTTGTCAACAAAACCATCTATCTTCTGCCACGTGTAAATTAATCTTGTAAGTGCAAAAAAGCGGTCAATAATAGTGGATCCTCGACAATGGACGATCGAACGAGGTCACATCGTTCGGATCGATCACCTGGCGATTCGTTCACGTCTGCCCCGCTTTAACTTTGCTTCGGCTTTCAGAACATAGACGCTAATATATTTGCACTAGGTACGTAATTATTTTGCATCTGGGCCAATTCAATAGGAGCGATAAGTACAGTCGAGCTGGCAATTTGTCTTACAAAATAAGCTTTAACTAGGCGAGATGTGAAATATCACTAGTTTTTTAGTAACTTAGAAAAAGTTACTAAAGACATTAGTGATTCGCAGAAGTTGAAAATCTAATCAGAGCTAAGTTACGTCAGCATATGTCCACTATAAAAAAAAAAATGGGTGCGTGTACTTATGTACGCGCGTGAGAAGTTATACTTCTCTGGCATCATTAAATAAATATTTAACATTAATAACTTAATAATATTTAGTATTCATTATATTAAATAATAATATTTTAATTTTAACTATAGCGCCATCTACCGGTAATACCGTGAAACATTTAGCAGTTTTAACCTGTACTTTTGTGTTCGAGTGCCACGCATTCACTCTCGCTCTGTCTCTTTCTATTCCCCTCCATGGTAGCGTTAAAAGTTTAACGCAACCTTTTTTGCAAGTCGCATTAGAAGTATAACTCTTTATATATTTATTTTTTCTGTATATGTGTGCGTCCCTGAACTCTTCAACTCCTCCTCCCTCAACAACTGTATTAGAGTGATTACCTAGTTTAGTTTTACAACTGTATACGCTAGATGGCGCTGCAATCGGCTTTTAGGGTTTTTTTTTATTTTCGGGCAAAACAACCGTCGGGTTTGGTAATTTACTATAATATTCATTTGATAATATAATAGTGAGGTAAAGAGAAATTTTCAATTGTTTAATAAAAATTACGAAGAGTACAGGTATGTAGAAGAAGTTGTTTATCATTTTTAATTCGTATAAAACGCTCACGCAAGAGACGATTCTCTCGATTATAAACAACTGTATTTACTGTACATACGACGACAGCTCAAACTATGTAAAACCGTGCAAACTTCACTTTTATTGTTACGACATAAGATGAATGTATGTATAGCTCGATTCGTTATTGTCTGTACAAAGACTTGTAGATATGTAACGGTGATACTATAGCAATAGCCATTATATATTATATAATACTATACTATATACATTCCTATATATACTATAGCCATTCTCGTCATATGTCGATATGCCGATTTTGAAACGGGTTTCTGCATTGAAAATCTTATTCCTGAACATATTCCTAACTGCCAGGGGGCACTACAGCACACAGGTTTCTCCAAATCCAAAAGTTTTTTTAAATTAATGTTTTATATACAATTAATTCAATTCTCTTAACGGCTACTTTTGTCTGTAATAGACTGACGCAATATCAATTGCCTCGCCTGTGGACAAGCGCCATAACACTCATCTTTATCCGCAAAAATATATATGTTACTATTAGATAACTAATTGTAATTTGTTTATATCGATAACTGTACTTCACGTCACAGTCCTCGTCAGAACTCAGAATGCAATCGCGCAGTGGACCGAACAGACGGCCCGCGGTTTTACATCGCAATGCGTTTATAGAACGCGTATGTTAAACATCTAACGTGATATGACACATGCTTTTAGCGCACGTCTGTAACTTGAAAACACGCTGTATAGTTAATCTAGAACATATATGTATGTATATCTTCACGCCAAGTCCCTTGCGGGGTACGCAGAGTGAACCGAACGCCATAAGACGCGGTCCTTGCATACTTCACTCGCTTCTGTGACATTCATAGCTCTTTTCATGCACGCTCGCCGGTTCCTGGGGCTTCTGACATCACCTTCTGATAAAACACGACCAATTTGGTCATGGTAGGTTAGTCTCGGCCTTCCTCGGCTCCTACATCCTTCCACTTTTGCATTGTATATCTGTTTCGTCATTCTTTAGAACATATATTTGGACATATATATATGTTCTAGATTAACCGGACCCCGATTTCAATCCTGGCATGGTACATGATACCGCTAAATGACTTGTATGTATATCTTCACGCCAGGTCCCTTGCGGAGTAGGCAGAGAGAACCCAGCGCCATAAGACGCGGTCCTTACACACTTCACTCGCTTCTGTAACTTTCATAGCTCTTTACATGCACGCTCACCGGTTCCTGGGGCTCCTGACGTCACCTTCTGATAAAACACGACCAACTTGGTCATGGTAGGTTAGTCTCGGTCTTCCTCGGCTCCTACATCCTTCCACTTTTGCATTGCATATCTGTTTCGTCTAAATTACTTGTACCAAAAAATTTATGCACATATTTGCACATATATGCGGGGGGGGGGGGGGGGGGTTGAAGGAAAACATCGTGAGGAAACTTGCACGTCTGTGAAATAATAGTTTCCAAAGACGTGTGTGAGGTGGAAAGGTTTGCTTAATAAATTAGGAAACGGTATAGGAAGAAATAATCTTACCGGTATTCATAAAGTAATATAGAGTCATTTTCTAAATTTAGTGAAAATCTTAGAAGTAAGAATAGATTGCGTATGCCTGTACATCGACTTGCTAAGACTAGTAGATCTTTTATTGTAAATTGTATTCGATTCTATAATAAATTACCTGAAACAGTTCTGTCCTTGCCTGACAATATGTTCAAAAGGTACATCAAAAATACTCTGTGCAAGAAAGGTTATTATAGAATCGATGAATATCTAACTGATAGAGATGTTTGGACATTATTCAGCACATGTATTAATATATCTTTAATTGTACCACTTGATTTCACTATATGTACACTCACATACATTTATTGTAATATATTTTAACGATGGAAAAAAAAGACCCACATTAGCAAGTTTCTTTTGGCATTTCTTCTTCGCCAATGGTCATTTCCGAAATGCTGGTAGATTAAAAAAACGAGATTAAAAGTAAAAAAAAAAACTGGAAAATTATTAAGATGACAATATAATTTAATTTAAAGAATGTAAGACGTGTTTAAGTGCCCGTAAGGGTCTAATGGCAAATAAATGATTTTTATCTTTATCTTTTTATCTTTAATACCTGCCATCATCCATTGAAGCAAATTTCGAACAAATATACAGAGATAATGTTTTACTTCTTATGAGAATGTAGAACACACAAAGATCACTTGAGAACCCTACTCTAATCTTTAGGAGAAGAAGAGCGCATATAAGCAGTCCGATTGGGGAATACCTCCACATCACAGAAAGCAGTCAAGTAACAACTCTCTGGAAGGGTCCACTCCGCGAGTGAGCGAAGTTAAAAGTAAGAACCTGAGGAGTTGATACGGGTGAGCCATACTCCTTGTACTGCAATATTTCACGGGCTGCAGTAAACAATAGTTACATTAGGTAGTAGGTACACGTGGTATAATATAAAAATATTTAAAGCCAATTTAGATTTCAGTGAAGCCGTAACTTAATAAAACTATTAACAATTGAACGCTATTAGCTTCACGATAAAAAAAATATTTATGTGAACACGAAGTTTTAAAACTCCCCTAAAAGTGATTGGACTGATTGGTTTTATATAAATTTGGTGAAGTCGTAACTCAGGAACCAAGGTGTAACTTGGTCAGTCAGGCGTTAAGGGCTCTCAAATAAAAAAAATATGATCACAATTGTCAAAGATTTCGCATAAAACATGTGTACAAGAAAATCCTTTCAAAAACCTCCCCTTTATGAAATATGTAAAGACTGCATCAGTTTGCGTTTGCGCTTAATGCTTACGTTCAAGCTGACCGTACGCTTGCTTGCTACCTTAACAAAAAAAAACAAATCATATTTAAATTCATGCCTCTTACCAATACAGTCACATTTAATATATCCGCAACCAATTTTACCTGCAAACAAATAAACGTGTATTAAAATATGCACCCCATTAAATACAATAATTTATATATTACAAGTCAGCCGAAATATCAACAAAACTTCACTCTTTCTATAAACGGCACAAAAAATCGTAAATAGCCTTTTATGTCAACGGCTAAAACCAGACATAAAAATTATAATACTAAAGCATCAAATAAAAAAAAAAACAAGTCAAGTGGAAGGTGGCGTTACATGGCTTGGTTCTGTACAATATTATCTCATAAGATTCAAAAGATACAAGTATAATTATACCAATAAGGTACTAGATATGTATTCTCTACATACTTATAGACTTGGGTATATACATAGAAATATATATATATATATATATAAACGAATATTTTTTGTACTCATTTATTTTGATGAGCTTGATGGCGCTAGGCTAATAACTTTGACACCAATGCTCGTGAGTAATTTTTTTTAAACGTGTAAGGTGGCAATCAAGCGTATGGTCTGTCTGATGACACCAGGGGTATCGCTCATGCGCTGCCGTCCCTGTGAACTCCTCTTCACGCCTTTCTTGAAGAACCCCATTCTGTAGTCCGTAATGAAAATCTAATAACAGTGAATAGTAATGACATACTTGGCTGGAACCGTACAGTACGCAACCATTGCGGTTCCAGTGTGTGGCTATTTCAACCATGCTCGTAGGTTCGATTCCCAACAGAACAAACCGTTGCGTGCATGAACATGTCTGTTTGTCTAGGTATTGGTGTTTCAAATAGAGTTAGGGCGCATCACAATAACCCTGCTGGTTTAGTATCTAATAGAAAACAATATTCGTATAAAGCAAGCGTACACAGGCACAGAAAGTACTTCTCCACTTCACGAAAAACCGGAGAACCTGGAACGTTCTTGTGTTATTGCGAGTGAGTGAGCATCACGAATTGTTGTGTTAACTGTGCAAGTATTAAAACGCGACGGTATCGCAACAAAAATGAAGGAAAAAAGGGCCGTCTTGCTTGCACTCAGCGGTACTCTAAAAAACCTTTCGGACCAAACAAATGAATCTGTTAATTCCACACGAATGTCATTTAAAAAACAAATATGGCCGAGAAATGGTAATAAAATGGTAACAAATGGTAATGGCAGAGATAAAGGCCTTAAGTAACCGGTCTGTGGCGCCCCCCGCGGCTCTCGCCCGAACTATTTTCTCATATACTTCACAGCTTGATAAGACGTAAATCCAAGTCGCTTGAATATTTGTAATGTATATTTTAATGTGTAATTTAAATTAGTGTTTTGGAAGTTTGGGGACCTCCGGTAGGAGTAGAATGCTTGCTTCGAAGCTTTAACTTTACCAATGCCAACCTCACTTACCACCGATGCAAGTGACCGACGATGATGTAGAGGTGATTGAGGATGTAATTAGGTCTACTTAGAAAAACGAGGTTCAGATGAGGCACGGATTATTTCGGTATTATCAGGATTCTTTAGGTGACATGAAGGTTTGTCATGTTAACATTTTTTTTTATACAATATCGGGAGGAATACAAGCATACGGCCCACCTGATGTAAAGTGGTTACCGTAGCATACAATACATGCAATACATTAAGTATTACTAGCGCGATCGCACCTCAGCTGCTAACACAGTAACTCCTTAGGAGCTTACCGGAGACCTCACTCACACGCGGGAACACACTAACCCTCTAGGGAGTTGTATGGCTGCGATTTCCTGTGATGTGGAGGTACTTCCCCAGACGGGCTGCTTTGATGCGCCTCACCTCTTTTTAAGCTTGATAGAGGTTTAGTGTCATACGGCACCAAAATACCTGCATCAATTACTTTACAGCTCAATTATTGCCAACAAAAGCTAGGTCTCAAAGCTGAACGTGACTGCACTAAAGAACGCTTGATAGCTCCATCCTGTACCGACGCCTACATGCCTGCATCCCAAAGGATTTGCTAACACGTCCCGTTTGCCTAGCTTTCAGAGTTACAGCACCGAAAACGTCGGTATTGAATTCGGGGGTTGAATGCTATATCATGGTTATATATGCGAAAGGCCAGTTTAATCCTTGAAATTACATATAAAAGCGACATATATCGTACTAGCTGCAGCCCGCGGGTGTTGCTTTTATTGCTGTCTGTCTTTATCCTCAGCTTCTAATATCGTGATATTGAATAATCTATAACCTTCCTCAGGAATTGGGCTATGAAACGCAAAAAGAATTTTTCAAATCCGAACGCTAGTTAAGAGAGCTCGACGGCGTCGTTGCTCGTGTCATTCTAACCCAACACGCAGGTTAAGCAACGTCGACCGCAGCCTGTCTATGGATGGGTTTTTTCTACCTCAAGTTTCTCCGGGATTCGGAGGGCACGTTAAGCCCTCGGTCCCGGCTGTTGTCGACAGATGACAGTCGTTAAGCTAAGTCAGTGGCCCTCGGGCGGCGAAAACACTGGCCTCCGCCAATCAGCATTTGAGCAGCGTGGTGGAGTATGCTCTAAATCCCTTCGGTTGAAGGGAGACCCGTATCCCTGCACTGGGATGAGTAAGAGTTGATACCGCATCAACCCTTGTGGATGTGGTGGAACGCTAGTTCCAGAGAATTCAAAGCTATTTTAATTGGGAAAATTATTACGGATTCGCTTCACCGACATCCAAATATTATCAACATATCTTATGCTTAGCTATACGTATAAGTTTTCATTTCTGTCGGCAGTCCTCTCCATCATTCATTAGGATTGACAGGGTCCAGGGCCTAAGCCTAAGGATTTGGCGATGATGGTGATATTGACATGAAGCGACTGCCATTAGACCTCTATGACCCACAGGAAAAATAAAACATTTTTAGGTTAAGTCACGTCCGTCTTTTGTCAATATAATTCTTGGATGTGCTGGTTTCCTCACGGTGTTTTCATTAACCACAGAACAAGTGATAATTACAAATATGAACATAAAGTCGGCAAACTATGATCGCCATTTTTTCAGGAACACCGTTTCTATATGAAATCTATATGTTTTTTTTTTATGTGTGCTTGTGTGTGCGTGTGTCGGTCGCTTTTTTTCGAATATTCGAATTTTGACTTCAGATTCGGATTCAGCATGAAAAAGTAGAATAGGAATGTTCAGGAACACCGTTCCTATCCCTTAAGGCACATGGTAAAAATGGCCGACAAATTAAAAATTAATTTTGTATTGTTATATAATTGACGATCCAGGTGTTCCTCTGGCAATGGAGTTTTTGGGTTGACTTTTCTATTATATCAATATTACATTATTAAAATTATTAGATATTGTGTTCGATTAGGTTCTTTTTAACATTATAAATCAGGGGGCACGGCAGTGCCCCCGCCAAGTCGAGCGCGAAGCAAACACTGCCGTACCATCCTTTACTGGAACCATTTCGCCGCATTTTCAGGCCCCTATTTGAGAACCTCTGGATAAGACCAGAACGCAGAAATTTACGTCATCCAGTAAGCTATAATCACATACTTAAAATCCAAAATTTCAAGTCTGTAGGTCATTTAGTTTCGAAGTTAAGCGAAAGCAAAGTTTAGCATTTATGACACTCACTCATGATCATCAAAATAGAACTAGTACTTCCCATAAACTCAGAGAGCTGAAATTTGGTACAGAGTTAGGGTTCAATGGCCACATAAAGGAAAAACTATAAAAACTAGGATAATCGAAGATCTGGAGTACCTGGTGACCCTGATCAGAAAACACAAGAGCCCAACCAAACTATTAGAGATCGACATACCGCCATTACAAAAAATATTCAACTTGGTGGGCCGCTTCATTTGATCTCAAAAATCGAAGGTCTGAAGTATCTGACGAAGAACCCTCAGCTGGTCTCAGCTGTATTAGAGATATGGTAATGCCCCCTTCTACTATGAGAAAAAACTGTGTCAAATAAGAAAATCTAATAAAATAAATCAATATGCCCACGTTTCTACAAAAAGAAGTGAAATCCCACCAAAAACATTCTGTAAAAAACTAGCCAAGTCTCGATGGAGCTGCTCGTTTATCTCTAAAAAGTAATGAAATCTAAACAAAGTCGTGCCAAGTCTAAGGTTCCTTACTGCGATTTCTTTATTATTATAGTTAATGTTGTGTGACTTGGCCGTTGAAGGATACACAAGGGTACAAAACCAGGTGCTCCATGACACCATTGCACCAATCTGTCGCCAGAACCGCTACCCATTGACGATGGAAAATTGCCACTTGGAAAACGTTGATTCAATAACCAGTCAATTGTAGGCTTGATAAAGCTGCGGATTTCAATAATACTTATGTATAGGCGAGCCTGAAACAAACAGTATAAAAAATTATTTCCTGTACAGACGGACTTCTAATCGTTGATAGAAGTCCGTCTGTACGTTTGTTTTATGTTAGATCGGTGGTCGATTTGACGCTCCAAAAAGAAGAGAGCAGAAGTCAGCATTGTCAATGCTGAATGCATGTGTTGCACAATCAACAACAGCCTAAAATGAGACACTAGCGTCCAATTACAAATACCAGTATGGGCTATTATCTCGCTTAACAAACATAGGTAGTTACAACAGATATAACATTACGTGTAAACAAAATTGAATTGTACCCACTAACGTATAAAGAATGTTCAACGGCCAAGTCACACAACATTAACTATAATAATAAAGAAATCGCAGTAAGGAACCTTAGACTTGGCACGACTTTGTTTAGATTTCATTACTTTTTAGAGATAAACGAGCAGCTCCATCGAGACTTGGCTAGTTTTTTACAGAATGTTTTTGGTGGGATTAATATGACTATTAATATTATACACCTTCTAAAGGTAGATTGTGAAATTGATCAATTGAAATGTATAATTTAACATCTGTAATATACTCGCAATCAACAATAAATAAATAAATAAATAAATGCAAGCTTGCGCATTCTCCACTGATTTTTATATTGTATATGATCTGTTTATTGCTATTTGCTAACCAATTAACTGATCGTATTAGGATTTAGCAAGGAAGTGGCATAAGGAGGCAAATATTCCCGAAAGAAACTTGTGTTCCTGCGAGTGAGTGAGGTAATTAGTAAACTCCCTACGAGTTTACTAATGACCTCACTCGCTCGCAGGAACACAACGACCCTCCACAGAGTTGTTATCTGGTTGCAATTTTCTGTGAGATGGGGGTACTTCCCCAGAAGGGTATCTTCGATGCGCCCATACCTCTCTTAAAATTAACGGCAAAATCATTGACATTTACCTTGATTTCAGTTTCTAAGCATATGATTTGGCCAAAAGAAAATTGACAAGTTTCTATCGTTGTAAACCGTTTATACGCTACTGTAAACACTTTAGGAGGATCGCATGCTTGTATGCCTCCCGACGCCGTATAAAACTCCATAGTTAGGTTTTTAAAAATAAGAATTGTAACAATAGAATACGAATATATTTAATATAAAAAAAAATGATATAAACATGACTAAGAATTACTAATATTTTTATATAGTCTATTTTTAGCTGCTATTTGGTTACTTAACTTGTGGTGTGGTTAACTTGTGAGGTACTCCAGTCGGCCTACTTTAATACTCCCTCCCTACCTCTCTTACATATATTAATTACATATATCTCTTACATATATACGCGGAAAACTCTGTCATGATTATAATTTTCATACCAATCTTCCGCTAAGGGCCTCTACGCGATGGATCCACGTTCGTGTTGTCGGATTAACGGCATACTTTTAAAAGAGTAACAAACAACATCAAAAACGAATTTAACATTCCACCGTGCAGCTTTCACAGTCGAAAGTTCAGAGTGAAATTCAAAGCACGCTTGAAACAAATCTCGCAACTTAGCTTTGATAATTATCATAAAAATCTCTTGAATAAAATGTAAATTTCATTTGAATCATTCCCGAAATGAGCAAACTTGAAACAAAAGGATTCCGAGCGGAATACCTTGGTCAAAGAACGGGGAAGATCAAGTTTTGCGCCGCTGAGAAAGGGTGTTTTTAATAAACTTTCTGAACTTCAATTTTGTCGCAACCACACTTCCATGCTTTTGCATGTTAGGATTGAGAGAGGCTGTTTGTCTGTCTAATAACATTTTTTATACAACGGCCCACCTGATGTAAAGCGGCAACTATAGCCTACGAACGCTTGTAATACCTTAAATATCACTCGCGCGATGAGGAGCTTACTGGTGACCTCACTCACACGCAGGAACACAACAACTCTCTACGGATTCGTTATTTTGCTGCGGTTTCTTTGTGAGGTGGATACTTCCCCAGACGGGCTGCTTTGATGATGATTACCTCTCTTAAAAACATCCAGAACAAGACAAACATACTCGTATATATTCATGTACACAAATGTTTGTCCTGTGTGGGAATCCAACCCATGAGCGTTGGTGTCAAAGTAACGTAACAGCGCGTTTCAGCTCGTCAAAACGTCTTTAAAAAAGGGTAAAAACTAAAAGTCCCTGTGCAAAAAAGTGGTATCTTTTCACGTCGTGGTACACATACGGAACACTTTTCGTACAAGTTCGACTTACTTGTAGTCAGTATTTTATCCACGCAAGATAAGCAGCGTCGCAGCCTATATATGGATGATGGATTTAGTCGTCTCAAATTCTCTACGCTTCGGAAAGCACGTTAAACCAACGGCCGCGACTGTTTTTGGTAGATGACATTCGTTAATTTATAAAAAAATCGGCCAAGTGCGAGTCGGACTCGCGCACGAAGGGTTCCGTACCATTATCTATAAAAACGGCAAAAAAAAAACACGTTTGTTGTATGGGAGCCCCCCTTAAATATTTGTTTTATTTTAATTTAATTATTTATTCTTAAAGTAAATATATAACTAAATATTCTGTGAATATTTCAAGCGTCTACCTGTTGCCGTTATCAATATCCAGCAAAAATGAGCAAAAAAATCACGTTTGTTGTATGGGAGCCCCCTTAAATATTTATTTTATTCTATTTTTTAGTATTTGTTGTTATAGCGGCAACAGAAATACATCATCTGTGAAAATTTCAACTGTCTAACTATCATGGTTTATGAGATACAGCCTGGTGACAGACGGACGGACAGCGGAGCCTCAGTAATAGGGTTCCGTTTTACCCTTTGGGTACGGAACCCTAAAAAATGGGCACTTAGACACCGGTTTTTTTGGACACGTCTCACACAAAGACTTCTAAGTATACTACGTATGTAGTAGAAGTCTTTGGTCTCACATTTACAAAATCAAATCTTATTGTATTCTATTAATTTCTCATATTTTTAATTTTTCTTTTCTGAATTATTATTATTATGTGAGATATGTAAGGATCGAGTCACGTGGCGCTCGGTTCTCTCTGCCTACCCCGCAAGGGATTTGGCGTGAAGTTATAGATAGATAGAATTATTACTACTATTAAACTCGCATTTCGAAAATTACCATTGTCAAAGAAGAAATGCCGAAAGGCACTTGCCAATGTAGGTAGGTCTTTTTCAACATACAAAAATTATGATGCTGTCGAGAGACAAAATAATGAAACAAAATAAAAACAATTATACATGTACTGTATAATTTGCAGACATATTTGTCAATCAAACATTCCGCCATTCGATAATATGCCCTGTTGCAAAGAGTGTTTTGATGCCTGTGTGCCTTCTGAAGACATTGTCAGGATAGGTCTTCTTAACAATACTCATAAAAACAAATATTGAAACAAAGTAACATAACAAACGAAAACGACGAGGCGTAACCAAATAATATGCAACTAACTTGAAGTCCAACTAACGTATTTACCTAGTAATTTCATACATCACTAATTACACGGTACACCAAACATTCACAAAGGGTGAAACTACAAAATTCTTCACAATATTTTTTCTCACTAAAATCACCTTAGTAGCCATAAAATAACGTCTAATATCCAACCGAGTTGACACTTACAACGTTTATTCCACGGAGTTATTATTATGAATGCGTTTCTAAGGGATGTTCATATGCAACCGTGTTCAATGCACTAAAACATCGTAACAAAATTCCATGTACGCATAAATTTGAACTCAATTCCAGTAGCGATAGAGAGTACTTTTAGATTTATATGTGAAAATATTATAATTCGTTTTAACAGGTATTCGAATATGCCTTTGGGACATGCGTCTCCATTTAGCCCAGTTTGCTATATCCGCCCTTTTTTGCGTACCAGATGTCTGAAAGTACGGTCTTGTATTGTGCGCGAAACTCGACTGAGTGCCCAATTATATTGTTAATTTTGAAAATATTAAGCTTTGAAAGATTACACGGTGGGACGAATAATAAGCCATTATGTGTTTATATTTAATGGCGAGGAGTGTCGGGTTACTTTTTAATACGAGGTGTGGAATAAAGGCGAATGTTTGAAATAGTAGGATCGAATTAAATCTAGTTTTGTTTGCTCGTGCGTTCTGGTCTAAAGTCTGGTCTCGAGTGTCGATTTTTCCTTTCAAAATTAAATAATGACATCAAATAGAAGAATTGTGACGTCTAAGAATTTTTATACACCGCAGTTCAAAATGAATGCCTTGAATCTACCAATCTACAACTTCACGCCAAGTCCCTGGCGAGGTAGGCAGGGAATTCTTACATACATCACTCGCTTTTTTAACATTCGTAGCTCTTCTCATTCGGGTTTTCGTCATTCATGCCTTAAACCCTATAATTAAAACTGTAACTTACTATGTACATTTTGTACAAAGCTGTTCTTCAATTTCCTTCAGATTTAGGGGGTTGTGGTTAATTAACATCGTAAATTAGTATCTATGAATAATATATTATGACCTTTCTTCATTCAAATATTCACTGTTCCTGCTTGTCTAGGACTGGGGCAAAAATATCTTTTGCATTTTTAATTCGGCCCAATATAAATTAAAAACCGACTGAATAAATTGAAAACCCCATTTATTTTATACAACGACGTAAGTCATACGGTCCAACCACAGGATACGGTAAAGCGGTTACCGTAGCCTATAAACGCTTATCTAGTCTCCCTCTCGCGATGCCACCTGCTATCACAGCAATGTCTTACGAGTTTAGTGGTGACCTCTCTCACTCGCAGGATCACAACAAGCCTCCAGAGAGTTGTTATTTGACTGCGATTTTATGTGAGGCGGAGGAGATTTTCCTCAGAAGGGCTGCTTTGATTCGGTCCTACCTCTCTTAAAACTGCATTCAACTGCATGTTTTGTGTTAGTAGTTATCCTTGCTGATTCTAAACAGATTATTAAAGTTTTTTTTATTCGGTCCTAACGTCTGATTGGTGTTATAAAAATTTAGCAATGTTTAATTTTCGTCAAAGTAGATTTCCACAGTTTTTAACCTACCCAACGGTTATTATGAAGGTAAGTCCAGTAGTGCAGTCAAAAGAAAGGGAATCTACTCATCAATGCAAAGATTTTTTGCTATGAAACCTCGAAACCGTGACAAAAATTACAACTTGTATGTATGTATATCTTCACGCCAAGTCCCTTGCGGGGTAGGCAGAGAGAACCCAGCGCCGTAAGACGCGGTCCTTACATACTTCGAGATTGGCGGGGTTCACTAAGAGTTTGGCGAAAATACTGCTTTATTACGTGAAGCGATGCCGTCAGATCTACACAACCCAGAGGGAAAACCAGACCTTTTTTAGGTAAGGTGACACGTCTTTTTCTTGGATGTGTGGGTTACAGCACGATGTTTTCCATCACCATCGTGCCATTAGATATTTTGACGAGCTCGGTGGCTCAGTTGATACGACTTTGATACCCACGCTCGTGGCTTCGATTCCCATACAAGACAAACATTTGTGTGCATGACCATGTTTGTTTGTCCTGGTCTGGATGTTTTAAGAGAGGTAGGGCGCATCAAAGCAGACCGTCTGGGGAAGTACTTCCTGTACCTCCACCTTCCAGAAAACCGCAGCCAAATAACAACTCCCCAGAGGTTTGTTGTGTTCCTGCGTGTGAGTGAGTTCACCAGTATGCTTCTTGGAGTTGCTGTGTTAGCAGCAGAGGAGGCATCGCGCTAGTGATACTTAATGTATTCCAAGCGTTTATAGGCTACGGTAACCGCTTTACATTAGGTGGGCCGTATGCTTGTATGACTCCCGACTTTTATAAAATAAAAATTACAAATAAGTACATAAATCTGAAAACACCAATTTAGTGTCATGTCAGGATTCGCACCGGTGACCAGTTGGTCAATAGGCCGGTATCTTTATCCACTGGGCTTCGATTCCATCCATGGGATCCATGGGACTGCTTTATCTTTATTCTAAACAGTTATTTAGCAACAATCGATCTGTTTAGCATTTACTGAAGAGATAGTTTGAGAAGTGTTACAAAAACGATTCAGTGACAGGTACCTGTCTAGGTACGTGGTACTGAACCGCACGTTTTTCAATTGGACGTGTTAATTCTCGTGAATTAAAAAAAAAACTAACGGCATTTTTCATGGCTGCTACCGACTTAATCCTAATTTTAAAAATATAAACGGTGGTATAAATATAACTTTAACAATGAACGTTAAAGAAGCGAGTGAGATATGTAAGGATCGAGTCACGTGGCGCTCGGTCCTCTCTGCCTACCCCGTAAGGGATTTGGCGTGAAGTTATAGATAGATAGATAAACGGTGGGCTTACTTCTTCAAAATTAACATAATAACAATAAATAATTTCAGTTACCATAACGATAACATAACATAACCAGTTGAGAATGCGCATGCTTGCATTGCCAGGGGAACAGCTGGCTCGTCAATTATATAATAATACAATTTTTTTTTTATTTGTCGGCCATTTTGACCATGTTCCTTAAGAGATAGGAACGGTGTTCCTGAACATTCCTATTCTACTTTTTTATGCTGAATCTGAATCTGAAATAAAAATTCGAATATTCGAAAAAAACGCACACACAGACAAACATATAGATTTCACATAGGAACGGTGTTCCTGAAAAGTTAAAAAAAGGTTAAATTAGCATAAACAATAAATTCGTGTTTTCGTACTTATGTACATATTTGTAATTGTCACGCACGTCCGTTATTGTTATTGGGGCTGCGGTTTTCTGTAAGGTGGAAGTACTTCCCCAGACGAGCTGCTATGATGCGCTCTTCCTCTCTTAGACCAAGACAAACTGACATGTTCATTACTTTTAAATTATATCCGTTATACAATAATATTGAAGTAAAGTACTTATTATAAACTATATGCTCTTGAAATTTATCCAATAAATCCGACTTAGAAATCGTATTTCATATCTTCGCATTTCTCTTTAGATCTGTAACAAAAGTCAAAGTACCGTTTTATTTTACCATTGCTTTGATTCTTAGCTTATATTAACTCACTTTCCAATACTCCCATCTTATAAAAAAAACTCATTCCGCCATCAGAATTGATGTCCACACGAGCGTATCGTGACGGCAACAGATTCCAAACGAATTCGTGATCTCTGAACTACAAAACGTACAAAAGTGTATCTTCGAATACGTTTTATACGATACTGTTTAATCGATTCTGATACTTATAACTGACAAAATAAGGTATACCACACTTGAATTAAAAAGCGCTTATTTCTTTTCATCTTCTAAGTTTTTCAGCGGTACCTTGTTAACTTGTAGTTTTAAATATATAATGGTATAATGAAGCAGATACTTGTTTCTTCTTGGCGTTATCCCGTTTTCTAATCAGTTACGATTGGTGGAGTCCGCTACCGAAGCCAAAGGATTTGGCGAAGATACTGATTTTTACACATAGTGACTGCGGTCAGACATCCACAACCCAGAGGGAAAACCAGACCTATATTTGATTAGCGTTTCGAAATATATAAATAAATTTCTTGGACATGCGCTATTCCACAGTATATTTTCCTTCAACGACGAGGAATAACTACAAATATGTGCATAAAACCGAAAACACGAATTTAGTGGTTACATACCAGGATTCAAACCTGGTCCAGCTTGCCAATAAGCCGGTTCTTTACCCACTGGGTTATCACAGTTTCTTGTACAATATAATGGAACAGATGTAAAACGCGAAAGTGGAAGGATGTGGGACCCGAGGAAGGTCAAGGCTTACCTACCACCAACGTATTGGTCGTGTGTTAACAATAGATGTCAGGAGCAACGTTAAAGAAGCGGGTAAGGTAAGGAGAAAGCTATGTGACACTCGGATACTTTCTCCCTGCCGTACAAGGGACACAAGTTGGGGTGAAGATAAGATAAATAAATATAATATAATGAAGTGTATAAGATAAGAAAGGGCATACTCCGTTGGTTCGGACATGTAGAAAGAATGCTAGATGAAAGAATGACGAAATAGATATACAATGCGAAAGTGGAAGGATGTAGGAGCCGAGGAAGACCAAGACTAACCTACCATGACCAAATTGGTCGTGTTTTATCACAAGGTGATTTCAGGAGCCTTAGGAACCGGCGAGCGTGCATGAAAAGGGGTATGAATGTAAAAGAAGCGAGTGAAGTGTGTAAGGACCGCGTCTTATGGCTCTCTGCCTACCCCGCAAGGGACCTGGCGTGAAGATATATATATATATATATATATATATATATATATATAGAGAGGCGAAGATATTATGTCATAGAAGTCTCAAGTTAGATCGTACGGGCAGTACTGAAGCCACATTTGGTCGTGAACACCTGCATACCAGCTAGGACTTTGTGATTCGGTTTAGAGATAAGCCGTGAGAAATGTCTATGATCCTAAATTCATACACGATATTGGGACATTAGTTTAAGAAGAAACTTTGCCTACCTTTGTGTGTTTTGCCGACTGTAAAATGGGGTCTGTTCTAAGGAATTGATCAATATGATGGCCACTACTTCCTTTTACAACCGCAACGTTCGCCTTTGGCGGAGAGTTCATCCTCACACTGGAACCGCAGCGGTCGCGCACTGTACGGTTTCAGAGAAGTATTCGCCGAGAACTGGTGAGGTTTTCCAATGTGACTACAGCATGAGGTTCTTCAAAAACGCCGCGAAGAAGTTTTACAGAGTCCGCAAGTGTCCATAGGCTACGGTGTACGGTAACTGCTTTCCGTTAGAGAGGCTATACGATTGTTTCCACGCTTTAGAGGTATAAACAAATATAGTAAAAGGGGTTCTGTACCTTAAGGCTACCAACGGAACCCCATCACTAAAGTCTGCATGTTCGATCTCTGTCCGTCCATTAGACGAGCTCGGTGGCAGTAGTAACGCTACTTTGACACCAGGGTTCGTGGGTACTATTACCAGAAAAGGCCAAACATTTGTTTGTTTGAACATTTTTGTTTGTCTTGATCTGGATATGCTTAAGAGAGGTAAGGCGCATCAAAGCGGCCAGTTTGGGGAAATACATAATAATATATGGGGTATGTGTAGGTAGACTGAAATATGTTATATTTAAGCCAGATGAGAAGGAATCCCAATTCTCAAGATACAGGTCAGACCTAGTTTGAAAATCAGGGCCCATAAAACCACAAGTGTAAAAAATTCAGGGAAATTAACAAACTGATTGTATGTAACATGTAATATTGGTGAATAAATCATTATTTATTATAACTATTAACCTTGGAATTAATCCACCAAAAATAAAAACAAAATAATTCTTATAAGGTTCTCCCCTTCCTACATGAGCTATTAGCACGGCCGATATAGCCCACTTACGCCATAGGTGCTCCGTAAGCCTACAAATACTCACTAATCCTCCTGCGATGCTTAGAAAGTAACGCTTCCAAGAAATTGCTGTGTCATGCTGCTAGCCTCTTAGCGCGGTGTTATTCCGATGTCCAAAAGTTTATGTTTCTCAAACATGCTCGTAAATGACTTTATAATGCTCATGGGCGAAATAGTTGTTTTTACTGATTAAATGTGTTATATAACTTTAAATACCAAGGTCATAGGCCATTTCCGTCACGTTTGCCACCCTAATTGTATTATAAAATCCATCAATTATATAATACATACCAAAATATGGCATACATTGCTCACCATTATATTAAGGGCACATTCAATCAACCCTGCACGTGGTGTATCATACCGAAAAGCTAATAGGACTGGGATAGAGAAATAGGGCACGTCAATATTTAGTAAACAGCCAGACTGTGGAAGCACGACCTTACTGAAGACTGCAGCTACGAGTAAATAACAAAACTGGAGAACTTCTATGTTCCAGCGATTAAGTGAGGTAACCAATGAACTAACAGAGAGCAATGCACACCTTTCACATTGAAGAATATATTTTGACGAGCTCTGTGTCGCAGTGGCGAAACAACAGCGCGTTTCGCCACTGCGACTACTTTGACACCAACGCTCGTGAGTTCGATTCCCACACAAGACAAACATTTGTGTGCATGAACATGGCTGTTTGTGTTGGTCGGGGTGTTTTAAGAGAGGTAGGGCGTATCGCAGCCCGTATGGGAAAGTACCTCCACCTCACAGAAAACCGTAGCCAAATAAAAACTCCCTGGAGGGTTATTGTGTACCTGCGTGTGAGTGAGTTCACCAGTAAGCTCCTATAGAGATACTGCGCTAACAGTAGTGGTGACATCGCACGAGTGACACTTAACGTGTTGAAATAATCTCAAAGAATAAAACTATTTTTTGAGATATTTACACCGTCTGTATTTTTAGAGTACCGCTCGATTTTGTTCAATGGGTTTTGTTCAATTGAACATTTTGTTCTATAGCACTGGAAAAGTAAAGGCAAAAGTTATAGAATAAAATAATATTTTTAGTATCCAATAATAAATTTACAGAAATTTCAGTTATGTGATTTTGAGAAGAATATGTTTAATTTTCTTCCCGTGACAACCTTCCGTAACTGTCTGTCAAACATATCAATGTATAGCTTAAAACGTTGGTACAGTAAAATTAAGCCAGCTAAGAAAATATTTCCGTAATTTTTACCCAAAACACAAAAAACTAAATGTCAACCAAGAATTCGTACGAACGGTATGAAAAGCTAATGACACGAAAATAAAATCCAAGTCCGAAAGGGTATTTATTTGAGAAGAGTATCTTATTTGAATTTTTCGCTAATTGGAAACATCATAGCGCAGTATTGAATAACCTAGCACTCTTTCCACGCCGCTCATTATTTCTATGTAAAATGTGTTTTTTTTTGTTTTTGTTATCTTTTGGTGAAGGTAATTTTTACGAGTAAAATTTCTATTTTATTTTTCTTTGAGATTGGTTCACAGACGTTACATAGTATTGTTATAAGAGGTTTTCTTTGTGAGTACGTAAACAAACACGTTACACAGGTACTCGTGGAACTTTTATACCAATTAAGACCTATGTATAAAGACAATTTGTGTAAGAAACAATGTGTAAGGCAATTTGCAAAAGGAACAACTTTTGAATTAAATAAACAAGTTACATGAAACTTTTATACCAATTAAGCCCTATGTATAAACACAATTTGTTAAGGAACAACTTTTGAATTAAACAAGCAAGTTGCGTAGATATGTAAAAAAAATATATCATTTAAGACCTGTGTTTCATCTCGTTAAGTGAATTGTTTTGAGAAAATAAATTCTTTAATAGGTTAGTCTTGGTTCCCTCACTTGTTAGGATAAAAACACAAAAAATATTGAATAATAAATATGGAAGATAGTATGTTTTTATACAAAAGGTTTATTTTTACGAGTGTAACCACATATCAAATTTGAATTTTTCTACTTACATGCATTTCCAATTCGACATCGCATTTCACTCCAAGAAGAGGTTTACGGACACTGGAAGGATTTGTTTGTTGGTTTTTAACTGATTTCATACTTAAAGTTATTTATTTGCCAATAGGCCCACGCGGGTAATTAGACACGTCTTAATTTTTTGTAATAAAATCACATTGCCTCATTTTTCATCATTATTCATTTCTCATTGTTTTAATTCATGTTTTTTTAATTTACCAGCAGTTCGGAAATGACCATTGGCGAAGAAGAAACACCGAAGGAAACTTTTTCAAATCAACAATTTCTATTACAATCAATTTATGTCAGTATATAGCTAATATATATATATATATATATATAATTATAATATATATATATAGTATATTATGTACCTAGTAATTTTCAGCCATCTCCGTCTATATTAGATAGAACAGAACTGATGCAGTCTAATTATTAAAAAAAAAAAGATTACAATTTATAACAGATCTACCAGTCTTAGCACTAAGACTTTACTTTTAAGATTATTCATTATATTTTCATAAATATAATGAGAGGTAACCGTGAGGATATTTATTTCTTTGAACAGTTTCCAAAGTGATTCCCCGAATCACATATATATAAAGCTCATTGTAATATAAAAATTGTTTCAATTTTGCCGCTTTTCCCCGCAATAGTATACGACATACAAGTTCCGATATACGTAATGGCATAAAGCTTAAATTTTCGGAGGAAACCAAGTATTTAACTTTACCTTGTTTTCCCACTGTCCTGTGGACAATATCTATTCGACATCGCGTTTTACTTTAAGAATAGGTTCCCAGACACGAGAAGGTATTTCTTACGATTAAAAGGCCAAGAAAAAAGGCGGTGAAAGGAAATAAAGGGAGTTTGTGTATTTCATTCAAAGGTGGTAAGTACACCCATTTCACTGTCAGCGCCCAAAAGTGTAGGCGTGAGCATAACGAGTCCTGAATTATTCCAGAATGCTTTTATTCAACCAGTAAATACCCTTTTGTTTCGCGTATTGTTTATTTTTGTGGATTTTCATCTGGATTTTCCTGTCAAGGCCAAATTATATTGCTTCCATGTTAATTGTATTGCGAGGATAATTGGAAACGGTACATCTATCTATCTATGACTTCGGGTCAAATCCCTTGCGGGGTAGGCAGATGGTACCGAGAGCTACATGACTCGGTCCTTACACACCTCATTCGCTTCGTTGACATAGAGCTCGGTGGCGCAGTGGTGAAACGCGTTGGTACGCTACTTTGACACCAACGCTCGTGGGTTCGATTCCCACACAGTACAAACATTTGTGTGCATGAACATGTCTGTTTGTCTGGGTCTGGGTGTTTCCTATGTATAATAAGTATGTATTTACAAAAAAAAATGTATTTACGTATGTTTATCAGTTGTCTAATACCTATATCACAAGCTTCGCTTACTTTGGGGCTAGGTGGCGCTGTGTAATTTGTGCGACAATATTTATTTATTATTTATTTATTTATAGCTCTTCTCATGCGCGCTCGCCGGTTTCTAGGGCTCCTGACATCAACTTCTGATAGAACACAACCAATTTGGTCATGGTAGGTCTTAGGTAAGTCTTGGCCTTCCTCGGCTCCTACATCCACTTTCGCATTGTATATCTGCTTCGTCATTCTTTCATCCTGCATTCTTTTTACATGTCCGAACCAACGGAGCATGCCTCTTCGTATTTTAACACCGACGCTCTCTTTCAGACCAACTCTGTTTCTACCATCATCATTGCGAATATGGTCTACAAGCCTTACGCCACAAATTTTGCGCAACGCTCGCGTTTATCCTACTTTTATACTCTCTCTGCCATACCCAGCTCTCACTTCCATAAATTCGCATTTGGAATTAAATACGGCAAGCATAAGATATTTAATTTTTTACACTCATTATCCTAATTTCATTTTTGACAACGAGTGATAGCCCAGTAGATAAGTTACCGGCCTATTGAGCAACAGGTCGCCGGTTCGAATCCTGGCACGTACTACTAAATTTGTGTTTTCGGATGGATGCACATATTTGTAATTATCACTTGCTCAGCGGTGAAGGAAAACATCGTTAGGAAACCCGCACGCCCAAGAAATTCGATTTCGAAAGACGTGTGACTTAACCTAGGAAAGGTCTGGTTTCCCCTCTGGGTTGTGGAGGTCGGACGGCAGTCGGCCCATGTACAAATCAGTATCTTCGCCAAGTCCTTAGGCTTGGGTAGCAGCGGACTCCTACTGAATTAGGAAACAGGATAACTATAAGAAAAAGAAGAAGATCCTAATTTAATTTTTGGCTATCAATAAATTATAAAACTTATATTAAATTTTTTGCTACGTAAAAACTTCACAATTACAAAAAAAAAACAAACGGAATCATTAAACGGAAAACAAGTGTTCAGTTGGCAAAGAAACTTGCAAGCCACAGAAGGGGTACACAGAATGTTTGTCATTAACAGCAATGGTCGGCTGGAAGAGATTCCTTGAAGGAATAAGTCCGCCTTTGCAAATCATGTAAGTTTTGTACTTTGTAATTATGGATAATGCAATAAAATTATACAAACAAAAACAAACAAAGCTCCTAAACTTTTTGTGAAATCATTTTTTAACGATACATAAAGACGAACTCGGTGGCGCAGTGGTGAAACGCGTTGTTACACTACTTTGACACCAACGCTCGTGGGTTCGATTCCCACACAGTACAAACATTTGTGTGCATGAACATGTCTGTCTTGGTCTGTGTATTTTCTATGTATGATAAGTATGTATTTACAAAAAAAAATGTATTTACGTATGTTTATCAGTTGTCTAGTACCCATAACACAAGTTTCGCTTACTTTGGGGCTAGATGGTGCTGTGTAACTTGTCCGACAATATTTATTTATTTTATTTATTTATTTATTATGAAATTTGTAACTATTTAAAGATTTTGTCGAATGAGCACCCTCACCTACTGCTTCTTTTCATGGTGTTGATAGTAATGTGGAGGAGAAGTCACTCTTTTCCTCATCTTTATGGAGGACCAACCGTTCTACCGAGGCGGATGTTCAGCAGTGAACAAAAAAAGGCTCATAATATTAAAAAAGCAGCCTGCCTAACGATAAGCAGTTACCGTAGATTTTGGACAGTTGCAGCATCAACAGTGTGACTCGTGCGTTGCCGACCTTAAGGTGGTGGTGTTGGAGAGACTGGTAATCTGTCATACAGGTCCTCCTAGTACAGAGACCAGTCTCTCTCATAGATTGAATTTAATGTAATGTACATCTTAGATTTATCTCAAATTGTACTGTATAATCTATGTGAGAGAACAAATAAAGAATTTTGTATTGTATTTGTATTGTATTGTATTGGTTAACCCAGCGCCTATATACGCTTGCAATAAATACATTGAATACCGTTCGCGCGAAGATGTGATGTATGAGCGGTATTTAATGTATTGCAAGCGTACATAGGCGCTACGGTAACCACTTTGAATTAGGCGGGCCGTAGGATTGTATGCTCCCGACGTTGTATATAAAAAAAGATACGGACACCATATTGTTAACGCAAATATTTTTTTCTTTGTTCCTTTTGTTAAAGTCACAGCCATTTTGTATTCCCAAAAAAAAGCCTTGTCCCCCTGTACATAATAAACCAACCAATTAACACACCCAAAGTATTCGCAGTGTAGGGCGCATCAAAGAAAACCGCAGCCTAAATAACAACTCCCTGGAGATTTATTGTGTGCGCGTGAGTGAGTCACCAGTAAGCTCTGAGGACTTGCAGTGTTAGCAGCAGAAGCGTCGCGCGAGTGATACTCAATACATTGCAAGCATTCATAGGCTACGGTAACCGCTTTACATCAGATAGGCCGTATGTTTGTATTCCTCCCTATACGTTGTATAAAAAAAAAACACGTAACCACATGCATATATAGACATCTGATACCATAACCATTTAGCTTTGCCGTAGTTGGGTAAAAAACAAATGTTGGCAGCTTTGCCTCTGAAAGTCTGAAAAGCAACAAACCAGCTCGCTATAAAGCGGTCCACTGATAAACTAGTAGAGCGATTAAGGCAGAATTATTCATTCCCAGTACCGCTGCACAAATCACGCAGTGCACGCATCTCGTCCCGGCCGTGCATCGCACTAAATGGGTGCGCTTATGCAAATTATGGGCTGGGTTTAGGTACTTGGAATACTAGGTTCTAATGACCACAACAAAGATAATTTAGTAAATTCTATTTTTTAAAACCCAAAGGGTAAAAGGGACCCTATTACTGAGACTCCGCTGTCCGTCCGTCTGTCACCAGGCTGTATCTCTTGAACCGTGATAGTTAGACAGTTGAAATTTTCACACATGATGTATTTCTGTTGCCGCTATAACAACAAATACTAAAAAACAGAATAAAATAAATATTTAAGGGGGCTCCCATACAATAAACGTGATTTTTTTTGCTCGTTTTTGCTCGATATTCATAACGGCAACAGGTAGACGCTTGAAATATTCACAGAATATTTAGTTATATATTCACTTTAAAATAAATAATTTAATTAAAATAAAACAAATATTTAAGGGGGGCTCCCATACAACAAACGTGATTTTTTTTGCCGGTTTTATAGATAATGGTATGGAACCCTTCGTGCGCGAGTCCAACTCGCACTTGGCCGGTTTTTTAGAATAGATTAGAATATATTTATTAGCGATAAAAGCGGTCACAATGTTGTTAGTATTACAAATAAAGAGGGCGCTCACTTTTGGCCTTTACATACATGAATATGCAAACATTGACGAGCTCAGTGGCTCAGTCGTGAATGACGCGCCTTTGACACCAACGCTCGTGGGTTCGATTTTTGTATTTTTTTCGTGTGGACGAAATTTATATGAAGACAAGTTTGTTTGTGTATTATATCTTTATTACAATAAAATAATAATAAAAAATATTAAAATGCTTCTTCTTATCCCGTTTCCTAATCCATTAGAATTAGCGGGATCCGCTATCCAAGCCTAAGGATTTGGCAAAGAAACTGATTTTTACTTGAAGCGACTGCCGTCAGACCTCCAGAACCCAGAGGGAAAACCAGACTTCGAAATATAATTTCTTGAACTACCGGGTGTCCTCACGATGTTTTCCTTCACCGCCGAGCAAGTGATAATTACAAGTATGCATATAAATTCAAAAACATGGATTTAGTGGTAAATGCCAGGATTCAGGAATAGATAAATGTATTCCCATATGGAATCTTTCCAGATTCAATCTTTGAGTGTCTAATTGGAACTCGGTGGCAAGGCAGTACAACATAAACGAAATAGATTATATATATCTATAACATAACTTCACGCCAAATCCCTTGCGGGGCAAGCAGTGAGAACCGAGCGGCACGTGACTCGGTCCATACACAACTCACTCGCTTCTTTAACATTCATTGCCCTTCTCATCCACGCTCGCCGCCTTCTGATACGACACGACCAGTTTGGCCATGGTGGGTAAGTCTTGGCCTCCTTCGGCTCCTACGTCCTTCCACTTTTGCGTTGTATATCTGTTTCGTAATTCCTTCTTGCTGCATTCTTTCCACATGTATACGAACCAACGGAGCATGCCTCTTCTTATTTTAACATCCACGCTCTCTTTCAGACTAATTATGTTTAATTGCGAAATCATCATTGCGAATGCGGTCTACAAGCGTTGCGCAACGCTCGCATTTCGCCCCGCGTTTATCTAAATTTCATGCTCTCTCTGCTATACCCAGCTCTCACTTCCATAAGTAAGCGGCGGGACCAGCACTGCATTGTGTATAGCGAGCTGTGCCTTATGGCGCAAGCTTTTACTGAGAAGAAGTTTTCCCAACGCTCCATTCACACTATTCCCAGCACTCACTCGTCTTTCCACATCAGCGGTGTACCTTCCATCCCTGCTGAAAGCGCATCCAAAATATACAATCTCAGCCACTTGTTCCAACTTTTCATCATCAACCGTAATCCTTACATTGGTATTGGACCTTATCTTTATTTCCTTCGCATTCAATAGTAAGCCTTTCTCCATACAATCGCCTTTCACAATTGTGATCAGTGCTTGCAGTTCAGATGGTGTTTCTGCTAATATCACGGCATCGTCTGCATACAGCAGACAGTTCACCACTAGGTCACCCATGCCAATCCTACATTCATTGACCTTATTCTCTTCAGACAATTATCGAGATACGGAATAAACAGCCTAGCTTATAACATCCAACCTTATTTGACACTTATTTTGACATCAAACCAGGGTGACATGCTACCATCTATCCGCATACCAAATAGATTATTGTTATAATAAACAAACATAATTATTAATAAATGTCAAAAGATATAATGAAATCAAAATTAACCACTTAAATTAGACAATAATTAAGAAATGAAAAAAAGAGAAGAAAAAATAAAAAGATTTGGTTGTTACCTATAAAGCTGCCATTTATATTGTTCCGTACAAAAAGGCCCCGCTGTCTGTCCACCCGTCTATCACAAAGGATTTTGTGAAAGATAAACTTGAAATTCTCTTTCTTAAAAGATAAGAAACCCGAACAAATTGTAAGGATTACGTTGAATTAAACAATTTTTAACGGAAGTATCGCGTGTTTTATTTATTTTGTTGAACCTGACGTTTCGAACGCTTTGCTGCGTCCGTGGTCGCAGGAAGACGAACGCTGCAAAGCGTTCGAAACGTCAGGTTCAACAAAATAAATAAAACACGCGATACTTCCGTTAAAAATTGTTTAATTCAATGTGTAACAATCGCGAAAACCTAAGACAATATACGTAAGGATTACGGTTGATGATGAAGTGTTGGAAGATGTAGATGAGGGTGTATATCTTGGATGTGCTTTCAGCAGGAATGGAAGTTACATCGCTAATGTGGAAAGACGAGTGAAGGCTGGGAATAGCGTGAATAAACGTTGGGAAAACTTCTTGGCAGTAACAAGCGGCTTCATGCAGCGCTCGGTTCTCTCTGCCTACTGCCGAGGTTTTTGTTATGTGGGCATATATGTATGTAAATATATGAAATAGAGATGTGTTGGACAATAAATAAATAAAAAAAAAAACACTTGAAATTTTCACATGGCTTCGATTACAGACAAAATGGATATCGAATGTTATACATATTTTTATACCACTAACGTGGCAAACAAGCTCAAATCAATGCTCAAATGCGATGCGGCGTTTATGGTACACAACCGTTCGTAGTTGAGGGTAGAGAAATATACTGGTATTCGACGAGCTCGATGGTGCAGTCGTAAATGACGACACTTTGAGATCAACACTCCTGGGTTCGATTCCCACACAAGACAAATATTTGTGTGCATGAACATGTCTGTTTATCTTGGTCTGGGTATTTTTAAGACAGGTAGGGCGCATCAAAACAGTCCCTCTAAATAATGGAATGAAATGGAATTTAATTATGGAAGTACCTCCACCTCACAGAAAACCGCACCTTAATAACAACTCCCTAGAGGGTTGTTGTGTTCCTGCGTGTAAGTGAGGTGACCAGTAAGCTCCTATGGAGTTGTTGTGTTAGCAGTAAAGGTGGTAACGATTCCACGATGGTACGGGATCCTTCGTGCGTGAATTCGACACAGTACTTGGCCGGTTTCTTAATACTGGCTCATGTCAGGAACTTTAGCTTACTTCGTTCTATATATAGCTATGATATTTGTTAAAGAGTAACAATTGGTTTCCCGCCATTAAATTTGTTTTATATCGCTGTTTCTGTGATTTAAACTGTGACTTATTTACGAATACGAGTTCCGTCACTAACGAAGAACTCGCGGCACGTAATATTAACGACGTGTATAGACAAGGTAACCCAAGTGAACGCGCAGTCATGTCGAACAATCGAGCTTTAGTCCACTCCTTCGTTACAACACTCGTCCACATGCCATACAATGGACCATCCCAAAAATATATGACGATGGGACACTCTTCGTCACCCACCATACTTACCAGATATTGCTCCAAACTACGTTCTAATTTCCGTTTCTTCGGAATTTGTATACCATTTTTCATGAGATAAGAACTGCAACAGCGGCGTTGCAAAACGCCCTTAAATAAATAGTTCATCGATTTCCGGCCTCAAGATATAGCGGGGCATCATTTCGGGACCACAGAGCAGAGAGAGTATCAATAAACTTGCAATTTGATCTAACCTGCTTTGTGTGCTTCCGCCACCAATTAGTTCATGCGGCCTAGCGCCGGCCGGCATCCACCCACTACTGTTAGTAAGTGCAACATGCCGACGCTGCCATGGCTGCTACGGTAGTCTCTGCCTCGGCTGCTGCGGTTGTCCGCCGGACAAGTATCCATCTTGTAGCATGTTATTCTTACGATTAACGTCTACAACGCCTGATGATGCCTCGTGGAGAGGCGAAACACGTGTCGCAGCGACGACCAGGCCAGTCATGGCAGCGACGGTGGTGGTGGGGGCATGCGGATTCTGTTCCAGATGGCGGACGACCGCAGCAGCCGAGGCAGAGACTACCGGAGCAGCCATGGCAGCGTCGCCATGTTGCACTTACTAACAGTAGTGGATGGGTGCCGGCCGGCGCTAGGCCGCATGAACTAATTGGTGGCGGAAGCACACAAAGCAGGTTAGATCAAATTGCATGTAAATTTGACTTTCGCAAAATAACGCATGAATCTATTAACTATCAATAAACTTCCATGGCAATGGCAAAAGCGCATCACCCATGATGGCTAATCATATTCGTCGTCATCATCATCATTAAATAAATACATGCTTATCAATCTTATCATACACATTATTAGACATAAAACGGCAATTTATACATTATACGAGGGTCATTTGAAAAGTTCTTAGCCTAACATGGTTAAAGTCATTGGTTTTTTTTTATAACTACCCTTATTTTGTAGTTACATTATTTAGCAACAAGTATGCACAGTTTAGTTTATTCACAGTAACTCATTGTTCGTTTACACGTGATACGGTAAGTCAAGTCAGAGCTATTTTTGAAAATGGAAATAATTGAACATCGTGCAGTGATAAAATACCTGAATTTGAAAGGTTTAACTCCAAAAGCTACATGAAGACATGTCTGCTACTTTGGGTGAGTCCGCTCCTTCGTATGCGACTGTTAAAAACTGGGTGGCAGAGTTTAAACGTGGTCGTGAGACCATTCAAGATGAGCCCCGTAGTGGCCGGCCTTCGACTGCTTCCACTGATCAAAACAAAGAAAAAATCTGTGATTTAATTTTATCTGATCGAAGATTGACTGTCGAGGAGATAGCTAGGACTGTAGGCATCTCATCTGAGCGAACATATCATATAATTACTACTGAACTTGGATTCTCTAAGGTGTCTGAGCGGTGGGTACCGCGACTGCTTTCAGTGGAACAAAAACGCAACCGACTCACAACTTCTCGCGACTGTTTAGAGTTATATGAAGCTGACCCAATAGAATTTGTTGAAAGATTTATAACCATGGATGATACCTGGGTTCACCACAATACACCCGAGACAAAAGAACAGTCGAAACAATGGAAAAGAGCAGGATCGCCCACCCCAAAGAAGGCAAAGGTGGTTTTATCGGCGGGCAAAGTCATGTCATCCGTTTTTTGGGATGCAAAGGGTATAATTCTCGTGGATTATTTAAAAAAGGGTGAAACAATAAACTCCGATTACTATTGCAACCTGTTGCGTCGTTTGAGAGAAGAAATCAAAGAAAAACGTCCAGGTTTATTGAGAAGAAAAGTCTTGTTTCATCAGGACAATGCGCGCGTTCACACCTCTGTGCAATCCATGGCAGAAATCCATCAATGTGGCTTCGAATTGTTACCTCATCTCCCATATTCACCGGATTTAGCACCGTCCCACTTTTATCTGTTCCCAAAGCTGAAAAAATTTTTAGGTGGTAAACATTTTTTTACAAATGAAGAGGTCATAGCCGCCGTGGACGCTTATTTTGAGGAGTTAGACGAAGATTTTTTTTAAAACGGGTATCGAAGCCTTACCGGGTCGATGGAAAAAGTGTTTTGAGCTCGGAGGAGAGTATGTTGAAAAATAAAAATAAACTCAAAATCGTATGGTTTCATTAAGTATGTTAGGCTAAGAACTTTTCAAATGACCTCGTACTTATAATTAATACATACTAATAAATAACTCTATATCTGCTAGGAGATTACTCTTGCTCACTCGTAGGAACACAACAGCCCTTTAGACTATTGTTATTTGACAGCGGTCTTCTGTAAAGGTAAATTACTTACTAAGGTTTCTCAATGTGTGGCCACTGCTCAAATAGGTGCTTCACGTTCAGATGAAGTTGGCTTTAAAGATAGCCATTTCACTTACAAGTGAGCCATTTTCAACCCATAATTTACACGTCAAAAATTTGCTTTGGCTCTAAAATGACGGCGAACCCTACAATACACCCAAAAGATGGACTTTCGTAAAAGGTAAACATTCACTTATACCCTATGGAGTACACTTCCAATTTATGTAGTAGCATCAAAAGTCAGCATTAGCTGTGACAGGGTCATTACTGCCGTGAATACGTTTGCTATAATTCCAACGCCATTACCATGATACAAATATCAATCAGTATCTCACATTGATACAGATTTAAAACAGGAAATCGCCTCCGCTATTTCGACATTGCACCATTGCATTTACGTCCATGGTTTGTGAGATCATCGGAACAGCGCACATAGTCAGCCAATTCTAATACAAACGTTGAAATAGGTACTTAATATGTATTTTCGAAAAATTGTATTAAGGATATTGAATTTCCACGTTAGAGAGGCAGTGGTATTGACGAGCTCGGTGGCGCAGTGGTGGAACGCGCTGTTACTTTACTTTGACACCAACGCTCGTGGGTTCGATTCCCACACAGTACAAACATTTGTGTGAATGAACATGTCTGTTTGTCTTGGTCTGGGTATTTTCTATGTATAATAAGTATGTATTTACAAAAAAAAATGTATTTACGTTATCAGTTGTCTAGTAGCCATAACACAAGCTTCGCTTAGTTTGGGGCTAGATGGCGCTGTGTAATTTGTCCGACAATATTTATTTATTTATTATTTATTCCTTTTTTTTCAACTTATACGCAGTGTCAATAGCATGGCAACAGCATGACACTAAGTACTAGCTTTTTTAGTTGTAGGTTTTTGTTTTTGGAGATTTGGAGATTATGTTTATTGCACAAGTTCATGAACATATTTTATACATTAAGGGGAACTTAATGATAATGCAACAATTTACTATCGCGCTTATCAACAGTTACCCATGGCTCTTTAGTTAACTAAGCCTACTTGAATTATCGACGACGCGGAGAAAAGTATTAATATCACTAAAACATACATCAGTGCAGTCACAGATGCTTTGCATTCGAGTCAATTACATTTGAAGGTCAACGGTGACAATGAGGTATTTTGTAAAGTGATCACTCACAAGTAGATGGTTTACAAAATAATTAATGAATTGAATTAATGAAAAAAATGAATAAAATTTGTTTTCTTTTTTCCATCACATTATCACTCTATCAATCTTTAATGATTGGCCAACCCTAGAAGTAAATTACATCGACTTTCCATTTAAATGATATTGTTTGATATCTGTCACTCGATTTTCCATACCCTTTCCCAGTTAGAATCGCTTTATTATATCTCGATTTCAATATCGATCTAAATTACCTACTTGATTTTTACTTTTTTAAGTATACTTCTGTTCACAGCAGAATTACACAATACATTATATCTTATACTATGAACATATAACAGGAAATTACGTTTTAATTGATTGATAATTAAATAATTGACAAACATTGCTGCACACTCCACTGCAAAGGAGAAAGTCGATCTCCTGGGCTCTCTTTTTGCATTTAACTTGACTCTTGATGACCGGGGAGGAACACCGCCGACCATCCCGCGCTCGGTTCTCCCTGTCTACACCGAAAGGGATATGGCGTGAAGGTATGGATATATTCGTTTATTATAACTTATATCTTTGACCTCATGTTGGTATCACTGCAGCAACTGAGCAGGAACATTACGTATGTACACAAAGTGAAGCCAACATCACGGTAAAGGGCCAAGTTATATAGCACTAGTTATAGCATCGACTTGTATGTAGTTGAGACGCTGTTAATATTATGTAGCACATCATTACCGCGGGATGCGGTTGGTCCCATCGCGTCGCCCTGCGGTTTCGTCCATGATTTACACTCCTACGCGTCCGATTTACAGTTCAATCCAATGTAGAGCAATTTCATTAATAGGTTTATATTGTACGTGACGTCATTACGTCACGTAGAAATACTAAGCTACCTGTAGCGTATTTTTAATATTACTCTCCATTTATATCTTCACACTAAGTCCCTTGCGGTGTAGGCAGAGAAATCCGAATGTAAATGATTAATAAAATATTTTAAATCCTATTTTAACACGTCAGATGGAAAATAGATATACGGACCCACCAGAGATACAGCGAGTATCATAAGCGTATGAATGGTAGCGAGTCTTCTTCTTCTTTACGTTATCCCGTTTCCTAATCTAATTGGCTAAGACTAAGGATTTGGCGAAGCTACTAATTTTTACATGGAGCGACTACCATTTGACCTCCAAAACTCAAGAGAGAAAACAGACCTTTCTTAGGTTAGGTCACCCATCTTTCGAAATATAATTTCTTGGATAGGAATAATATAATAAAATATATTTCCTTACTATGTTTTCCTTCACCACTGAGCAAATGATAATTACAAATCACTAATCCCAAAACACGAATTTAGTGGCACTTGCCAGGACTCGAACCGGCGAGCAGTTGGTAAATAGATTAGTTCTTTATCCACTGGGCTACCACTGCTCTGCAACACAGAGTAACAGCCTATAATTCCTCCGAGTTTGGATGTATTTGGGGTTCTTGTGTAAAGCACGAAAAACTAAACACCACACGTGTAAAGCCACGAACGGCGTAGTTATTAAAAAAAACATTGTATATAATGTGTCTCCCATCACAGCCAATCTCAGTGTCACTCCAAAGCCATAATAGAACATGTCAAAACAACTACACGAAATGCTATTAATGTCCACGTCAGTAATCCACGCCTAAATTGGTATGTTGGATCGGAATCGGAAATCACGTGATGTATCCCTATAGAGCATTAAGGGTGGTATTGTGTTTAATAAATACAAATCATCATGAAACTATCTATCTATATCTTAATGCTAGGTTCCTTGCGAGTTAGACAGAGAGAAGCGTGGACCATAAGACGCAGCCCTTACACACCTTGGGCGCTACTTTAACATTCATAGTTTTTTCATGTATGCTCGCACTAGGGCTCCCGACATCACCTTCTGATAAAACACTTGCTCGTAAACAGACTTAGCTGGTAAACAATCTTAAAACATGCATGAAATGTGCGTC
This sequence comes from Pyralis farinalis, assembly GCA_947507595.1. NCBI lineage: Eukaryota > Metazoa > Arthropoda > Insecta > Lepidoptera > Pyralidae > Pyralis > Pyralis farinalis. Next base: position 39,655,769 of record OX382258.1, read on the forward strand.
ATATGCCAATTATATATATATATGTTTAAATTTCTTTAGTAGAATTTTTTTTTATACGACGTCGGGAGACATGCAAGCATGAGGTAAAGCGGTTACCGTAGCCTATGAACATTAAGTATACCTCACATGATGCCCTCATTACTACACACACACACACAGCTACCTGCGATCTCACTCACTCGCAGGAACACAACAACCATCAAGGGAGTTGTTATTTGGTTGCGGTTTTCTGTGAGGTGGAGGTATTTCCCCAGACAGGCTGCTTTGATGCGCCCTACGTCTCTCAAAAACACCCAGATCAAGATAAACAGACGTTGTTATGTATACAAACATTTGTCCTGCGTGGGAGTCGTATTCACGTGCGTTGGTGTCAAAGTATCGTAAACACTGCGCCACCGAGCTCGTCAAAACTATTTATTGGCGCAATTCCTACTCAGTTTCTTATCAACAACTTATGTAATAAGTGTAAAAAAACGAGTAAGTGTATAAGATGCCAAGATGGCCGTCGCTCAGTGAAATGCTATGGTATTTGAAAACACAACACTGATTTACTGCGGCAGACAATTCTAAGAATGTCGATACACAGGCCGCTGGTAGAAGCCACAAGATCATGCCCATATCGTTCAGAATTGTCGCATTCACACTACCACAAACGCTACAGAATCCTGAGTGAAGTTACTAACGCTTAGAAATCTAATTTATATTTAGAATACTGGTAATTATCTTCAGCTTATTCGGTAGAGGTTTGATGGAAAAAGATTAGTTTTTAATAAGGCGACAAAAAACAAGCACAATGGTCGCCTGGTCTGGTGGTGAATAGATTAGCTTACTGGACGCTTGCAATACAAGGAATATCACACGTTATGACACTCACAGGAGTATTTGTCACCACCTGCTGTTTACAGCAACTCCTCTGGAGCTTACTGGTAATTTCACTTGCACGCGGCATCAACCCACCGTCGATTGTATTTATATATATCTGTCAGTAATATGTCAGTTGTTGTAATCTGGATGAGCTTTCTCAATCAAGCAGCTTCGCTTGACTCTCTAACTAAAAATAGAGCAGGCAGTGTGCGCCACATATAGGTTTTAGTCAAATATCTCGAGATTTTTCCTTCGAAATGGCAGATCAAGTTTTATGAAGTGTGTAGAGGGCCCGCACAGGGTTCGCTATATTGAAAAGTCGCGTCTGTTTTAACAAAAAGCTCTATACAGTTCCTATAACTTGACTGTTCCTATATTAGATTATAAACGCGTTCAATACAAATAGAAGGTTATAGCACACGTGTTGTCACACTTGCTACTAACTGCAGTAACAGCTGTACTAGCGGCAGCTCATCATATTTCTGGCGAGCTTTTTCACTCGCCTTAACACAATACCCCAGGAAATTGTTTTTGACTATGGTCTTCTTTAGGGGGGTAGGTAGGTTCTGTTATCAAATTCAATTATTTTATTTGGTAAAAGCATTACTACAAAAATTTCAGATTTCAGAGAAAGTTTCGATTATGTCCTGTCTCATATAGTTAGGTATGCAAAATTTCAATGATAATTTAGACAACAAATATTAAATAGGAATGATATACAATAGCATTGTTAATTTAAATAATTCTAATTCGTTATTACAAACATTCATGCTTGTATGCCTAGACGAGATAAAACGAAGTTCAAAAAGCTTATTAAAAAAGCTTTTTAAGCTATCGCAAAAAGTATTTATGAATAAATTCAAGCACAGTCAACACGTTGAGTAGTCTTAATCACGCCGTGTTGTGGGAAATAGGATACGCCAGAACAACGACACAAAATCTCATTAGCGTACAGAATCCTGGCCCGCGGCTAAATTAGAATGTTGCAATCGGAAATCACGTGCAGTACGGTCCCTGTGCGACGGGCGTGGCTTGTGTGTTGTTGGATTGCAAACAGGATTGCATCGAGTATCAAGTGACGCGTCATGTGATACAAAAGAACACCTACTGTAAACTGGTGATATTAATACTTAATAAACAAATGAATTTGTTGCGAAAAATTAAATACATATATTTTCTTATTCATTATAGAAGTATGAATTCTATATGTTTGTCTGTGCGTTTGTGCGTGGGTTTTTTTGTGCGTTTGACTGTGCGTTAGTCTGTCGCTTTTTTCGAATATTCGAATTTCGGATTCAGCATAAAAAAGTAGAATAGGAATGTTCAGGAACACCGTTCCTATCTCTTAAGGAACATGGTCAAAATGGGCGACAAAAAAAAAATTAATTGTTATATAATTGACGAGCCAGGTGTTCCTCTGGCAATGCAAGCTTGCGCATTCTCAACTGGTTTACATGTAGAAAGTTTGTTAGAGGATATAATGACAAAACTAAAATACAACGCGAAAGTAGAAGGATGTAAGAGCCGAGGAAGGTCAAGACTCACCTACTTTGACCATATTAGTCTGTGTTATCTGAAGGTAATGTCAGGAGCCCTAGGAACCGAGTGTCCATAAAAAGAGCTGTGAATGTTAAAGAAGTGAGTGAGGTATGTAAGGGTCGAGTTATATATAGCTCTCGGTACTTTCTGCCTACCCAGCAAGAGACTTGACGTGAAGATATAGTTTGATACATAAACAGAACAATAAAAATGTTGGTCTATTAATAACCGACGAGTCATTCAGTCGTCTTTAGGTAAGTTAAATTCGTTAGTATGTGGTGCACTTTGCCAATAAATAAACTAATCTCTGATTAAAGAGAGTTCAATAATTTTAAATACCGTACACCAAGGTCCGGGATGTACCTTTACGTTATAGATTATCGCAGCCAAGGATTTGTTTGGATTGTTTTTTGCGTCCCAACTTAGCGGAGGGGTGACAGCGTCAGTGAATAATTCCAAACATATTAAGTAGTGTATTTACGACACTATTTCAGGAAATGAGATACATCAAACAACTACTATCGACGGCGACGACGTCAAAATCTCATTAACGTAAGGAACCATAGTCCGCAGCTAAATTAGAATGTTGCAATCGGAAATCACGTGCAGTACGGTCCCGGAGCGACAGGCGTGGCTCGTTTGTTATTGGATTGCAAACAGGATTGGATCGAATATCGAGTGACGCGTCATGTTATACAAAAGAACAATTAACGTAATATGTTACAAAGTACTTTTTTATACCAGTAAGGTTGTAACAACAACGGCCTATTTGTTATATGTACTACAAAAATTAAACTAATCTTTCGGAAATATTGTAACATTACTTAGCTCGTTAGGTTATATATAATACTTAGTTAGCCATAAGTTAAGCTAGGTTAAGACATAATTGATCGGTTTAATATAAATTCTAGTCTATTGCATATATTCGATATAAATAATAACAATTATTTATAGCTAGTTGAAGCGAAGCACAGCAATTTTGCAATGCAATTGGAATATGAGATAATAACGGAACGAATCGAAGTTGCACCGGCTAGTTTGTAAAGGTTCGTGCACATCTGTGAAATTATATTCCGCAATATCCGCTAACGCTTACCGTTATTTGTATCACATCTGCGTTTAAAACTGATTTCATTTATTCGAATTTTATATAGATTTGCTTTGGGATCTGCTTAATAGGATTACTCTCGTAATCGATTCGATTCCGATCGATTCCAATCGATCGAAATTGGTATTACATTCATCAATTTCTTTGACGCTGTATTCATTAACTATTAAGAGCATGAGCTCATACAGCACGACAGTAGCCTCATAATGATTGAACCCTATGAGTTAAATTATGCGACATTCGAACTGTCATAGGACGTATTTGCGAGTGAAACTTTTACAGGTTGCGGGATTGAGCGCTGCAAAAGTTTGCGAACGGGTTGGCATTCTTTATAAAAACGTGAAAAGGAATTTGACAAGGTTTGCAATATGTGACTTTCATTCATAAAATAAAACAATACTTGAGCTCCTATACAACCGACACGCCTGAAAGAAAATCTACTTTCTTTTAACATTATAACTAATTATTAAATCTTTGATTAGAATGTATAAATTGTCCAAATCCGTTGAGCCGTTCTTAAGAATATACATAAAAAAGAAATATATGCAATAAACATAGAACCTCTTCTTTGCAATTGGTTATAAATAAGTCTATTGATTCTATGAATTGTACGATTTTCCATCTATCTTCTATATCATTTTATTTTTAAATATTTCTAAATTCTTTTCTTTGTGATTTATTTCGACCATCCATACTAGTTCAAAGAAGCAGGTTGGTGCAGACCAATATTTTCAAGTTGCTAGAATGCCACTGACTTACTTATAGTTAAACGACTGTCATCTCTCTACAATCATCGAGAGACGGCGTATTCATATCCTCCAAATAAAACAGTAAATTAGAGATGAACAAACAATGCATAGATGGTCGATGTTATTTATTATACAGATACTGGTCACGACGAACGTAACGACTTTTACGTTCGACCTCGCAGATCGCTGATCTGACCGTACCTTAATTCTAGTAATGGAAGTTAAATTAATGTCATTATTTTTTTTTCAGAATAGCTAATATTCCTTATTAGGAGGTTCTCACATCAGAACTAAACAAGAATGTTACTATGATTTTTGTTGCTAATAAATCGTGACTAATATCGTAAGAGCCAGTTACGATATTCTCAAAGGGTTACTTCAATTTCTACTTTACTTTTACCTATTTTTTAGAACATAGAAGTGCTTTGGAACAGAAGTAGAACGCAGCGAGCACGCACCTTACAGAAGTTTCAAAAGTAGTAAGTAAGTAAGCAGTATCTTACAGAAGACTGCAGCCGAACAGTAATTGTCTGGAGAGTCACTGTATTCTTGCGATCGAGTAATGTTATCAGTAACCATCTAAGGATTTGTTGCGTTAGTACAAGGAGTGGCAACGCGAAAGCGATGTTCCTCTTATTACATGTCATAGAGTACGATAACCGCTTCCTATCAGGCTATTCATGTAATGAATATGTCATAGAGGCCTATTGTTTGTGTTGTTTTTGTCATGTCACCAAATCAAAGTAACAGAAGAACTTATTTTAATGGTATTAGAAGTAAATAAATAAAATTTATCATCTATATCTTCAGATTCCATTGTGGGATAGGCAGAGATAACTGAGCGCCACAAGTCGCGGTCCTTCCGCAGTCACACATCACTCGCTTCTTTAACATGCACGCACGCCGGCCTAGAGATTCCGGCTTCAAAGGTAAATTAAATTAAAAACAATTTAAGCAAGATGAAAAAATCTTAATATAACCATTAGAATTACCGACCAAAACAAGACTCGCGAATCTTAGTTTTAAATAGATTTAAAATATCTTAAAACAAGCCTATATTTACAAAGGATAAATGCCCCAATTAAACTAAACCATGAATTGCAGAAGAGAGGAAAGAAAATACAATACAATCATTAGTAACGTGGGGCCCTTATTACACAAACAAAAGCAGCAAAGTTAGAAGAAAAAATAAAATGATGGTATATGGGAAATAAACGGCAATAATATTAAAATATTCTTATATCACGACGCAACAAAGCATTTGTCAACGGTGTGTTTAAGTTACAGGCGAATACCCGATTTTAGATCAAACTACTTTTGTCATAGGGTATTATACCGGTATAATATTAAGATCGATTCATTCTAGAAATACAAACTAACAATGCCAATTAACCATTACTATTCACAGTAGGTTAGTTAGAGTAATTTTAGACACTACATACGGAAAAAGAGACACGTGCAACGGGGCTTCGAACTTATCTTTCTTGTTTCTTTTATGATATTTCAAAATAATTACTTTGGCCTGAAATCGGGTGACATTGCCGGCCAAACATTTACACAAATATAGTTTGAAGACAGAATAGTAGAGCAGTGATAGTCCAGTGAATAAATAACCTGCATATTAACAGACTGGTCAGAAAGATATAACAAAAAAATCATTATGTAAGTATCTCATTATTTTAAATAAGCAATTCTAGTACACATATGTATTTCGAATAGCAGTGATAGTGGATAAAGAACCGACATATTATCCGACGGTCGCTGATTCGAATCCTGGTGGGAGCATGTACAACTAAATTCGTGTTATCGGATTTATGTACGTATTTGTAATTATTAATTGTTCGGTGGGGAAGGAAAATATCGCGAGTAAACCAGCAGGTTCATATATTTCGTAACACCTAACTAACTAAACATCTAATCTAATAAAGGTCTCGATTTCCTTTTGGATTGTGGAGGTCTAACGACAGTCGCTCAATGGCAAAATCAGTCAGTACCTTCACAAATAAAGGTTAGGTTAGCGGACTCCGCAAATTCTAATGGATCAAACGGGATAACGAGGTAACTAGGAAAAAGAAGAAGTTCGAGGACAAAGCATCTATACACAGCAACAATTATATAAAAAATCAATAAAAATGATTACTTAAACATCAGGTGGCCCAAGCAAAACAATCATAATGCATTTGGAGACCAATATGAATATATGACGCCACACAATTCAACAGCAGGGGCACTAAAACGCCCTTACGGAGATTTTGGCTTCTTGAAAATACAATTTCAATACAACGACTACACTGCACATGTCATAATGAAAACTAAACAATGGCTGAATAAAACTCAGTTGGTTTAGGTTCAAAATAAACAAGTATAATAGTGAGGGCTGAGGGCTACAGATTAGAGCCAGGGGCTTTTGTTGACTAGGGGATGCAATATATTGCACCGCGATGTTTAACAATTTGTAAGGGGACGGGAGTTAAATTTTCGGTAGCTGGGTGTAGATGGTATGGGTCACACTGCTTTACGATATATTTACGCCACCATTTATTTATTTGCCTACCCCGCAAGGGTCCTGGCGTGAAGATATACATACATAAATTTATTTAGTATGCTTTATTTGAGATGTAAGTGAATTGGTAGAATAGCTTACCATCAGAGCTAAGACCATTTTCACCTGCATTTGGAACATTCCGTTGATTCAAAAGAGGCTCTGACGAAAGAGTCGAGGGAAGTATTTTTTTAAGCTTGGTCTCTTGGGAAAACCTCGGCTGGAAGTTAATTGCACAATTTGAGAGTTCTCGGAAGGAAACTTTTCTGGAACCGGACAGTACCAGTAACCAGCATCAGAAGCATGTGAGCGCGAACTCCCCGCCATCGGCGAACCTCCACCCCACAGAAAACCGCAGCCAAATAACAACTCTGAAGGCTTGTGGCGTCCCTGCGAGTGAGGGAGGTTACCGGTGAGCTCCTAATCTGTTGCTGTGTGTGCAAGGTTCCACAGGTTCACGGCATACATTTTACATCTCGTAGCATACGGCCTGTTTGTATATTTCCCGACGCAGTAAAACAATAGCCGTCAAGTGCAAGTCCGACTCGCGCACCGAGGGTTCCGTAAAAAATATTTTAACAAATTATCTATATTTTTGTGATGTCACTTTACGATTTTCCGATTATTTCCTTTACTTCGGTCAACGGGAAGTATAAGTTTTGATTCCGTTGCGAGTGTCAAAATAATATGCACATAAATGAGGCTTAAACAGCCATAACTTTTGATTGCGTTGACTTAGAAGTTTGATTTCACTGCTCAAAGAGATTGTAGACCTGAGTATTTGATATTAATTTCTGCTTGATAGCTCCACCCGTCCCTGAGAAAGACGGTCTTGACAGACGGACAGACAGACAGACGGACAACAAAGTGATCCTATGACGGTCCCGTTTTCCCTTTCGAGATACGGAGCCCTATAATACCAAATTGAGTCCCCTTTTTTTTATATTTAAATGTATTTTTTTATTTTATTATATATTTAAAAATAAATAAATGATGTTGGACAAATATTCCGTAGTATTGCGATATGTTTTAACAAATAAAATTACTATAACTTTATAGCAGGTCCGTTGATGGGTAGGCAGAAGGAACCGAGCACCATAAGACCCGTAATCGCTTTTAGTTGAAGAGAAACCTGTATCCCAGTGAGACAAGAATGCGTTGATGTGGATAATGTAAAATAGTACTTTCTTCACTGTAAATTAAACTCAGTTTACATTTTTTTTGTACTAAAGATCATTAATTTACAAGTACATTTAACAGCGCGAATTCCAATTACAAAGTAATAAACTCAAGGTATTCAGGTTCGATTCCATTCGCCACAGCTAGTTCATTAAACTGGCTGAAAGATGGACTAAAGCGTTTAGTAATCTGTTAGACTAGATAAAATAGCATTTCTGTTTAAGTCTTTTTTATTTCTTACGGGTTTTTTGAAGAAGCTCATGCTGCATTCTCATGGGAAAACCGTACGCGGCCAGTTTTGGGGTGTAAGTGGCACCTTTAGAGCCAAAGCCAACCTTACCTGCAGGTGGTGCACCCTGAAAATCAACAGACGAGTCTATAGCGAAAGATAGGCAAGGCACGACGTTAGTACGATTGGGGAAGACCACCCACAGAAGACGGCAGCCAAATAACAACTCTCTGGAGAGTTGTTGTGTTCCTGCATGTGAGTGAGGTCACCAGAAGATGAGGAGTTGATGTGTTGACAGCGGGGGTGGCAACGCGCTAGTGACATTGTTTTTGTTGCTAGTTAGTTCGCATGGACTGATTGGTGGCGTAAACAACGCCACCAATCAGTTCGTGCGTACTAACTCCGGCCGGGACAGACACGACCAGAATCACGGCACCGGCGGCACGCATCTACCAATGATAGTCGGTGAATTCTGGCCGGCGCTAGTTCATCTGTAATTAGTGGCGGAAGTATACAAATCAAATTGTCCCGGGCTAGACTTAAGTACGTTAGGATCGTCAACATTTTTCTTCTTCTTGCGACCACGGACGCTGCAAAGCGTTCGAAACGTCAGGTTCAACAAAATAAATAAAACACGCGATACTTCCCTTAAAAATTGTTTAATTTTAACATTGTTATCTTTTATGAATTTCTGTAATCAAATCCAACATGAATAAAGAAAATATGGTGCTAATATTAATTACTAAAATAAAACCTGGCATTGTAATATGATTAATTAAAACTGTAACAGAGAATAGTGGCACATATCGAGGTCGCGTACACTACACACTCTAGTCTAACACTGGATAAAAAATTGTGTGTTGACAGGACAAAACGTGTCTGTTTGTCTTGGTGCTGCGTTTTTAAGATGAAGTACCTCCACCTCTAGTAGAACCGTAGCCAAAATAACAAGAACTTGGAGGATTATAGTGTCTCTGTGAACGAATGGAGTTCCGAAGAAGCAATATCTAAAATTCGGTATACATATACACTTTCTTTAGTTACCATAAACAAATTTTGGTCAAATTAATAAAATGTTATAAAACCCTCTCCATGCGAGTTCAACTTCACAGTTCATTTCACTTGTTCGCTATTGCTATGCAGGGTTGGCACAGTCGGAAATGTTGCCAATGATGGTAAAAACAAAAATAATATTTCGAAATAAAAACAGCAATCTTAGATATTACAAGCTTTACAAAAAATATCACGATTTTTTTATTTTTTATAATACGACGTAGAGCCAACAAGAATAGCAAGCGGTTACCGTAGCCTATGAATGCTAGCAATAAAATGAATTTCGCTTGCGTGTTGCCACCCTCGCTGTCAACACAGCAACTCCTCATCTTCTGGTGACCTCATTCACATGCAGGAACACACAACCCTCCAGTGAGTTGTTATTTGGCTGCTGTCTTCTGTGAGTTGGAGGTACTCCCCCCGTCGGGCTAACGTCGTGCCCTACCTCTCTTTCGCCAGAGCCTCGTCTGTTGATAAGCGCAAGTGCCAGATATGCATTTCAATTTTTTCTATCAGGTGGGCCGTATACTCGTTTGTTGACGTTATATATAAAAATCACGTACAAACGGCAAATCACACTTCACCATTACAAAACACACTTTGATTGCATAAGACATAAAAATAATATGAAGTTAAAAATATACAGGAGTTTATACCGTAAAATAGCTGAAATAAATCGAATTGATAAAATGTTTATTTATATATTACCAACAAAAAAATAACAGTTCTAACTGCCAATATTTTTTTAATCCATGAAGGATTAGTTTTACATAAACCCTAGCTAAACGACACAAGAAAAGTACGGTGCGAGTCGTCTCGTGCTTTACTTGAAATTTGGATTAGGCTACAGTCAGCTGTCGTCCAGATTTGCCTCAGATTTGGGTTAGATTTGTTTCATATTTGCTTTTGTTTCATATTTGGGTCACATATACAATATTTGAAAAATCCTTAACGACTGCATGGAGTCCTCGGTGTGTAAGTGCAACACGTTCTAAACCGTTAGTCAAACTTAGTTTTTTTTGATGATGGATGGATCGATGGTTTAGTTACGAGTGGCAACCCTAATAATAAAATGAACCATTTATGTAGTCATATTCGGGGCCCGTGCAATAGATTCTGAATATAATTGATATGTAATTCCAGTCTAGGGGGCAAACCTTATGAGGGTTGATATTGGTATCATCATAATGCCATTGTGTTAAGAATAATTACTAGATTAAGTGAGCTATTTACTTCGTAACAGCTATTCATTTGCGCCATTAGTTTTGTTCATTTGCGAAAATTAATTACTTTCTTAAGACAGGTCTTCCCTTCATACGTTTCTATACAAAAGCTCGTACATCTTTATGGCGTTGTATTATGCCTTTAATTAAATATTTTGAACGAATGTACCTTGTGTTGTAAATCTAGGATTTGATACAAGTTTCGTTTTTTTAAATTTAGTATAAGCCGTTTTTCACACTGCCTACCAAATTTCATGATTCGAGGTCAACGGGAAGTACCCTATACGTTTTGATTCTCTTGCGAGTGTCAATATATGCGCATAAACGAGGCATAAACATATCTTTTTATTGTGTTGACTTAGAAGATTGATTTTTCACTGCTCGAAGGGATTATAGACATGAGTATTTGATATTAATTTCACATTGATAGCTCCACCCGTTCCTGAGAAAATGGGCTCGACAGACAGAGAGACGGACCACATAGTGTTCCTATAAGGGTTCTGTTTTCCCTTTTAACATACGAAACCCTAAAAAGAAGATCGTGCAGCTTAGGTTAAAAGTGCTTAACGAGCACCTTTATAACATTTTTCTGTTTAAAGAAAAATATTGCTCGCATTTGGATTGAAATTTAAAATTCGATCGTTATGGAATGACAAATCGGGAAAATCCTCCTTCGTCTAATTTCTGATTGACACTGACTTCTCCCATCGATTTCTGATTCTATACGACAGCTCAGCACACCGTTATTATCAAAAGTATCTGGGTCATGTGCAGTTTAGATTTGCTTTCGCTTTAAATGCGATGATGAACAACCCTACCATTTACACCCTCTATGGTTAACAGGGAAATATTCAGATGATTCGGGTAGCACTAAAGACATGAACAATCAAGCGTTTGCATGGAGTGGTGGTGTGGTCGTGGCAGATAAAAAATAATTTCATTAAGGCGAATAGTTCATGTTCTTCTTATTCATTATTACCCACTCAGACAGTCTGACAATCAGAAATTGATTGAGAGATCGATTGACTGGCTAACATATCAAGGCACACCCCAAACTGCTGGGCCTGGTAACATAACATATTACTGTGAGGCGTTTTAGAGGGTCCAGGCATCCCCCTTTATAATAATAGGTCTGCTTAACTGCATGTGCCCCATCTGTGTGTATATATTGATTTCGATAATCCTTTCTAAAAGATTAGATACGATAAAAAAAAAAAACATCCTAAGTGATAATTTGAGGGTTGAGGGCAATCACTAGCAACTCCGTGTAGCTTTACATATATTTTTTATAGCTTATCTTACATTTATTTATCAGTCAGGCCACAATTTTTTAGTATCTGATATATACAAGTCAAACAAATATTTTTTTATACAAAAAAATCATACGCACCAAACTGCCGTCTCCGTCATCGGCATTGCCATTCAATAACATCGCGCTATAAAAGTAACACTTTTACGCACGAAAGTGTTATCTGGGGCGATGCTCAAGGCGGAAAATGAAAACTAAATAAAAGTGAGACCCCGCCAAATATTGGTTAGGAGCATCTGCTATCAAAACTTTACGCCGCGTACAAGGAGCTACAGTGTTTGGATAGGACACTGGAAAGTTGATTGAGAGATAACTTTTTTGAGATGTATCGAAGAATGTGTTAACACTTGGTAGGAGCTTGAAAATAAAAAGAGTTTAGATTGTGAGTGACGGCTTGAGGAGCTAAAGATAGCCTTGGGTCCCTAAACATACAGGGTATTGAGGACAATGAGAGGGCTGAAAAATTAGCTAGGGAGGGATTCAGTAAAACTCTTAACGTATACTAATCCTATGTAAGTTTCTTTTGTGGGGCAGAAAATACGGCAATAATAGTAATGCAAACTCTAGGCATTAATTTAAATGGAGGAAGAAGCTTCAAAGAAATCGTATATTGGTACAAAAATGTATCAGAAACCGTTTTGGTATATTAATAACCGCCAAAACTTACAACAAAGACTTATACAAAAGATGAGTTTAATCGCTAGCCCAACTTGCAGCATATGCAAAGGTCCACATGAAACTATCGGAAAGTTAATGTGTCGATGTGATATCCTAGCTGACAAATTAAGGGAATAGATTCGGGCGTTATTTTGCGAAAGTCAAATTTACATGCAATTTGATCTAACCTGCTTTGAATACTTCCGCCACCAATTAGAATAACATGCTACAAGTTATTTGTTCATGGTACAAATTACTAGTACATGCTACAAGTTTCTTGTACATGCTTACGATTAACTTTTACAGCACTTGAGGATGCCTCGTGGAGAGGCGAAACTAGCGAACTAACAAAGGGCGATTGTCAGAGCAAAAATTCGATTTTGGCGGCAGAGTTGGCGAGCGGCTAGCAAGCCTTACCTCTGCAAGCCGTGCTTTCTGGTCGCTGGCTAAAGCTGCTGAGGGAAACTTTTGTCAATCGTCCATGCCACTATTGCAGAAACCGGATGGCAGTCTGGCCTACAGTGCTAAAGAGAAAGCCTGAAGATTTACTGGGTAATCTCTTTGCCTCTATCCCGACTTTGAATGTCGAGGAAGCTGTGCCACCTACCATCCCGAGGTTTGTAATAATATATTAAGTATTACTCGCGCGATACCTTCTCTGCTGCATACACAGCAACTCCTTAGGAGGTTACTGGTGACCTCACTCACACGCAGGAACATGTAAAAGTCAGTACCTTCGGCAAATCCTTAGGCTTACATAACGGACTTCGCCAATCCTAATGGATTAGGAAATGGGATAACACTAACGAGAAAAAAAAGAAGGAACTGCGCGAAGGTTTGAAAAATCATTACACGAAAAATCTGATGAAAAACCGCGTAATAACTGCCCAAATAATATGAAGTTAATAGATTCAGATTCTATTTAGCGAAAGACAAATTTGTGAGCAATTTATTTATTTATGGTAGGGGTCGCCCTACACGCACACATTTGGATCAAATAGCTGATGGGCTGAAAACGGGCCAAATCAAAAGCACCCGAAGAGCATGCGAGAAGAGGTTGATAAGTGTGGAAGAGGCGAGAGAGGTATGTTTCGATCGGTGCACCTGGCGTTCCATAGTCTCTGCCTACCCCAATGGGAGACAGGCGTGACGATATGTATGTATGTTTATTTATGCGCTTTCACTACCACGTAGTTCGTATGAACTAATGGTAGTGGGTGGATATTAATGGCGGAAGCACAGAAAGTAGCATCAATTAAAATGTCTATCTAAATGACACATCCAGTATTTTGTTATCCGTGGCGCCGATCACGCGGGCCTCGTAGCATCGTTATTGTTCCGAGCGCGGCGACGATTTTTTCTCACATTCCCGGTTATAACGTGTTACGTCGTGGAACTAACTCGTTTACGTTACGTCTGTTGTTTCGCTTATGTGCTTTTTTGTTGAACCCTCGCGGATTCCTTGGCTTGAGCGGTTTAGGACTACATAAGAATTATCTATATCCATATACTTTATACAGATAAAAAATAAAAGAAGGATGTAGGAGCCGAGAAGGACCGTAACTAACCTGCCATGACCAAATTGGTCGTGTTTTATCAGAAGGTGATATCAGAAGCCCCAGGAACCGGCGAGCGTGCATGAAAAGAGCTATGAATGTTAGAGAAGCGAGTGAAGTGTGTAAGGACAGCGTCTTATGGCGTCCGGTTCTCTCTGCCTACCCCTCAAGGGACCTGGCGTGAAGATATATTATATCATATAGATAAAAGATAAAAAATATTTATTTGCCATTAGGCCCTCGCAGGCACTTAGACACGTGTTACATTTTTAGAAAAATAATCTTCTGTATCTTATTAAATTCTCTTAGGTTACAATTTTTCTTTATTAATCTGTTAGCATTTCTGAAATGACAATTGGCGAATAAGAAATGCCGAAAGAAACTTGCCAACATGTCTCTTTTCAAATTGTCAATTACATATTACAATACAACGACGGGAGTCATACGACGATACGCCCCACCTAATGTAAAGCGTCTACCGCAGCCTATGAACACGAGCAATATATTATCATGTGCTAACCCAGCATCTCCTTGGTTTTCAAGAGAGGTAGGGCGCATCAAAGCAGCCAATCCGGTAAAGTACCTTCATCTCACAGAAAACTGCTGCCAAATAACAACTCGCTGGAGGGTCGTTGTGTTCCAGCGTTGTGTGAGTGAGGTCACCAGTAAGCTCCTAAGGAGTTCCTGTTTTAGAAGCAGGAGATCGCGCGAGTGATACTCAATGTATTACAAGCGTTCATAGGCTACGGTAACCGCTTTACATCAGGTGGGCCATATGCTAGTATGCCCTCCGACTTTGTATACAAAAAAAATATTGGTCAGAGTAGGTAAGTCTAGCCTTTATTTTTTTATTAACACTGGTTTCTACAGATTGACCTAATAAAAACGTGCTAAAAAGATATGACGTATGCGCATTCTGGGAGCTATTACAGTAGGGGTCACGTCAAATACGACACACGTACTCATATGTCGTAACGCCCACCATCAAGGGTGTATGAGACAACAGTTATACTGTAGCTTTCCACATAAAAAAATGACATCTCGTCACGGGTACGAATACGTTATTAAGACTGGTCAAGTACAACCCGTACTTGACCAGTCTCAGGTTCGTTCTATTTTTTTTGTGCAACGTCGCCACACAAGCATACGACCCACCTTTTTTTTTTTGTGACGCGGGGAAAAATGCGTTACGCACACCACCGGTGCCTGGGTGGCCTCCGGTGGTAGTGTGGGACTCCCCGTCGGCTGTCCGACGGTATACCCACTAAACGACCCCGCGAAATGCCATCGGCCGCGTTGGTGTGGTGCCCCGGATCTGTCAGCAACAGGGCACTGCATACGACCCACCTGCCGTAAAGCGCTTGCAACACATTAAGTATCTATGTGATGCTGCTAATACTGCTACTCCTTAGGAGTTTACCGGTGACCTCACTCACTCAAAGTAACCCTCCAGGTAGCTTATTTTGGGCGCGGCTTTCCTGTGAGGTGGAGGTAGTTCCCCAGAGGGGTTAATTTGATGCGTCCTACCTCTCTTAAAAATAAGCTAACAATAAACTAAGCTTTATTTCTTTCTTAGTTACATAAATTACTATAAAAACAATGTTTGTTTGTCTGGTAATAGCTTTACGATACAGGTATGACTAGATTGCTCCGTATTTAATAAGTTATATAACCATGATACATAAAAATCAAAATTTCTAACTCGTTTAGTTTGTAAGTTAGTTCCCGCATTAAGATTTTTTTTATACCACTAAGGTGGCAATCAAGCATACGTCCTGCCTGATGTTAAACAGTCACCGTAGCCTATGGACATTTGCAACACCAGAGGCGTCACTCAAGATGAAAGAACGTAGATAAAGCAAAGGAAAGTAACTGCTAAAAAAGATTGCCCTTTTCTTTATTCGATAAATAATCTATCTGTCTTCACGCCATGTCTATTTCGGGGTAGGCAGAGTCATATAAAAATAATGAGGTCACTATATAATAAATAATAGGGCTAGTCATATATTCAGATTTTTATATTATTACTAAAACATGAACAAAATTGAATGAGTATAATATCCTGTGAGAAAACACCTCCCACTATCAGGGTTAACCGTAACGAAACAGTTTAACTAAACTAAACTAACCGGTGGTTAATTTCGTCATTTTATTTGCTAAGCGCAGCTGCTGTTACGGAGGGTGATCGATTTAATAGTTAAGTTCTAACGTCAAAAAAAAATCATATTTTTATCGTTAAATAGACGAACAAAAGTTAGTTTCTGTGGCATTTCTAACCCTTCGAGAATAGTTAAGAGTAGCTATTAAAAACTGCCAAGTTGATCGGTTGAAAACGTATTTATGTTAATTAAGCGTCGCAATTGCAGTAAAGTAAGTATAGCTGGCTTACTCTGTAATCTGACAAGTAAAAAAAAATATGAGACTGCGATGACGTCTCCTTATATATTTATTTCACATAATTATTTACAACTCCTCGTGCTTTAAGACTGAAATGTCTTACTAAAGAGCTCGGACGATTTTTAATAAGTGACATCACGACTCAGGAAGCACCTCCGTCTTACAGAAAACCTCAATGTATGTATGTATGTATATCTTCACGCCAAGTAGGTAAGGTAGGCAGAGAGAACCGAGCGCCATAAGAAATAATAAAAATAAAAATAATAAAAACAATACGCCAAAATAAAAACCTCAATAATTTTCTTATTTTCGGCTTGTGTTTCTGCGAGTGAATGAGTTCACCAAGGGACTCCTCAAGAGTTTCTGTGTCACCAGCGAGGTTGGTCGGTTGGATATCCTTATATTCAGTGGGTTACTAGCAGATTTTAGGTTTTGAGGTAGGGCGTAACAAAGTCAAAGAAAATCGCAGCCAAATAACAACTCCCCATAGGGTTGTTGCGTTCCTTGCGTGTGAGTGAGGTCACCAGTAAGCTCCTAAGGAGTTGCTGTGTTAGCAGCAGGAGAGTCATCGCGCGAGTGGTACTTAATGTATTACAAGCGTGCATAAGGCGACGGTTACTACTTTCCATCAGGTAGGCCGTATGCTTGTATGACTCCCGACGTTGTATAAAAAAAAAAGTTGAGTAGACTGGAACAAAAAGTCCACACAAACCATTCAACGTATAAAAATGTTTCACAACATCGCGTTTGGCTGCGGCGCGAGAACGAATGACTTAGTGCACAAATCATACATACATATATACATATCATCACGCCTGTCTCCCATTGGGGTAGGCAGAGACTATAGAATGCCAGGTGCACCGATCCAAACATACCACTCTCGCCATACAAATCATAAAGTTACAATTTCAATGACAAAAAAAATGGATTTAATATGATTGTGAACTAGGGTATATAGAATTGTAGAGATATGGGGCGATAAAATTTTAATAAAATGGGTCACAGCAACCGCTTGAAATCCGGCAGGATATATAGCAATTTGACAACAAACGTATTAAAAACACGTTATAAAAGTTTAACTAACCAATATAAGTTTACTAATAACCTTAGATTAAATTGAGGATTAAGTCCTTTAAACTAAGTCCTATTGGTCTATCCGGCCCACTACATCTTATTTCATATCATATGCAATTTTCTTACATGTTGTTTTTAATACCAGAATATTATCACAAATGTGTTCCAGTACTGTCAGACAGAACAAATGAGTATAATAAAACCCAATAATAATGGAACCGCAACACACTTTAATCATTAAGTTACCTGATTATACCACTATTGGTGTAATTTAAAGATGTTTAATGGTCTACTACCAACTCAACTTTTAATTTAACAAGTAGAATTTTTTAAAGCTCAACAACGAACGCGTTATGTCATATATTTTACGGAAACTAAATTGGCACCTGAAAGAAATGCTCAGTTCCTCTTGCCACCCACCACCGCCTACCGCTCTCGCCCTTGACACGTCAGTAAGGACACTCTTACTAATATACGCATCTTTCTGTCTGCAAGTGCATCCGTCTGTCACAGGCTTGAACCGTTATAGGTAGACCCTTGACATCTTCACAGAATGTGTATTACTGAGTCTGTTATAACAACAAATGAAAGAAACTTACTTTAAGAGGGGGCATAAAGATAAATCGCCACCCGTAAACTTCAATTTTAGCTAACTAAATTCAGTTGAAACTAACTAAAAAAAAATCTATGGATTCTACACTATAATTGCAAGGTCTTAGATTGATCAAAATCACAATTAATAAAAATTTTCTCGATAGAAAAAAATCCCAAAGTTGCCTCGACACAAATATGGATTTTTCATTTTTTGTCATAGTGACGCATGTTAGTGAGCCGAAAATAATTATACTACACACATCAAAAGTGTCTAGGGATCAACATATATTTTTGCAATAACTTTTCTCCTGATTGATATTAATTAAAATTTTCTTTAAGGATTCATCAAATAAAGTGTTTTCGTTTGTCTACAGTAACGATAAACCAAGTCACCTTTGCATTAATAAATAAATTTGCCATTTTCATAATAAAGGGATTTTTGACATTTGAACCACTAACATTAAAGTTCGAAAAAAAGACTGAAAACATTATTAGTGCTACTGTTTCCCTACTACTGATTAAAACCAACGTTATTATGGAGCGGCGACGTCATTTAAGCAGGGAAGAAATGCTCAGAGCCGTGGGAATGATAGAAGCTGGTTCCCGGCAACGTACTGTGGCTTTAGCTCTGAATACAAGTCAGAGTGTTATCAGTCGACTTTGGACACGTTACCGAAGCACTGGTACCGTGGCTGAGCGCCATGGAGGACGGTATCGCTGCACCACACGGAGACAAGACCGATACATTCAAATCACAACTCGAAGAGCTCCAACAATAACCGCCATGATGTTAGCCGTGACGCTTCATCACTCTTCAGGGAACTTAATTAGCGACCAAACAGTCAGAAACCGCTTGCATGAAGTAAACCTTCATTCCCGAAGACCGCTAAGGGTACCACCTATAGCAATGCACAATCGTAGGATTCGATATCAATGGGCTCTTGAACACAGAAATTGGGCAGAAGAACAATGGCGTTTCGTGTGCTTTTCTGATGAGTCTCGTTTTGGTATGAGACCGGATACAAGACGTATACGACACTGGAGAACCCCTGGACGCCAACAGCGATTAAAATCCTGCCAGGAAGTCCATCCTTATAGTGGTGGAACCATCATGGTATGGGCGGGTATTTGGATCGGCGGAAGAACTGAGTTGATTTGGATCAGAGGCAACCTCAACGCTCAAATTTATGCTGAGACGATTGTATCAGACGTCATCGTTCCTCTACAAGTGCAAATCGGTCCCTTATTTCAGTTAATGCATGATAATGCACGACCGCACACCGCAAGAGTTGTAAGACAGACTCTCGCCGCAGCTAACATCAATGTCATGCCCTGGCCTGCTCAGTCGCCAGACTTGAACCCGATTGAGCATGCATGGGATATGCTACAGAGAAGAGCTCTGCCGAATATGGAGGGTATCCAGTCGCAAGAAGACCTTTTTTTGTTGTTGCAACGAACATGGGCGGCCATTCCACAGCGTGATTTGGATGAACTCATTTTGAGTATGCCAAACCGATGTTCTTGTGTTGTTAGTGTTCGCGGTAGAAACACGGATTATTAATTGTTTAAGTTACCCAATAAAATTTTAAAGAAAACTGTTATTTCAGTCTTTTTTTCGAACTTTAATGTTAGTGGTTCAAATGTCAAAAATCCCTTTATTATGAAAATGGCAAATTTCTTTATTAATGCAAAGGTGACTTGGTTTATCGTTACTGTAGACAAACGAAAACACTTTATTTGATGAATCCTTAAAGAAAATTTTAATTAATATCAATCAGGAGAAAAGTTATTGCAAAAATATATGTTGATCCCTAGACACTTTTGATGTGTGTATTTCTTTTATATATTACCAAGTGCCTGTATTAGGGATTTCAAAAAATATATTATAATTTACGAGATATTAACGTTTTTAAAGAAAATTTGTATATGGCGATTACGTCATTTTTATTCCGCGCGATACAGTTATTTCTGTCTCATGCCACGCGATGTTCCCGATATGTTTTGTTTCAGCGATCAGTCATGATCGCTCGTTTGAGACGTGAACACTGTGTTTATGTGCATTGCAGCCGCGTTCCCGCGTCCCGAAAATATTATTTTTTTATTTTAGTCTGGATAAAGAAATGGCAAATAAGAAGAACAAAAAACAAGCCAACAAACGAGAGCTGAGAAGGAAAAAATTCAAATAATGGCTAATTGTAGAAAGTAAGTAAATTATTATATATTTCGAATGTATTTGGTTTCTAAGTACCTATGTAGGTAAATGTTAATCATCTATAGGTAGGTCTACAGAGATCATAAATTGTTTTTGTAAACGTAAGGTCTCGCATGGAAATTTCGACTGCAGCTTTCAATAATAAATATATATGTAGATGACATACAACACTTTGACTTTTATACAGTCATTATATATATATATCATCGACTGAGTAAATACCACCTCTGAAAGATTATTGTGATCTTGCGAGTGATTGAGGTTGCCCGGAACCTTGTGAAAAGTTGCTGCGTTAGCCGTATGCTTCTTACTCACCTGACTTAGTACCAGTACATCAGGTGTGAAAGAAGCATACGGTCTGCCTGATCTGAAGCGGTTTCCGCTACCCCCGCTGCTAACGCAACAACTTTTCACAAGTTTCCTACCAACCTCGCTTTCTCGCAGTAACACTATAATCTTTCAGAGAAGGTACTTCCCACAGTCGGGCTATCGCTGTGTCTCTTTTTATTTTTGGACCTCTAGCTGTAAAGCCATTTGTTATACGGGAGGGTGCACTACGTGCGAGTGATGTTGACTTTAGCCCTAAAGGTGATGGTAAGAAACTTACACACGTTACATACATTTGATGTACATACAATTGGTCCGATTGGTCGTACTTACAATAGTTTTATTACATACTAGCTATTACTTTCGATACCTCCAAGAATATGTGTACAAAGTTTCATGATGATCGGTTGAATAGTTTTCGCGTGAAAGCTCAGAAACAAACGAAAATTCACATTTATAATATTATACATATATCTACATATGTGCGCATAGTTTTTTTTTCGGACAAATTACACAGGGCCACCTAGCCCCAAAGTAAGCGAAGCTTGTGTTATGGGTACTAGACAACTGATAAACATACGTAAATACATTTTTTTTTATAAATACATTCTTATTATACATAGAAAATATCCAGACCAATACAAACAGACATGTTCATGCACACAAATGTGTGTACTGTGTGGGAATCGAACCCACGAGCGTTCGTGTCAAAGTAGCGTAACAGCGCGTTTCACCACTGCGCCACCGAGCTCGTCAAAGTCGTAGTCGTAGTATATGCAAAACACACAGATGTTTTACTTTGACTGCTTCTCTTTCGTCGCTAGAATTTCTAGTATTTTCATTTAATTTAATTTCACAATTCATGTGTTATTTCAGATTTGCTGCGAAAATAAAATCGGGCCATAGAGTAAACTCCGTTCACGAGACTCCCAGTTTCATTTTGTAAGTATTCTCGAGGGAGTAAAATTCTTAAAAATCAATAATCTTCTTAACGACCTATCGGGTAGTTGCTGTATCATAAAATAGGTACTGAAATATTTATAGTAGACCTGATTAAAACCTATTTAAGAGTTGTTCGAGTTAATTTTTTTTTGATTTCATAATAAACAAGTTCGATATTTATTTTAATTGAACAGAAAAGCCTTGCATAATATAAAGTTAAAGTATAATTACTTCTCATATGTACATTTTATGCATTTTCCTCCATATTCGTGTACTTGAAATTATGTGACCAATCTTTTTTTAATGTCTCAGAAAAAAACTGATATTATCTGAAAATGATCCATAAGTCATTTTTACAATAAGACCCTGCGCATTATAAAAATGACTTGGCAAACAAGCATACGATCTGTCTGACGTGAAATGATTACCCAGCATATGAACTTCACCAACTCGCATGAACAGAACAGCCCTCCAAGAAATTGTTATTAAGCTGCATTTTGCAAGCGTTGCTGCGGTGTTTAGATTTTTTTGAGTTAATGTTTATCTCATACTTGCATTAAATAAATTATATAACAAAGTCATAACAGTGTTCTATGAGAAGTTGATATCAGAAGTCTTAGAAACTAGCGAGCGTGCATGAGAAAAGCAATAAATGTTAAAGAAGCGAGTGAGATATCTAAGGATTGAGTCATGTAGCGTTCGGCTCTCTCTGCCTACCCCGCAAGGGATGTGGCGTACAGTTACACATCATACATAACTGTACTTTTTTATTATCAACACCAAGGACAACTTCACATAAGTGAAAGAAAGATATGTCTTTTTGCAGTATGGTGTGGTGAAAATCATGGTATTACAGTGGAAGAAATCTTTCGTGATGATGAATTTTGGGAAATGAAAATGGTTGGAAAGCTTACGGAATTTTATATGGAACACATATTGCCAGAGTTGATCGACCCACACCAAACAAGAAATATGAAACTGAGGTAGCAAATAACACCCAAAAAACGTCGACTTACTGATCCAACAGAGGCTGAGCCCTCAGCAATAGCATTCCGCATGGATGGCAATTGTGATAATGAAAAATCTTTTCATGAACAGTTATAGCGCCCCTGATACTGTTGGAAAAAGTTTTATCCTTGACAGAATATTGATGAAGTGCCACAAATATATCACTACAGTTAATACCACTTCAAACTTGTCATTTTGATATTTGTATAGTTGTTTATGTTGAGCTAATTTTGAACTACAATATCAAGCTTGATGTGTACATTAATATTCTGGGTAGGTTTATAATAAAATCCTTCACCAAAATTCTTTCTAACCATATTTGTCATATATAGCACAGCGCATTTCTCGACTCTACGACAACATAATATAAATTGTATTATATAAGTTGTATTATTTGAATATCTATAAAGATGTTAAATTCTTTAATTATATAGTATTTTTATTGTCTGTTATCTTACTTACGACAAACAGCATAGTGCTTTTCTTGAACTGACAAAATAAAATTGTCAAGTGTTAGAGATAAGGCCGTGTTCATAAACCATATTTATTTATAAAAAAAAACATAATTGCTGTTTCCTATTTTAGGTTAGCTATGTAGTAAGTTAATATCGGCGTTAGTAGACTACCATAGGGTCATATTATAGTCTACTAACGCCTAATGTTAACTTTCAATTTCAAGTATAAATGCTCTTATACGACCTTTAGGTTGCACACTAGCGCCGCCATTATAAATAATTATAGCTCGTGACCGGATTCAAGATTATATTTCTTTTTATCGATCCTCAAGAAGGAAATAACGTATTGTCAAAATTACCATTTATGACAACCATGATTGATAAAACTAACCTACAACGCTTAAAATTTTGATTAACCCGTTGAGGCCCGCGTGGCTTAATTTCGCCATGCGCGTTACGACGCCAAGTATATAATGGGCCTCAAGGCGTCAAATGACGTAAAATACTTTAGTCTTTTTGAGTGACAAAGAAAAGTTAAGAGCATAACTTATTATCATGACACTGCTGAGGACATGATTTTTTAAATAGCAGCGATAGTGTGCAGCCCAAACTCTCGTAATACATGTATTATGAAATAATCATAAACATATGTTTAGAAATCTCAAAAATGTAACTTGATTCATATAAAATTGGAATGGTTTCTAGTACAAAATTATAAATAACTTTCTACTAATACGTCTAATGGGAAACAACAATACGGCCTTTTTGATGTTACCGGTTACATTACGGAAGCTAGGCGTATCGCCAGCGCGTTGCCACCTCTCTGGTAATGCAGCGACTCCTTCCTATTGAACTCGCTCACACAACTACTTCTACGGAAGATGTCTTATGTCAGGTCCCCTTCCTGACATAACATCTCTCGTAGTTGTTGTACTTCGCCAATCCGGCTATCGCTGTGCACTACATCTCTTTTGTTTGAAACTCTGGGGCAACTCAGCCCGTCTGGAGAAGTACCTCCACCTCGCAGAAAACCGCAGCCAAATAACCACTAGAGGGTTGTTGTATTCCTGCATGTGAGTGAGGTCACCAATAAGCTCCCAAGGTGTAGCTGTGTAAGCAGCAGAGGAGGCATCGCGCGAGTGATACTTAATATATTACAAGCGTTAATAGGCTACGGTACCCGCTTTACATCAGATGCGCCGCATGCTTGTATACCTCCCGACGTCGTATAAAAAAAACATGCTCCCATATGCAAATGAGTTTGAGATTGACTTTGACTTTAAATGTGATGGTGTTGTGCATATAGCCCAAAAACAGCTAATTGTATTTTCCTTATGGAAAAATTAGTCAATTATTATCAATACTATGTGGAGTATAAAAAAATACTCTACTTATATATTTATAGTGGTAAAAAAAAATAATAAAAACATACCTACAATAAAATAACATATTGTGAAGAATAAAATCGATTACCTACATACCTTAGTGTATTGTTTCTAATATTCTTCAAGATAAAATACACGACAAGTACGTGATCTCGTTGCAGACGACGACATACAATAACACATTTAGATATTTTATCTCCTTCTTACGCATATACTACGAAGGCTCATCCGTGTGACGTCACTCGTTCGGTGCGCTGTCTGTGGCGCCGCGGTCGTGATCAAACGGGAACACTAAAGGGGCGTGCGGGACGCGCGGGTGAAATTTGAAATTACGCTAGCCCTATGCGCCCTCTTAACCAACCAATCTTAAAACAAATCTTAAAAAAACCAACTTTTTTTAAGAGTACGTAAATTTATCATTACAAAATCATTCAAATACGTTTATATATTTCTGTGACAAATCTGTGTTGCCTCAGTTGTGTATTTTATCGTACCGAGTGAAACTATCGTCGAGTTGGGACTCCACGTGAAATACGTACCGACCGCAGCTTGAAGCAATTTGCCATATGCAGTACTTCACACGTCAAAATGATAGCCTTGGTTAATATCCATACGAGGAACTGCAACATAAGTATAAGCGAATGACACGACACTGTTTCCTTCACGCACTCAAACGTTTTTTTCATCGACGTACAATCGGCTCCATCAGATAAAGGGCACACTGTCAGAATGATGAATTTTGCTGTATACTTATTCATGAATATGTTTACTTGGTAGAAGAAGGAGCAATGAAAGCCTAGTGCTGTGTTTCTAAACCGGTGGTCCCTGGAAGCATCCGAAGTGGTCCGTCCTAAAATCAGACAAGAACAGCAATTGACACAGGTGAAACTACTAGAATTAATATTGAACATTTTTGGATCTAAACGCAATTTCTTTCCCAATGTTACTTAACTCTGTTTTCATCGACATATCTATGCGAGTAGGAGTTCTCGATACTTCT
This sequence comes from Pyralis farinalis, assembly GCA_947507595.1. Taxonomy (NCBI): domain Eukaryota; kingdom Metazoa; phylum Arthropoda; class Insecta; order Lepidoptera; family Pyralidae; genus Pyralis; species Pyralis farinalis. Next base: position 39,681,171 of record OX382258.1, read on the forward strand.
AATAATTAAAAATAACCGTCGAAATTGAACTGAACCAAGGATTCAGTAGATAGTAAAGAATATCAAGTTACAAAATAATGTACTCTGTAAAGTTTTTGTAAAAAAAATTGTTTTGAAAATGTGTTTTGTTTAAAACCAAACGTTTGGTGGTCCCTGACAAGTGAATTTTTTTGTCAAATGGTCCCTCATCACTGAAAAAACCTCTGGCCTAGTGGATAAAGAACCCGCCTAATAGCGAACAGGTCCTGGTTCGAATCTTGTGGAGTATGCATGTACCGCTAAATTCATATTCTCGGATTTGTGTACATATTTGTAATTATCACTTGCTCGGCGGTGAAGGAAAACAACGTGAACGAAACCTGCACGTCCGAGAAATTATTTTTCAAAAGTGGTCTGACTTATAGTACGAAAGGTCTTGTTTTCCCGTTGGGTTGTCCTGGTCTGACTGGAGTCGCTCCATGTCAAGGACAGTATCTTCTCTAAAACCTTAGGCTTAGATGAAGGTCAACACCAATACTAATGAATTTTGAAACGGGGTAACGCTTGAAAGAAAAAGTACCACAATAGCAAAAGGAAAAGTAGTAGATTTCCTAATATAGATGCCTAATAAGCGGTCTAATGGAGGATTAACTTCTGGAAACGACATTACCGAGATTGTATCAACTAGGATTATTGAAGAATAAAAGAAAAAGAGTCTATGAAAAGAGCTGTACACATTAAAGAAGTGAGCGTGGAGCTTTCTGCCCACCCGTGTAAAGAGGTAGATAAATAAAGATAAGATAAAGATAAAAAATCTTTATTTGTCATTGGGCCCTCGCGGGCACTTAGACACGTCTAACATTTTTTAAACATATGCTTAATGTATCCTTTTTTTAATCTACTAGCATTTCGGAAATGACCATTGGCGAAGAAGAAATGCCGAAAGAAACTTGCCAATATAGGTCTCTTTTAAAATTGTCAATTAGATATTACAAAAAGAAAATGTACATAAGCATATTGATACAATAATGATAACAAATGGTAAAATTAAAGATTATTAAGGGCAGATAGTCCGTACTGAATTATTTCCAGACATCTTTGTCAATAGACAGATAGGTATTACTAACACAAAGTTTACTATTTTCTAGTGCAACTATTAAAACAATGTATTTACGTGAACAGCGGCCATTTTATTACGTAACTTAGAAATAATCAGCGGATTACACAAATCCAGCAATTAATTATGTAAAGTACCAACAATAAAGTTGCCTGAAATAAGGTTGTGTACACACAGAGCTCGAAATCGGGATTATGAACAATTTAAACATTCAATCGTTTTGAATAAGCTGCCGTTTTAACGGATTTAATCCGTTATTTACTTTAGAGGATCATGCCGAAAATTACAGCAAAGAATCTTTAGGGCCCTTGTTTCATACATGCAAACCTCGTAGAATGTTGTAAAACTGAACAAATTTTCTAAAAAATCGTCACGTACTATGAAAAAATATCCTCAATACAATTCTATCAGCCCAGCTGATAATTTTTTGTACGAGAAGTACAATTCCTTTCCTTTGCTAAAAATATTCATTTTTATGGTTGGAGCAAGTGAGGTTGGAATGTTGCGAGGTCTACAATATAGATATACGAACCAAAATATCTGTATATCTGTAATGATAAACAAACAAGAGTTACTGAGTATGTATAGTCGAACAAGAAAGTGCTTCTAGAACCTCATTCACGCGCACCAACATAACAACCCTACAGGGAGTTGTTATTAGGCTGCGGGTTTCTGTGATGTGGAGGTACTTTCACAGACAAGCTACTTTCATACCATACCTCTCATCATCGGTGTTGCTCCCCTTGCGCTTAGTCTCTGTCACGCACAAAGCATCTAAGCGTCTCTCATTCATTGCGTCCATCAGCTCGTTCATCTTATGACTCAATCCACCTCACATTCGTCGTGCCTATGCAGTACTCGGCTCTCCTCGACCCGCCGGAATTAGTGCTGCGTGGTGGGTGGCGCCCCCCACCGCCGCATGCACCTATGTTCGCACCGACGGGGGCGGATAGGTGCGCGTCGCCTCCGGGGGACGCCCTAATGCGCACATCGGTGCGTTTTCAGGCCAGAATTGTAATCTAATCGATTAGCAGGGGTCGCAAACGAGCACGCTTCTGGCACATGACCCCCAAAAGAAGGTTCTAGTTTATTTTATATTCAATGATGCTCCTATGTGTACCTACTACATCACATTTTCTGTATTATCCAGAATTGATCGAAGTAAATACTTAACGTAACGTTAAGTTCGCTATTGTACATCTTTAGGCGTAAAGTTTAATAAAATAAATACTTCACATCAGGTGGGCGCAATGCATGGTTACCACTGCATGCAGTTTAAAAAAATACCGGATTATTTCAGAGTCCCGCATACAGTTTTCAATAATGATTGACACAACTCGATAGCAGATATCCATGCTAAGTGTATATCAATCCTTAATTTCGCTGACAGTTGCGCTTTGATATTGAATTGAATTGGATTCAATTGAATTGGAAATTTACCAATTAATTGGTTACCAGGGAATTATGGCGTCACAGCTATTGTTCCCTATCTATTGTCTTGTTGACAGTCAAACGGAAGTGATTATATTAAGGGTCTTTGTCAGCCGTCGATTATCGTGTTTAATCAATTTGTGGGATTTTTATTACGCGTGTACTTCTTTATTACTATTTTCATAGATGCAACTTAGTCCTTGTGACCTTGGATTTATGAAGATAAATAATATAAATTTTCGATTTAAGTTGAAAGAAATGAAAGAATGACAGAGCAGATACACAATGCAAAAGTGGAAGGACGTAGGAGCCGAGGAAGACCAAGACTTACCTACCAGGATCAAATTGGTCGTGTTCCATCAGGAAGTGATGTCAGGAGCCCTAGAAACCGGCGAGCGTGCGTGAAAAGAGCAACGAATGTTAAAGAAGCGAGTGAGGTATGTAAGGATCGCGTCGCATGACGCTCGGTTCTCTCTGCCTACCTATTTGGCGTGAAGTTATAGATAAATAGATAGACTTAATAAGTTGAGGTAAAAAGCACTTTTTCCTCTCTTACTCATGTACCTATTAGACCTCATAAGTATTTTTTGTTATACAACGCCGGGATACATATAAGCGTATAAATCACTTGATATATATAACAATTGCTATATATTAAATATTTGTCATGCGATGCCACCTTGCTGCTGACACTCCACTCCACTTAAGTAGTGGATTGGAGTGTTAGGAGCTTCCTGGTAACCTCACTCACTATTTGGCAGAGGTTTTCTGTAAACTTAAAGTACTCCATCATGTATATGTATAGGTAAGTAGGTCTGCTTTGACGCGCCTGCCTTAAAATTTACTGAAAGAAACAAATTTGGTTTTTAGCCAAAATTCAACACATAATATCTAAATTTCGTCTCTGTAACTTAGTCACAAAACACTACAGACAGCAAAGACACAAAAAAATATATTAAAGAAATTTTAACAAGCTTTTCTTAGTTTCACCAGTAATTATTTAAAAAAAATGGCTTGGCAATTAAATTTAAGTCACTTCCCGGTTTCCTATCGAGCTAAAATTTAGCATACACATGATTAGCTCAGTGACGTCATTCTAATCCCAATATGGCGGACACCTGAAGATGGCGGATTAGTTATTTTTTATACACTCCTTTGATGATATGTATCTATTTATCAAATGAAAGGGCTTGCTGAAAATAATACGAAAAATAAGATAAATTGACTCTAAATTCGATATGGTGGACAAAAAAGCGTGTTTTTTATTTTTTTTTATTTTTTAAGTATAATATTTTATTCCAGCGGCACTCACAACCGTTTGAAATTCGCATAAAAGGTGAAAAGGGCAATATGATAATATCTCTAAATAAAACATACCTAGTAGAGGGAGAGAGATCCATGTATACGAGTACAATCAGATTCGGAGTGGTCAAAGGAAACCGGGAAATAATACAGGTGTGATTATGGACATTAGAGATACTCTACTACTAAATACTACTTTACCACCAAACGTAATCTAGTTTTCTTAATCCATAAGGATTAGCGGTGTCCGTTACCTAAGCCTAAGGATTTGGCGAACATACTGATTTTTTTATATGAAGCGACTGCCGTCAGACTTCCACAACTCACCGGGAAAACCGGACCGTTCTTAGGTTCAATGACGCGTATTTACGCGCGACTCGACCAAGGGGGTTGGAAAGACGTCTATTGTCATTTCGGATTTTGTTACGATGTTTTCCTTCACCGAAGAGCAAGTGATAATAACAAATAGGTATGCACATAAATCCAAAAAGACAAATTTAGTGGTACATGCCAGGATTAGAACAAGGGACCGTGGGTTAATAGGCTGCCTATATTTCGATTCACTTGTTATTAGAGATGACTACGATAAATAGAACTCGAAAACAATATAATGCGTGAAGTCTCATCATCAAAGTCAAAATTCGGTGGGCCCTGTATTATATATATGTTTATATCTATCGGGACAAACCCACCACTCATACCCACCATTGTGTCTCCTGTGTAGCCAGAATTAATAGCGGCGACCACCAAAAAAGCAATGAAGTGAAGTTCATTGCTGTCCCGGGGGTTAAACTACAGCTGCCTTGGAACTCACAACGAATTTAATCAGAAGAAATTAGTAGGAGTAGGAACGTGAGAGACAGCAATATGGCAAATAAGGCATTTAAAAACCTCATAGAGATGGCTAGTCAAGTGAAGCTCAGCTGCCGTGCACCACGGTTTATCAAATATCTAACTATTGCGACCTAACTGTGAGTTGTTACCTAACACATCGATTCCAATAATATAGATTGCAGAACCGCCTAAACGCCTGGTAATTCTCCCTTGTTGCCACCAAATCAGAATAGTAAAGTATATATATATTGTGAAAAAACTTCTCTGGAAATGTACAGCCCGCGACCGTTGCCGTTCCAGAGTGTGAGGATATATTCCACAACATAATGATGTATAAAAAAAAACGTAATGAACATAGCACCCCCTGTTTTCGTGAAGTCGGTTAAAAACAAATCATTTGACTCGTGATTTAGAATATTTAGATTAACGAACGAACACATCAGCCATTATATCAGAATACCAAGTCCTTGGTATATCAACGCAAAATGTAGTAACACACAAATGCTGTACTGTAGGCAAATAAGTCTCTTTCTAGATGAAAAAATAATTTAAGATTTAATAACTATATTTCTGTAGTGCTTGGTTCCGACATGGAGGCATGAACGCAGGTGGAAAAAAATACATAACAGATATACACCGTGATAATAGAAGGATGTACGAGCAGAGGAAGGCCAAGACTCAGTCAAGACTTAGTTTTTGCAGTGAAAACTACTTTAGCGGCGTTGTGCTCTTTTTGGGATGAGTAAAAAATGTTAAACTCGCGTAAGGATACGTGACCCTGATCGAAAATTCGTAAGATTTTGGTGAGAATTAGAACTTAAGTTCGCTGCAGCGCTAAATCATTAGTTACCTCTAATTAAACAATGAAAACATGAAGCGCTAGATCGTTCATAGGGCATTATTTTCTCGCGACCAAAACGTTGTAAGCGCTATGAAATTCTTGGCGCTTACGCGTTTCGTTCAACGTACTCGTAGTTTATCAACATCGCTGTTTGGTTTAAGCGGCGCAGGGCGCTTGCGCGGGTGTGCGTGTGTGTTTGAGTTTTAGAGATTGGCGATGATGATGCTGGTAATGATGATGGTGAAAGAGTCGTTGAAATTGATGAGTTGATTTTTCTGAGAGATAAACTTTTTAATGTAAAATAAGTGTAATAGTTCTGAAGTGTTAAATTTTTAATGTAATATAAATTGTCATGTTTGTGTACGATAGCGCAATAAATGAATATTGTATTTCACCACATACATGATAGTACTTTTATACTGATAAATAAAGTAATTCGTGCGAAACTATTCCCTAACCATTCCAAAATATTCAAAAATGCACAACGTTACTGTTCAAGTGTTAACTTCTGCCGGCACTCCCGGAGTGCAACCCGTTTTTTTTTTATACAACTAGATTGGCAAACAATCATGCGTCCCGCATCAGATGGTAAGCGGTCATCGCATCCTATTGACGCTCGCAACACCACGGTGATGTTACTCGCGCACTGTCAATCTTGTGACCTAAGGATGTTTTGTCACAGTACCCACTAATTTCTCTGCTGTATCTCACCCTTCAAAGCGGAATACAGCTATATAAATATAGCTGCTTGACGGTAGAGATAGGTGAGATAGAGGTACCCATGCAGACGAGTTTTGTACAAAGTCTCCCTGTGGTAAAAAGTAAGTTCTACAAGGACCAAGGAGACATGACAACAAAACATCCCTTTTACGTAAATGTCTAATCCGTTTGTATGTCATTTACGTTCGCGATAATCCGATAATCGCGTGCCATTCATTTGTATTATATATGACATAATAATCTGTCCCGGGTCTGTTTCGATTGTGTTTTTTTTCTAAACATCTATTCTATTTAATAACTTCACTCCAAATCCCTTGCGGCGTAGGCAGGCAGAACCGAGCGCCACGTGACTCAACCCTTAAACACCTCACTCGCTTCTTTAACATTCATAGCTCTACTCATGCACGCTCGCCGGTTTCTAAGGCTCCTGACATCACCATCTGACAAAAAACGATCAATTTGGTCATGGTAAGTAAGTCTCTTCCTCGGCTCGTATATCCTTCCACTTTTGCGTTGTTCCTGGGAATGAGTGAAGTTACTAATAAACTCATAAGATTCTTCCTACATTGCAAGAGTTCATAGGCTACGGTGAGGAAAGGCTACCTAGCAATTGCTGTGTTAGCCACGCGCGAGCGATACTCCTTATAAAGCAAGAGTTCATTGACTACGGTAACCGCATTACATCAGGTGGGCCTTATGCTTGTTTGCATCCCGACATTGTATCTATACGATGAAAGCTGCGAAACAACATCAGTACCTTATCTTGATTCTTGTATATTTTAATCTACTCTAACATATGTAGTGGTAGAATTCTGTTTGCAATTGATAGCCCAGTTCTTGAGAAAGGCTCTTCAACATCACGACACGACCCATATGAGCCGAGAAAGAAAAAGTAGGAAAAGCGACCTCTACGAGATACCCAACGGGATTTGACGTGCTAGGTGGCGCAGTTGTGAATGACGCGACTCCCTATATAATATATATATATTGTCGCACAAATTACAAAGCGCCATCTAGCCCCAAAGTAAGCGAAGCTTGTGTTATGGGTACTAGACAACTGATAAACATACGTAAATACATTTTTTTTTGTAAATACATACTTATTATGCATAGAAAATATCCAGACCAAGACAAACAGACATACTACATACATACATAAAGTAGCGTAACAGCGCGTTTCACCACTGCGCCACCGAGCTCGTCACCTATGACATCAACGCTCGTGGGTTCGATTCGCACGCAGAAGGGCGCATTAAAGCAGGCCGTTTGGGGAAGTACCTCCACCTCACAGAACACCGCAACCAAATAACAACTCCCTAGAAGGTTGTGTTCCTGCGTGTGAGTGAAGTCACCGGTAAGCTTCTAAGGAGTTGCCGTATTAGCAGCAAAGGAGGCATCGCGTGAGCAATACTTAATGTATTACAAGCGTTCATAGGTTGCGGTAACAGCTTTCCATCAGGTGGTGGTATGCTTGTATACCTTCTGACGTTGTATAAAACAAAATATCGGGATACGCGCAGATGAAGTCGCTGGGTTCAGCTAGAATTAATGTCTAATCCGTTTTCCATCCATATTGCGTATGTCTCGAAAACGGCTTTAACGATTTAGATAAAATTTTGAATAAAAAAAGCACCGAGCGTGCTCGATCGGTGTTTTTTATGCACACAGGTTTTATCACATAAACGAGTTGGTCCGGCTTATACTAGTTTAGGCTAGTTTTAGGTTCGAATAGTAATGGGGTTTATGTTACAAAACATAAACCCCATTACTATTCGAACCTAAAACAGTAACTGCGGCGCTCACTAAACCAGATGGGTCTTCGAGAGATGATTGTATGTGCTCTCAAATATTCATGCCGGGTCTCGTGGGGGAAGTCTCGTAAACAGAAGTAGGTCAAGTGTGGGCTTTATTTGTCGTCGGTACAAGCGTGTACTGTGTTTTGTGGAGACATTTACCATTGTTACTTTGTGGATTCTAGATTCGTTTTTGGAGAATCTTTTTTAGGCGAATTGGGCGATTTTTCGCAGGAGAAAATTTTAGGGATTTATTCTTATTTTATACAACGTCGGGAAGCATAGGAGCATACGGTCCACCTGATGTAAAGCGGTAACCATAGCCAATAAACGCTTGCAATACTTCAAGCGCTATACTTGCGCGATGCCACCACTGCTGCTAACATAACAGTAAATCCATAGTAAGCTCCTAAGGAGACATGAAACTTACTCAGACGCAGGAACGCAACAATCGTCTAGGGAGTAGTTATTTGGCTGCGGTTTTCTGTGAGGAACTTGGCTGTTTTGATGCGCTCTACTCTACTTTCTTAACTTTCATCACTAACATGTTAATAGTAAATCTGCAGCTGTGAGTATGTCTATTCTTTATAATGTTATCCCATTTCCTAATGCATTGGATTGGCGGGCTCCGCAACCTAAGCCGAAAGATTTTGCAAAGACACTGATTTTTACAAGAAGCGACTGTCGTTAGACCTCTATAAATCACAGGGAAAACCGGACCTTGGGTTAGGTCACACGTCTTTCAATATACAAGTAGTTGGAGACACGTACAACTGTTTTTTTATACATCATTAAGTAGAATAATCATTTAGAAGTAGTTCCCCAGATATACATCTTTGATGTGTCCTACCTCTCTTCAAATTTTTTTACTGACGAATACTGCCCTGCCTTAAAAGGAGTATCACTGATTCTAAACAGAATAAGTATTTTGCTAACGTTACAAAAGCTATTAGTTTAGCAATGGTGCGAGGCGTTTGGCCGCATGCCTAATACGGTGCGCGGGTGAACCGACCAAATAACCTAGATCGTCTAATCGGATACGTCTCCATAATGTGGGAACACGACGCAAACGGTACGGGTTATACATAGGTTACGGCGAATTTAGGCTGAACTTCGTAAAAGTAAGCTCAAATACTAAATCGTATTAAACGCAGGCGCGTTATGGTCAATGGATAGTCACAAAAACTTCCTATTTTAAAGAGGTCGATTTACACCAATAAAGTGGCAAACAAAAATGACGTGCCTGATAGTAAGCAGAAGCCGATGGTCACTTTTTTTATACAACGTTTGGGGTATACAAGCATAAGCACCAAATATAAAGTCGTTACCGAACCTTGCGATGCAGAAAGTATCACTCGCGCGTTGCCACCCCTGCTGCTAACACAGCAACTCCTAAGGAGCTCACTGGTAACCACAAACCATCGACTTATATTACTACCGTAGGTAATATAAGTCGATGCCTCAAACGCTGTATTATGTTTCTGCGAGCGTCTGTGTCCAGGGAACTGTTATTTACCTGCTGTTTCTATAACCACTTCTGCGTTGCCGACCTTGTAGAGACCTCTACAGGTTCTTTTTAGTAAACCATAGTTTATAGTTAATTTCTACCTCTGGAACGTGATGGACACAACATCAGCACAATGAATATATGCTGAAGAAGATGGTAATACAACGGTACGATGTTCCTCTCTCTTAACTCGTAGTAGATAAAATTTATCTATGAGTAGGTACTACGGTATAACTCTAACGACTCCAAATACACATTGATACGAAAGTGTCGCGTTCCTATTGTATCCGATAAATCGTCCCTTTTCACCAATACTTATCCCACAAAGCAGCGTTTTTTTCCATTCCAATCCGACTCCAAGACGTACTATTTGCCGACGGGGCGCACAATAGGGCAAACATCCAAAGGAAGGAATCCTCAGTAGGAAACTATGAGTCATAAAATATTGGATGCGGTAAAAAAATATAATAATGTACGTATAGATATCAACTGTCCTCAAGATTTAGTTACGCATTACAAATATCAAAAAAAATAATATCTATGTTACACAAATTGCACTTTCGTCACAAACTAATTTCAATGTATAAATTAAAAATTAGAAACCAAAGCAGACCTTTATTTGGTGGAGAATAGGCTGCAAAATAGGAGCAAACTTAACTTCCGTGAACCAGACGCATTTGTGATACGAGACGGTTTTTAAACATATCACAAACATTTTTCGATCATAGCAATCAATTCTATGACTATAGTTCATAAAGTTAGGCTGGCTACGGTCACGTTTATTAGACTGTTATAATTCCCAACGCTCGCGTTAAAGCAGTAGCCACAAGATAGTTGACGGCAAAACAACCAGCTACAGAGATCTGACCAATTTTGTCAAGCGCCAGCTGCGACCGCGACTAACTAGACTGCGAACTTCGTTTAGAATCGCATTGTCCACATGTTAAATTGTTTGGGCATAGAGTACCATCACGGTCTGTTTCATACAATAGAAGTCTTTGGTTTCATATCAACTTGACAATACAAGTGCCTCTGTCCCAACATTTCCTGTGGATTTGCCAGGCATCGTCGGCAGCTTTGGAAATTCCAGAGAATGCTAAATGCCGATACACAATGAATAATTTAATTTCACGCACAGTTTTAAGACAGGATTTCCCTTCCACCACATTTCGCAGCGATATAAATTGAGCCATTGAATATGGCTCAATTTAAATCGCTGCGAATGCTGAATGCTCCCAGATGACATGAAATTTTATCTGTTGCAATACCGCATACACTAAACACCGTGCATGAAAAGACCTTTGGGTGTTATACACTTTGTTATACACAAGCGAGAGTGACAAGTCGTATTATTTTGTAAATATCCAAAAAAAGAATACCGTATCCAAAATTTCTCAACTGCAAGATATCGCAACTGGGAGTGTAGAGAGCAATCAGAGCACATGTGGGCTGAAATACAGGTTTTAAAGAGAAATATTCTTGAGTCCAATAGTTTTTTGCTTCCCGTGACATTATTATAACCTGCCTTGAGAATTATCTATATTTAATCAAGATTAATGAAGGATGTTTCAAATAATTTCATTTTCATTCAATGCAAGTTTTTATAAACTTGTTACGTGCCGTCGTATCCTAAACTTCCTCCCTCGTTTCGTCATTCAATGCCCGCAATAAATATAAACTTGTTAATATATTTCATTCCAAGCAATAATATCCAAGATATGGATAGGTAAGATCCTGGGGAGTTGCTGTGTTAGCAGCAGAGGCGGCAGTACCTGAGCGAAAGGAATAGGAATACTTAAAAAGCAAAACCATACCTAAATACACAAACGAATTCATATAGAGTTATTTCCGAGATACGTGATCGGCTCATTTAAAGTAAAAAGTATATATTGTATGTAATTGTAATATCATTACAGTTTTTTAGGGTTACGTAGTAAACAAGGAACCCTTATAGTTACGCCATGTCCGTCTGTCTGTCTGTCTGTCAGTAGGCCTTCCGCTGCTCCTAAGTCCTTCTACTTTCGTGTCCTATATCTGTTTTGTATTTTTTCTTCCTGCAGTCTTACTACATGCGCGAACCTACGGAGCATGCCTCTTCATATTTTAACATGTGTTTCCTCCTTGCTACAACATGGGATGCTTCCAAGGAAGCGTGCAGAACCTTGCGGACCAGCATGGTAGCGTCAACTGACAGGACACTGTAGTCCTTTGTCAGTTGCCGCTGCAATTTGGGCTCCGCTTTGGCTTACCATCAGGCAAAGCGGAGCCATTAAAAAAAGAAAAGAAAAAATAAAACACCGACTCTTTCAGACCAACTCCATTTCTAACATCATCATTACGATCGCAGTAAGTAAATGATGTAAATCTATTACCGTTTGATAAGTATTACTTCACGTGATTTCGCCACTAGTTCGTGCAAACTAGCGCCGGCCAACCAACCATGAACAAGCGTCGCTCGCATTGCAAACCGCGCTGCTAACACAGTACCTTGTCAACCTGCCAAGTGTCCTTCCGCACTCGCTTAAAAATAGACTGAAGCTGATGGGAAATTGTATTATTTAATTTCCTCTCAACGTTTCCCATACCAGCACACTGCCTTTGATATTCAAAAAAATACGTCTTGTACAGCAAAAGAGCCTTTGCTTGAGAATTAATGAGATTCCTATCAAATACAAAGGAGAAATATTAAATGTTTGTTTTAGTTTTCATTAAGATTTATTCCGTCTTTAGTAAAAAAAATCATTGAACAAGGAAAAAATTATAAAAGGTACGTAACATCAATATATATTTTATATGTATACACATAAACTGTGTGTATATCTGTATGTGTTTATCAATACATGGGATATTTAAGAAATAACTAAATTAAGTGACATAAAAAAACACTCACGCACCTTTGTGTTCCTGTGTGTCAGTCAAAACGGTTTAAGACATACAAATGAATGAATATCATAGTTGCATAACGTCCTGACCACTAAAACTATATATACAGGTCCGGCAACGCAAAAGTGGCACCTCTGTTACGGTAACTGCTTACCACCTCTTCTTTAAAGGAAGGTAGAAATAATTTTCTTTCAGAAGTAGATCTTGCAGGGAAACATGTAAGAGTTTAAAACTGGTTATAACATACTCTCTATATATAACTTTTTTTTTAATTTTATTGCTATTACAGTTCATAAGTATTTATGTATATTTACTGGAAAAAAAATATGTTTCTAATCATACAATTTTTTCACAACTCGTCATAAATCTTCACCGCATAACCAAATTTGTATGTGTAGAATTTTCCTTTGGAAAGGAAATTGCGGCCCAAGTTGATGCAGTCGGCTGCAGTAAACTTCGAGATTTAGATTAGAGTTAGATTTGGGCCAAGTTTGAGTGAAGTTTGAGATAAATTTAGGTCAGCTTCGTCAAATTTGGGTAATGCACGTGCAAATAAGCATATGACGTTAAAATTAATGAATTCTTCTAGATAAAGAAAATCAATGGGCTTAATGTATGGACTGGAAGCTAGTAAGGTCTATAAGAAACGAGTTATGTGGCGCTCGTTTCTCTCTGCCTTCAGGATATATAGTTTTATTGTTATGTAAGCTCAGTATATTGGCTCCGTTTCGCCTGATGGTAAGCGGAAGAGGATAGATAGATAGGAGAGAAAGTTAGGGATTCTACAAAAATGACGTGAAGAGTTTTCACAAGGTCGGCAACGCACTAGCGACAGCCAAAAATTTGACAAGAATAAGATAATCAATTACGATAAATTATAGTTTGAATAAAGACCATAAAAGGCTAACAGAAACTTAATCGTGCCGTCCAATAACCGTACGGAACCTTCCGTTCTAATAGGTGATCGTGATGAAATAGGGTTACAGTTCGCGGTGGCTAGGTGGAGCTGTGAAGCTCGCCGTCGCCCGTGACTGGACTGACGCAGTATAGGGAGGGAAATTTGGAATAGCTATAATGGTTTCACCGGCGTTTCAAAATGGTAAATCAGATTTTTTTTGTTGAAAATAAATCTGAAAGATGATGAATGTAAGAATGATTGTGGAATGAAAGAGTGTGATGTATGAAAGTGTTTATTTATATTGTATTGACGTTTTAAAAAATGAGTTTAAAAATATTTATATCGTGTAAAAAGTGCCTTGCTCACGGCAGGGGAGTAAGAATTAAAAAATAAAAAAGGGTTACAGTGCTGTCACAGAACCGTTTTCACTATCATAAATTTCTTCTAAAGAACGCGGTATAAAATGCAATTTTTCTCGTATTTACTAAAGCTAAATTTGGAAATCGTTTCCAATTTCAACATCTTTTAGATACACGCTTACTTTTTTATAAACAGTTGTGTTTGTAATAGTAATATTTTACCAGATAGACTTTGTACAAAAGTCGTCTGCGTAAGCACCTCTGTCTCACCTATTTCCACCGCCAAGCAGCTATATTTATATAGCTGTGTTCCGCCTTGAAGGGTGAGATATGGCAGAGAAATTACTGGGTATTGTGAGGAAACATCCTTAGGTCACAAGATTGGCAGCGCGCGAGTAACATCCCCGTGCTGTTGTGAGCGTCAAAAGGCTGCGGTGACCGCTTACCATCTGATGGGGGCCGCATGCTTGTTTGGCAATCTAGTTGTATATTACTCAAAAAAAGTAACATTACTTGCTATCGCGTCGTTCAGTTACAGTGACCATTGTAGCTTTTCCATCGATGATGCAAGATACAAGATGATGAAACAAATGGGTTTTAAATATCAACTCATTCATTGTTATTTCAAATCCTACTAATATTATAAATGCGAAAGTTTGTATGTATGGAAGGATGTTTGTTGCTCTTTCACGCTTAAACGGCTGAACGGATTTGAATGAAATTTGGCAGTAGATAGATTATGATCTGGATTAACACATAGGCTACGTTATTTGATTCCACGCGGGCGGAGCCGCGGGCAGCAGCTAGTTCATCAATAATTCAATACTATCAAACAACTATGCATGAATAATTTGATCAGCAAAGGATTTACTACAGGCCTAACACCTCCTGCGCTACGAATCTAGTCTGTGCAGATGATGTTAACCTTCATAGATTAGAAATCCAATTATTTGATTATTATTTCTACACGGTTATTAAAACCCTATAAAATATAGCAAATAAAACTGAATATCGATTAAAAATACCGTGATTAGTTTCATACTTTGGCATAAGTTGGCATGGCGAATTAGGTAAACGCGAACCTTTGTGCAAGCCAGTAATGTATAGCGATGTGGCAAAGAAATTTAAACAAACATTATTACTTCTCCTATGGACTGTGTTTTGGATATCAGCTACGAAAGCAACAGGGGAAAAGGCGTTTGATGCATGTAGAAGTTACGGACAATCAATGCTGGAGTGTCATAATGTGTTGTATCCCAATTTAAAAGTCAGAGTTCCTATAGACTTCTTACAATATCCTCATATGGTTTTAATCGGATTTAGAAATAATAAAGAAGAGGAACCAGCATGGAAATGTGGGGGAACACTAATTAGTAACAAATGGGTCCTGACTGCGGCTCATTGCGTTGAAGATCCATCAACAGGACCGGCTAGCATTATGAGAGTTGGTACAGCCACCTTCGAGTTTGATGAAGCGGATTTAGAACAAGAGAGAGATATAGCGGAAATAGTTTCGCATCCAGAATATAAACCACCATCGAAATACAATGATATAGCATTAATGCGAGCTGACCCGGTTTTTATAGTAAGTCGAGATATAAGAATTGCATGTCTTCAACTAAAAGATGAATTTGACCTTAGCTTGAACCTTAGCGCTATCGGATTTGGTGTTACAGCAGCTGGCGACCGCTTCGGTAGTCAGACCTTAATGAAAGTTGATGTTGATCTCGTAAACACTACCGCTTGTAATAGATCTATGAAGGCTTTAATAAAAAAGAAGATTTTGTCTTCTGGGATTACTGAGGGTCAAATATGCGCTGGAGACTATGATCACGGGGGCAGAGATACATGCCAGGGCGATTCTGGAGGTCCTTTGCAAGTGATGAACGAGAAAGTAGATTGCATAACAAGTTTTCCTTTGCATACAGTGGTAGGAGTTACATCGTTCGGCAGGGATTGTGGTAGGAAGTGGGCTCCAGGTGTGTATACTAAGGTTTCGAGATACATTGAGTGGATTGAAAGTGTTGTTTGGCCATAAATCTGAAAATAAAGTGTTAAATTTGCTAAAATTTCCATTTTGACTTCATTGACAGGGTTTCTATTCGTGCGTTGCCTACTATGTAAGGCTGACAGTCCATTGAGGTAGAGAGGAGAGATGTGTTTTCAAACATTTGGCAGATCGGTTTCCTTCGATACGTCAAATAAATAAATATAAATATAAATATTTGCGGACAAATTACACAGCGCCATTTAGCCCCAAAGTAAGCGAAGCTTGTGTTATGGGTACTAGACAACTGATAAACATACGTAAATATTTTTTTTTTTTTGTAAATACATACTTATTATACATAGAAAATACCCAGACCAAGACAAACAGACATGTTCATGCACACAAATGTTTGTACTGTGTGGGAATCGAACCCACGAGCGTTGGTGTCAAAGTAGCGTAACAACGCGTTTCACCACTGCGCCACCGAGCTCGTCGATACATATCTCCCTTTCGCTCCTCTGCACCTCGAGCAGTGTCAGCCTAAAACCTCCTCACAAGGGATGTTACGAGTGTCAAAAGACTACGACTAATACCAGATAACCCGTTTGCCATCTTAGCAATACTAAAGCACCTCCGAAAGAAGCCAATCTCGAACACATACCAGGCAGAAATAAATTTCGCAGTAACTTGAGTATCTTCGAATCTCCCGATGCGAATAAAACCTACCACTCACCGTCTCCCCGTTATGCGGCTCGTAAAAGAATAACAGCACTCACCTGAAACAAAAACAGTTTTTATGTAACGTCGTGTCGATGTCTCCCCTTGGGGTGAGAAATACGTGGCACGATAAGGGGAGAGGGCTAAAACTGTTAAGGACCTAACATAATGGATGTTAAGGTAATGAATGAATGTTAGGGATGTGTTGCAACTTTAAGTTTTAAGAAATTTTAGGAGAGGCAGGGCAATTCAAAGAAAGCCTAGGGAACCTTCACCTCACAGAAAATGTGATACTTAATGTGTTGCAAGCGTTCATAGGTTCATATAACAAGTCAAACTAGATAGATAATCAATGGCTAAGGTTAACTTAGCCATTGAGTTTCTATAGTTTCTATGACCGCCTATGTCACTAAGGTCCCACCAGTGCAGTGGGACCACACTATTGTATTATAAGTTTCGTGATGATACCATTAGAAGTGGTTGAAATTTGATTCGTAAAATTTCAATACAATGTTACATACCAGCTACTTACCTATCTACCGACCTAACAAAAACGAGTAAATAATAAATAACATAATTTAAAACATAATTATTGAACAAAAAAAAAAATATATTAAGTGGGCGCCATAAAAGATCAAAACAACAATGTAATGTAAAAATACGTCTACTTCAATGAAATGTGTTTCTCTTCTTTATTAAAATGTTTGTATAGTTCAAATCCAAACCGCTGAAATAAGTTACTATGACAAACGGAAGGGAATATCCTCCATAAATAATATCTCTATTATAGAGGAGTCTCTTCCGTCATTTTAAACATTCGACGATGTATTGATAGCGTTGGTAATATAAGGGTTCTTTCCCATTTGTACGAATCTCTCTGCAATTATGCGGAATGAATTCACGCCACTATAATGCAAGTTACTATCTTTTTAAAGAAAGAAAATTCGACGCGTATGTTTCTTTTTACATATGTTCACCGATATCTCGGAAATGGCTCAACGGATGTGTATAATTCAATTTTAAGGTAGATCTGAACATCATATAAACATCATTCATATTTGATAATCAGTTAAAAAGTTTTACAAAAATATTAACTATAAATCTAAGTATAATCTTTGAAATATTTTGATAATAGTTTCAATTTCTTAATAAAAGTTTTAAATGGATTAATTAACGATCATTCATTCAGTTATCTTGCCTATATTTTCACGCCAAGTCCCTGGCGGGGCAGCCAGGTGACTCGGTTCTTACTCACTTCACTAGCTCTTTTATGCCCCTATTCATAGTCCCTTTTATCCACATTCGCCAATCCTAGAGCTCCTGACACCAATTTTTGATAAAACACGATACATTTGGTTGCGGTCTTTTTTCAATCAATTAGTACATCTATAAATAGTTCATTCGATAGAACAACCTGTGCCTAAATATCCTACCCTTTATTTGAACAGAACAATATTTTCAACAATACAATATAATAGCCTGTCAACATCCAACATCAATAAATTATACTTTATGTACAATACACAAAACACATAATTTAATAATTTGATTCATGTTATGACATGGTGGCCTCACAAGTATAGCTTTGCATAAGGTAATTCTTATTAAGTGTTAATTAATTTACCAACGGAATGCGCGTCATAGGTATATTTGCTGCAGTTGTCGGATTACAAATGAAGAAATTAAGTGGCCCTGGATACAAGCTCTTGAATGAATGATAAAAACTGTGAAACAGAGAGACGTAAGAGATTATATGTACGAGTAATTACTAGATAATATAAAAGACTAACATATTAATTTCTCACAGTTGAAATGAAAAGTGGAATCTTTAACTCAGAAATAAATGGTCGATTGTCTCTTAAACGTACTAAATATCTCGGATGCAGTTGCCCACTTTCTTCCCTTGACTATATCTCTAGTATAAAGTCATTTTGAAGGACTCCATCTTCCTTTCTTTCTTGGTATAATTTCCTTTTAAATCTCATTTCACGAGTTATTCGTTTTTAGGGTTCCGTACCCAAAGGGTAAAACGGAACCCTATTACTGAGGCTCCGCTGTCCGTCCGTCCGTCCGTCCGTCTGTCACCAGGCTGTATCTCATGAACCGTGATAGCTAGACAGTTGAAATTTTCACAGATGATGTATTTCTGTTGCCGCTATAACAACAAATACTAAAAAATAGAATAAAATAAATATTTAAGGGGGCTCCCATACAACAAACGTGATTTTTTTGCCTTTTTTATAGATAATGGTACGGAACCCTTAGTGCGCGAGTCCGACTCGCACTTGGCCGATTTTTTTATTTAGCAGCGCTAGTCGACTGGGGTTAACGATTATGGAAAGTCTTATATGCCTAGATTAGGACGGTGGTGTGGTACGCACAAGTGGTGTACAACCCTTATTTAGATAAGAATGCGGCGGCCTAGTTCAGTTAATGCTTCTATAATGTAATGTGTCATATTTATGACTATGATACGATATTATAGACTCAACGGCTCTTTATATAATATTAGTGTTATATCTATAAAATAAATTATTTTTTCTGTCTTGTTTGATATCTTGATTATTGCTGTAACTTCCGTTTGTTCTTTCCAAATTAAAAATATTTCATATTTTCTTTAGATTGAACTTTGGTAATTGAATAATGAATTGTATTGCTTGTTTATATTTGAAAAAATATGAAATTTTATTAAACATACATACTTCATCTACTTGTGTATATTATTTTCTCGAGTAAGTTTGAAAAAAGCGGTTTTATTACTTTATTCATACTATCGTTACATTATTGTTGTCGAAATTTAATTTAGAATTGGATCGTTGTATTAACTAGTGCTCTGCGCTGGCTTCGGTAATGTCCTTTGTTCAGGACCATAGAAGATCAGGGCGACCGCGTGCTGTTAGAACTACAAAGGCTGTTAAAGACAAAATTCGCCGAAACCCCATTAGGAAACAAAAAATCTTATCGCGACAAATTACGATTCCCGCTAAGAATCTGTCGCGTATATAAAATAAGACTGCGCTTATCGTCGATATACAGGACATGCCCTAAATTGATTTAGGGAGACACCACAGTTGATGAGAGTGGCTCGATCAAAACGCCTTCTGTTCCGATACGCAGGTGAAAGGCACAGAAATATCCTATTTACTTATGAAAAAATGTTCATGACTGAAGAAGCAAACAAGCAAAACGATAAAGTGCACAACTTTGTCATTTTCTACACACATTTGGCACACAGTTGTAAAGAAGCCGCCGAAGTGGTCGGAAAGGTAATCATCCTGAGTTTGTAATGGATTGGTGGTGTGTGTTTGATTCCTTGTCACGAAGCTTCATTTTTGTGCAAAAGACTTGAGCTAAACGGTATCAAGAGACTGTTTTGGATAGTGTTGTAAAACCTCTTAACAATACTCTTTTTAAAAACATACCGTGGACTTTCCAGCAGGACTTTGCACTTGGTCACAAAACACGAACTTCATAAGGGTGGCTCAAAACCAACTTATTTTATTTATAAGAGTTAAAAACTGGGTCTAGTCTAGCCCAGATCTGCTATGCAATTCTGTAAGAGCAAACATCCTTCCATCCTCGGAAACATTGGCTGTTATTGCCTTGAACACAAAATTGCAATTCTTCAAGGCAAACAGCCTCGCGTACGCTAACACCCTTATAGAATACCAAATAATTTAGCCGTGATCGCAGTAGACGATGTCAAAGCTGTGACATCTGTGATCACAGCGACGCACACAGCCATTACGAGTCGCTTAGAGAATTGCATGGCTGAACCCCTTAGACTACAAATTAGAAAGAGGACAGAAAAGGTTTATTTGGATGTAACACAAACAGTGGCGTGCACCCGGGACCCTTCAGGGTGGGCCGGCTCTGCCTTCTGTTGAAGGGAGACCGGCCCCCGGACTCGGGGTCGGCGGTTCGACCGGTCGTTCTGCTGAACGAGGCGGGGAAAGCCCTTGAAAGGGTTGTCGCTTCCCGCCTCGCTCAGCACTTGGAGGATGGCCCGGGACCGGGCCTATCGGATGCCCAGTTCGGGTTCCGGGCCAGACGGTCGACCGTCGATGCCATAAGACGCCTAAGGTCGGTGACGGAGGATGCGGAGCGCGAGGGAGATGTGGTGGTGGCGGTGTCTTTAGACATCGCCAATGCCTTCAACAGCCTCCCCCACAGTACCATACTGGAGGCCCTCAAATACTTTGAGGTGCCTCCGTACTTGGGGAGACTGTTGAAGGCATACTTGGAGGACAGGGAGGTGCGCTACGAGGACGCGAGGGGCCAAATGGTCAGAAGACGCGTCGTGTGCGGTGTCCCACAGGGGTCCGTTCTGGGCCCCATCCTGTGGGACCTCGCATACGACTGGGTCCTGCGGGGCCGTCTCCTCCCCGGGATGAGTGTCATCTGCTATGCAGATGACACCCTCGTCACATCCCGGGGTAAGACCTTCGTGGAGGCGGCGCGGCTGGCCGAAGTCGGAGTAGGACTGGTGGTCAGCCGCATAGAGAGGCTTGGGCTTCGGGTCCGATTGGATAAAACCGAAGCCCTCCTCTTCCGCGGGACCGGTAGGCGGTGCCCCCCCTCGGGAGCGCACCTCCAAATTGGAGGAGAGAGGATAAGGGTGAGTGCCCAGATGAGCTACCTGGGTCTCACCCTTGACGGACGATGGACCTTCGGCCCCCACTTCGAGCGGTTGGGACCGAAGGTCATCAGAGCTGCGGCGGCGCTGGGTCGTCTTCTGCCCAATTTGGGCGGGCCCAGCGCCGCGTGCAGAAGGCTGTACTCCGGCATCTGCCGGAGTATGGCCACGTACGGTGCCCCCATATGGGCGGACGCCCTCTGCTCTCGGAACAGGGCTCAGCTGCGCAGAGCGCAGCGGGTCATAGCGCAGAGGGCAGTAAGGGGGTACCGTACGGTAGCTTGGACGGCCGCGACCGCCCTCGCTGGCGACCCGCCCTGGGAGTTGGTGGCGGAGGTGCTCGCCGAGGTATACGGCTTCGTTGCTGAAAGGAGGAGTCTCGGCGAGCGCCCCACGTTGGAGGAGGTGGGGCGGTATCGCCAGCGAGGGCATACGGAAATGATGCGGAGGTGGGGGGAGGACCTGGCGCAGCCGCGGTATGGAGTCCGCGTCGCGGATGCGCTGCGCCCGGTCCTGGAGTCGTGGATGCGCCGTAGGCGCAAACCCCTCACCTTCCGCATGGTGCAGGTGCTCACCGGGCATGGGTGCTTCGGTGAGTACCTGCACCGGGTCGCGAGGCGGGAGGAGCAGCCGGGCTGCCACGATTGTGGCGCGGCCGAGGACACTGCCCAGCACACTCTGGAGCAGTGTCCCATGTGGTCTCGGCAGCGCCACGATCTGGTGTCCGCACTAGGAAGCGCGGACCTCTCGCTCGCGAGCGTGGTCCGCTCCATGCTCGGGAGTGACAGTGCCTGGCAGGCGATGGCCTTTTTCTGTGAGACGGTCATGTCCCAGAAGGAGGCCTCGGAGCGGGACAGGGAGGACGATCCCTTGGCTGTTCCGCTCCGGAGACGGCGGACGGGAGTGCGGCGTAGGCGCTACGCGCACCTACTGCCGCCTCCCTAATCTGTGGGATTAGGGGTCAGGATGGGAACCTGGCCCCATAATGGTCCCGCCGCCGGAGGGGCTGTCCCAATTTGCCGGGATGGCCCCTAGAGAGAAGAAGTCCGGCCCCTTTTGAGGGGCTGGCCAGTCGCAGTGGTGCCCTGTTGCTGACAGATCCGGGGCACCACACCAACGCGGCCGATGGCATTTCGCGGGGTTGTTTAGTGGGTATACCATCGGACAGCCGACGGGGAGTCCCACACTACCACCGGAGGCCACCCAGGCACCGGTGGTGTGCGTAACGCATTTTTCCCCGCGTCACAAAAAAAAAAAAAAAAAAAAAACAGCCTCGCGTACGCTAACACCCTTATAGAATACCAAATAATTTAGCCGTGATCGCAGTAGACGATGTCAAAGCTGTGACATCTGTGCTCACAGCGACGCACACAGCCATTACGAGTCGCTTAGAGAATTGCATGGCTGAACCCCTTAGACTACAAATTAGAAAGAGGACAGAAAAGGTTTATTTAGATGTAACACAAACACTATACCCACAATAAACAATATATAATGGGTAATGAAGTAATAATAGTGGTGTGTGGCGTCACAAATAGGCCTTATCACAGCATATGCCGTGTCAACTCATGACCCGGCGCTGATTTTCAGATAAGACCCATTTTCAGAGACAAGATAAATTATGGTCAGTTTTAGAGGACATGGCCTGCTCGAAACTACACGCCGATATTGTATATCGTATAGTGTAGTGGCTAAAATTTTCCATCGAAACAGTGCGTAAATCCATTACAGACAGACAGATTAAAGACAAGTATCAAAGCCAAAAGTGGTCATTTCGAAAATAATATTTTTTTTCTTTTTTGCCGAGACTTCCATAAATATACATATAAGTTTTATTAAGATTACATTACTTCATAAAAAAATAAACGCATATTCATTTGTAACATAACTAATGGCTGGACTAAGTGTACATATAAAAAATATACCCATTTATAGACAGGTCGCAGCTGCCGTTGCTTAACATAGGTGTCTACTTCCTTGTTTGTTTTGTTTGATGCCATCGATCTCTTTACTCATTAGAAGATTAAATCATAAGATTGTTAATGTAATTTGTTCAACAATTCATGGTCTGAAATCATGAACACAACACCTGTTTAGAATGTTCCAAGATTATCTGGTTGGATTCGAATCTACAAACGCTTGGGTGGTTATCCGCTAAATCCCGAGCTTAAGGTCCCGGTCTTAAAGATAGCGATGTGTTGACTAGATATCGTTCATTCAGAAAAACTGCAATTATTAGATTTAATTATATTGATGAATATTAAATATACGAATATTATTTAATGCAACATATTACAATTTACAGCACAAAATACTGAGAACTATTCCAGAACATGCGGTCTTACCGCTAAGCGATCTCTTCCAGCCATAAAGGATAATAATAACGATATAAAGGATAACTTATGGAGAACCACGATACCGCGATATTACGTAGGAACTCAATTGAGCGCTACGAGTCGGTGCGTAAAGTAGAACGCGGCTGTTATTAGCTAGTTTGCGAATTGAAATAAAATCGCGTCACTTATTGCCTTATTGGTAAAATACTCTCCTATTGGTCAATGGTCTCGAATCGCTGAGATACTTAGGTGCTAAAACACAATGTTTTTGAGCAAGGCATGCTTTCATGTGCAGTCACGTGGAGTATTGTTTTGTGCTTCCAGCCAATCACATGCCTACATTTTTTGTAATGTAGTCGTCATGGCTGAAATAATTTTTATTAGCTTTCTATCGAAATACAAGAAATAAATGCAAACTTATTATTACTAGCGAAGTCAAAAGACGATTTTATAACATGTTTATAATATAATATGTTTTTTTGAAACAGGTCTGTCCCTGCCTGACAATATGTTCAAAAGGCACATCAAAAATACTCTATGTAAGAAGGGTTATTATAGAATCGATGAATATCTAACTGACAGAGATGTTTAGAAATGATACAGCACTTGAATTAATATAACTTTAATTGTACCACTAGATATCATATATATGTACACTCATATCATTATATTTATTGTAATATGTATAAGATGATTTGGAAAAAAAAGACCTATATTGGCCAGTTTCTTTTGGCATTTCTTCTTCGCCAATGGTCATTTGAAATGCAATGGTCAGTTGATTAAAAAAGAGAAAAACTAAAAAAAAAAAATAAGATACGAGTATAATATTGAAAATGTAAGACATGTCTAAGTGCCCGTGAGGGTCTAAAGGCAAATAAAGAATTTTTATCTTTATCTTTTCTACTTTATTGTATTTATTTCCTTGCAAATATAATGAAGAATATATTACGTAACACGAGCCTCACAAGAATTATATAGTCGTCTCATTAATGTCTAAGGAATGAAAGGATAAGGGATATGTAATACAATGAATTACGAAACAGAAATACTACGCAAAAGTAAAAGGATGTAGGAGCCGAGGAAGGTCAAAACTTATCTACCAAGACCAAATGAGCATGTTTTATCAGAAGGTAATGTCAGGAGCCTTAATCGTGCATGAGAAGAGCAATGAATGTTAAAGAAGCGACTGTCGTGTGTAAAGATAAGAGTCATGTGGCGCTCGGTGCTGTCTGCCTACTCCACAAGGGATTTGGCGTGAAGTTATATATACATACATACATATAATATTAAACTAATCGATTTCATAGCTCACTGTCAATTTCCCAATTTTCAGCAGAAACGTATCGCTCATTAAATACAAGAGATTAAATACAAGAAATTGACATATTACATTTAACAGGGTGAGCAAAACAAAATTCAATACATGCATTTTTGAAGATTTTTATCTGATAAATAAAATATATTTATACTAATATCATTTGGATAAAGTTTAAAGTATCTTCATTTTACTGAAAAATATCATCGATTTAGAACCTCTTTTTGCAATGACACTACTGCGAGCTTTTTTCAATTGTGGTCCCTTAGCATTTAATGAGCGATATGCAGAATTAAGTTGTCATGCGGTAAAACAGAGTTATTTTCGCATTTATATACTCGTGTTCGCATAACGTGTGCGACTAGCGTGTTATATACAATTCAAAGCGAGATTGCAATATTTTTGAAGTGGTAACTTCTTATGGGAGGGTATACCGCTTCGTTACATAACGCGTTACAGCGCCAGTCTATCTGGCTTCCCTTTCTCTATATCATACGACAGCGGTAGGCTTAATTGTAATTAAGAATAAAATATATTTCATAATCAATAAAAGATTTTAATAATAAATAAACTTTCCTTACATTATAATATTAATATACATAAAATGTAAGTAATAACCTAAGCTTTTCTCAACTTAAACAATTTCAATAGTAAATAGTTCAACTTAGATTAGTTTAAGTTTTCACTTCTGTCGGGCGTCCCGAGACTTTTTTTTTTATACCACTAAGGTGGAAACAAGCGTACAAGCCTGCAAGTTTCGATGGTAGATTGCGGTTCCAGTGTGTGAAGATAAATTCTCTCTGTCGACAAGCTGTGTGATTGTAAAACGAGGCTGTTGGCATCAATATCGAACACTTCGGAATACAACCCATTGGCTCATGAGCACAATACAGTGAGCTTGGAATCATCGATAATTCTCACAGCGCCTCGGTTAAACTAAAGGTCTCGTTCGTCACAGGAAGGTAGGCAAAGATAACAACCCTCCGTGAATGGATTTAGATGGTGATCAAATATTCTTAAGATTATTACCTAGTCATTAAGTTATTGGTGTAGTATTAGGTCAGCGTGACTTCCGACCCCGCCTATTTCTCGGTCCGCTATCTATTAGACCTCAGCCTAAGGGATAATATCAGGGATATCTACATGTCTCATGTTTATCCTTGTTAGGGCCTATGCTGTTTGTGTTATAAAATAATAATGACGCCAGAATCCTGCTGGCTACTTAAACTCTCAGATGACGGAAAAATTGTTATACTTATATGCAATAAAATGTAGCGTGTATATAAGGTGTTTTTTTTATATATGCCCGAACTTCAATGGGAGAAAGAGTATCGTTTATTTGTTACGATAGACAAGAAACTTCGTGTCCCGGCATCGTTAAAAAAGTTTGAGAAATCAAATAAATAAAGTGCCTACTTGGTTCATGGTGCATAATGATTGCCCCGATGATGATGATGAATCATCAGTTGTTAATAATTCAGTTTGACGGGGTCGATGCACGAGTCGCGGGTCTAATCGAATTCGCCATTTACACAGCGACGACCACAGCCTGTGTCGAGTTGCCAGCCTGACAGTTGCCAGTCGTAAAGCTCAGTTAAGAGAGGTAGGACGCGTCAAAGCAGCCCGTCTGGAGAAGTACCTTCACCTCACAGAAAACTGCAGCCAAAGAACAACTATTTCTGCGAGTGAGTAAGGTTACGAGTGAGCTCCTGAAGAGTTTCTGTATCAGTAGCGGGGGTGGCAACGCGCAAGCGATACTTTCTGTGTTGCAAGCGTTTATAGGCTACGGTAACCACTTTACATCAGGTCGACCGTACGCCTCCCAACGTTGTATACAAAAAAGAAATACCTATGACGGCTGTGACTATACCAGCTGATACATCACCTAACAATGTTTTTTACATAGGTAGGTAGGGCGCATCAAAGCAGTCCGATAGGGGAAGTACCTCTATCTCACAGAAAACAGCAGCAAAATAACAACTTACTGGGTGGAGGGTTGTTGATGTGATGTGAGTGAGTGATGTTACCAGAAAGCAGTGAGAGGAGTTGTTGTGTGAGCAACGGGGGTGGCAACCCGCGTGCGATAAACTTAGTGCGAGCGTTCATAGGCTACGGTAACCACTTTACATCAAGTGGTCCGTATGTTTATTTGTCTCCCGACGTAGTAAAAAAAAAGATGCGCCTGATCCAAAGTATGAAACAGATGAAACAGCTGATTTGCTTCATACGAGGTAACAAACATTCATCACTAAGTCTGATTAGTTTACACTTAGATACATTTTCAACGAATTAGGTAGTTACTCGTATTTCACTTTGAGTGGTTTGTTTACTTAGAATATTATTCTAAGTTTGTTTATGGGAACGATAAAAAAAATGATATTGTTGGTAATTGTATACGAGGTTCGATATAGGAAAAGGTACACTTACACCACTAAGGTGGCAAACAAGCTTAGGTCCTTCCTGATTGTAAACAGTTATCGTAGCATTTGGACATTTTTAACACCAGGGGTCTCGCTTATGTGATATTCGGTGAGTACCTACTTAGTTAACGCCGGTACAGTAGCGCTGATAGCTACCTATCTAGATAAATAAAAATGTAAATTTAAAACACTTACGGGATTTAACAGCTGATCCACTTTTCTTAAAAAATAAAAAGCTATCGGATAACGTTTGTTACATTAACTAGCGTGTTTAAAAGGTCATCAGTTTATTTACTAGTTATTTACACATCACAATCACGACACTCACTCACACGACACGACACCTCTCTAAAAGAACTGGGTCCTAACACTTTCACCGAGTAGGTATACCTGCCCAGATCGGGCCGCACTACCCGAGGATTATGAAGTGGTATGGATGTAGCCCTTCATCGCTGAGTAACTACTACACGTTTGCTCACATTGAAAACGGCAGCTCCGTGGCCATATTCACGAAAACTGTATACTGCGCCGAGGATGGTGTGATGACTCGTATTCCGAATTTTACTCACACACTCGCGATAACAAAGTACCATTTGGAGATACTGCTGATTAGAGTAACGATGTCCAGGAATGATTACGGTCACGCGTAGTAATGTAATGCGCGACACTTGTTAAAAGACTGCGGTGCTCTACCGCGCAATTAACTTGAATGCGTTGATTGCGCATGCGCGGCGCTGACGGCGACGACGGCGGCGTTTGGCGGCAGCGAACAAAGAGCCGCTAATACACTAGTAGGTATCGTACCTATGGCATGCTTTGTAATACTTTCCTAGCTGGTTGGTGTCATACAACAGAAAGCTACTTTTTAAGACGGATTTATTTTTTCTATGAAAGAATTTGTAACACGTGGGGCATAAAATATATTTACTATCATAATCAGCATACATAATACTATTTCCCATTTCAATTTGGGCATATACTTTAAGAACACCATATATGTAGGTCCTTGATGGACAGACACGGGGGTGATTATATATAATGATTCATAGTGAGTTTCCTTATTAGTGTTGTTCGGTTGTTATGTCGCCCAAGTGCAACAGTAGGGCACTTAGATACCCGAAATCGTACCAACCAATCATGCTCCTCCCGATCTTTGGAAAGCTATTGGGGCTTGTGGTGTCAAAATGTGCCCCACAGGTTACTAGTGTCATCTACTACCAGCAGCACTAAAGCAAATACTGAGTACAGCAAGCATGTCGCTATGTAAGTATGTACAATTCATATTCTTTTGAACTTTTTCAAACCTATTGATTTAATCATATATATAATAATGTAACCTGATTGATTGATGAATTTTGACTTTTACAAACAATTGTACTTTTTCCGACATTTTCAGCAATTATCGTCATATTTCAACCGATTTCGACAAGCTCGGTGGCTCAGTCGTGAATGACGCGACTCTGACACTAACGCTCGTGGGTTCGATTCCCACACAAGACAAACATTTGTGTGCCTTAACATGTCTGTTTGTCTAGGTCTGGATGTTTTAAGAGATGTAGGGCGCATCAAAGCAGCCCGTCTGGGGAAGTACCTCTACCTCACAGAAAACCGCAGCCAAATAACAAGTCTCTAGAGGGTTCTTGTGTTGCTGCGTGTGAGTGAGGTCACCAGTAAGCTCCTAAAGAGTTGCTATGTTGCTATGTATGCAGCAGAGGAGTTATCGCGCGAGTAATACTTAAGTATTACAAGCGTTAATGGGCTATGGTAACTGATTTACATCAGGCAGGCCGGGCCGTATGCTTGTATGCCTCCCGAAGTTGTATAAAAAAAACGGGTTGCACTCCGGGAGTGCCGGCAGAAGTGAAAACTTGAACATTAACATTGTGCATTAAACTAACACAGGTTATTGGAACCCTATTTACTAATGGGATCCAAAACCCGATTCAGCTCAACGACAGGACTCTCACGCTTCTCATTGATTTCTGTCCGAGCAGCACCAGGCCGACCGAAATATCGCGCATGGACCGTACTGTCATCTGCATAGCAATGAATATTACTAAGTAGCAGCATGTCATTGATATGAAGAAGAAAGAGGGTGGGCGATAGAATGGAGCCCTGCGGGACACTGGCATTCACTGACACGAACCGCGAAGCGCATCAATCTGCAAGGATGCGGATTCTACACTCATGCAGGAAGCCAGCAATCCAATTATAAAGCTGGAGGAGCAGACTGTATGCCGGAAGTTTGGAGAGAAGTGCTTTGTACCAGATCCAATCAAACGCCTTGGCGATATCTAGGCTGACTGCCATGGATTCGCCATATTTATCAACACACAATATAATAATTGTCAACACCGGAGACAACTTCTTTTGAATATTTTGGAATGGTTAGGGAATAATTTCGCACGAATTACTTTACTTATCAGTATAAAAATACTATACACAAACATGACAATTTACACTACATTAAAAATTTAACACTTCAGAACTATTACAATTATTTTATATTAAAAAGTTTATCCCTCAGAAAAATCAACTTTCTTCCATAATTTCAACGACTCTTTCACCATCATCATCGCCAATCTCTAAAACTCAAACACACACGCACACTGGCGCAAGCGCCCTGCGCCGCTTAAACCAAACAGCGATGTTGATAAACTACGTTGAACGAAACGCGTAAGCGCCAAGGATTTCATGGCGCTTACAACGTTTTGGTCGCGAGAAAATAATGCCCTATGAACGATCTAGCGCTTCATGATTTAATTGTTTAACTAGTAAATAACAGCAAGCTGTGTAGGCAGAGCTGATATTTTTTAAATTTAAAAAATATTTAAATATTTTATTTTTAATTTTTTTTTAAATATATGGAACCCTGTACGACATCTAGCGACGAGTGCTGTTACTTTTTCTGTTGATGGGAGTGCAGAGCAGACTGCACTGCAGAGTGGCCAGCCATACGTTTTCCCATATGTTTTTTTTTCTAATTGGAACGATTTTGGACCGTTCTTCCTCACCAACGAACATTTAAATTTCAAATTAAAGGATACAAAACTACAATATGTTAGCTATTAGTGTGTCTAAACGCTAGCTGGATGACATCAGTCTACCCCAAACGGCAATTTTGAGGGTAATGTGGCTCCGCTGGCTATCGCAGCTCTGCCAATTAGAGGTAACTAATGTTTTAGCGCTACAGGGAACTTAAGTTCTAATTCTCACCAAAATCTTACGGTCAGGGTCACGTGTCCTGACGCGAGTTTAACATTTGTTACTAATCCCAAAAAGTGCACAACGCCGCTAAAGAAGTTTTCACTTCAAAAAAAGATTCACACAAATCCTTAACAAATTATACCCCTAAACCTTCCACAAGAATCACTTTGTCACTAAACAACTATTTATTGCTTGTTTTCTTACCACTAGGTGAAAACTGCATGAAAATCCGATCAGTACTTTTTGAGTTTATCGCGAACAGACAGACACGGCGCGGGACTTTGTTAAAGTTAAAAAGGGCTAACAAAAATCTAGCGAACAAGCGGCTGACCCCTTCAAATAATTAGCTGAGTAAGTACTAGAAAATAGTTTTCACAGTGATTACCAAGTACTTCTACTCCACAGAATTTCACTCGCAGTTTTCTAAAAGAATTCGAGAGCTGAAGATGTCTGCCCATTCGCAAGTTTTCATTTTGAAGTATAATTTTGCCAGCTCACTGTAACATTTTTATGTCGAGCGGTTAGCAAACACAGTAACTCTGTAGTTATGTTTATATTTGTATACCTGTAACTAATATCAATAAGTGCTTTTAGCAATAAGGCCGCCTTGTTGCATAGTACATTTCTATAATTGTAAGAACAAGCGGCAACTAGCATGAACTAATTGGTAGTGGAAACATACAAAGTAATTTAGATCAATTTAAAATTAAAAAAGATTAGTGAGTCTGCTACCTAAGCCTAAGGATTTGGCAAAGATACTGATTTTTGCATGAAGCGACTGCCGTCAGACCTCCACAACCTAGAGGGAAAACCAGATCTTTCTTAGGTTAGTCACACGTATTTTGAAATATAATTTCTTGGTCGTTTGGGTTTTCTTACGATATTTTCCTTTACCGTCGAGCAAGTGATAAATATGTACATAAATCCGAAAATACGAATTTAATGGTGCATGCCCCCGCCAAGATTCAAACCGGAGACTAGCTGTTCATTAGGCCAGTTCCTTATCCACTGGACTATCACTGCTTCAATTTAAAATTGTAAGTTACTTGTATTAATTGAAGTTAGACTGTCATCTAATACAAACGAATGGGTAGTGAGTATTCTTACATAATATAACTTGTGTACTACATAGTACTTACCCAATTTAAATAATAGCATCCTAAAGTACTCTATTTAATCTAAGTACAGTAATCTACTTTGTCTGGTCTGCTTCGAAACTACATTTAAGACGCAATCTTAACAAAGTTAAGACACAATCGACACGATAACTAAGTAAGCTCCTGAGAAGGTGCTGTGTTGTTGCCATAGGGGTAGCAACGTGCGGGCAATACTATTTTTTGCTTGTTTTCTTATACCAATTCGTTAGAAAAAATATCGTGCATCGTGATGTAAAGTGGATACCGTAGCACATGAACGTTTCTAACGCAGCATCTCATTATCTTACTGGTGACCTCACTCACACTCATGAATATAACAACCCTTCAGGGAGTTATTTGACCGAGGTCTTCTGTAAGGTGGACGTATTTCTCCAGACGGGCTGCTTTCATGCGTCTTACCTCTCTTAAAACTTACCTATCATTTGAAAAGTTCTTAGCCTAACATAGTTAATGAAACCACACGATTTTGAGTTTATTTTTATTTTTCAACATACTCTACTCCGAGCTCAAAACACTTTTTCCATCGACCCGGTAAGGCTTCGATACCCATTTTAAAAAAATCTTCGTCTAACTCCTCAAAATAGGCGTCCACGGCGGCTATGACCTCTTCATTTGTAAAAAAATGTTACCACCTAAAAATTTTTTCAGCTTTGAGAACAGATAAAAGTCGGACGGTGCTAAATCCGGTGAATATGGGGGATGAGGTAACAATTCGAAGCCACATTGATGGATTTCTGCCATGGATTGCACAGAGGTGTGAACGCGCGCATTGTCCTGATGAAACAAGACTTTTCTTCTCAATAAACCTGGACGTTTTTCTTTGATTTCTTCTCTCAAACGACGCAACAGGTTGCAATAGTAATCGGAGTTTATTGTTTCACCCTTTTTTAAATAATCCACGAGAATTATACCCTTTGCATCCCAAAAAACGGATGCCATGACTTTGCCCGCCGATAAAACCACCTTTGCCTTCTTTGGGGTGGGCGATCCTGCTCTTTTCCATTGTTTCGACTGTTCTTTTGTCTCGGGTGTATTGTGGTGAACCCAGGTTTCATCCATGGTTATAAATCTTTCAACAAATTCTATTGGGTCAGCTTCATATAACTCTAAACAGTCGCGAGAAGTTGTGAGTTGGCTGCGTTTTTGTTCCACTGAAAGCAGTCGCGGTACCCACCGCGCAGACACCTTAGAGAATCCAAGTTCAGTAGTAATTATATGATGTGTTCGCTCAGATCAGATGCCTACAGTCTTAGCTATCTCCTCGACAGTCAATCTTCGATCAGATAAAATTAAATCACAGATTTTTTCTTTGTTTTGATCAGTAGAAGCAGTCGAAGGCCAGCCACTACGGGGCTCATCTTGAATGGTCTCACGACCACGTTTAAACTCTGCCACCCAGTTTTTAACAGTCGCATACGAAGGAGCGGACTCACCCAAAGTAGCAGACATGTCTTCATGTATAGCTTTTGGAGTTAAACCTTTCAAATTCAGGTATTTTATCACTGCACGATGTTCAATTTTATCCATTTTCAAAAATAGCTCTGACTTGACTTACGGTATCGCGTGTAAACGAACAATGAGTTACTGTGAATAAACTAAACTGTGCATACTTGTTGCTAAATAATGTAACTACAAAATGAGGGTACTTATAAAAAAAATGACTTTAACCATGTTAGGCTAAGAACTTTTCAAATGACCCTCGTAGAATCAGAATTTCCGTACAGTTGTTAGACATTTCTTTCAGTGGTAAAAAATATACCAAACCCTTACGCTATGGTTACTCTTCAAGATTGCAAACAGTTAGCGACACGGTACTCAGCGTAAAATATAATATAATCTTTCTAATTCCTCAACGTTACTTAGGATAATCAAAAATAAAATGTATTTTTATTAAAAGTACCCTATTTCTTTACCCCAGGTTGCTTTGATGCGCCCTACGACTCTTTCGCCAGAGTTGACGAGCTCAGTGGCGCAGTGGTGAAACGCGCTGCTACATTACTCAGACGCCAACGCTCATGTGTTCGAATCCCACACAGGACAAACACTTGTGTTTGTGTGCATGAACACGTCTGTTGTCTCGGTCTAGGTATTTTTAAGAGAGAGATAATTAATAGATTCAGGCGTTATTTTGCGAAAGTCAAATTTACATGCAATTTGATCCAACCTGCCTTGTGTGCTTCCGCCACCAATTTGTGGTGGAAGCACACAAGGCAGGTTGGATCAAATTGCAAGAGAGAGATAAGGCGTCTAAGCAGTCCGTCGGGGGAAGTGCCTCCACCTCACAGAAATCGCAGCCAAATAACTACTCCCAAGAGGGTTGTCGTGTTCCTGCGTGTCAGTGAGGTAGCCAGTAAGCTCCTAAGGAGTTGCTGTGTTAGCAGCAGCGGTGGTATCGCGCGAGTAATACTTAATGTTTTGCAAGTGTTCATAAGCTACGGTAACCGTTTTATATCAGGTGGGCCATATGTTTCCCGACATTGTATAAAAAAAGGCGTTTGTTATTAGCAGAATACAAACCGGGCATTTGAGATTGGCTTTAACTTATCTCTATCATCTATAGCGACTATATATACAGGGCCCGTAACGCATTAGCTGCACCTCTGATGTTGTAAGTGTGCAAAGGCTACGGTACGGTAAATACTTATTGGTTATCTACCTAAGTAGTATAAAAATACATAACTCTAAATAAGGTGGGTCGTAACAGCGGGTTTGCATTGCCTACAGACGCTACGAATAAAAAAAAAATTATTCATTTCATAGGAAATGAGAAAAGATACATTTTTACTCGGGAAATTACATTGTTCTGGCGGGGATGCTCGCTACTGGACAAAACCGCAACCCGCAAACTCAATAGTAAAATAACCCGTAATACACCTAAGTAATAAAAAAATTAAAATCGCGAAAAAAAAGAGTTATGACAGACTGACAGACGAACAACCAAGTGATCCTATAAGGGTTCCGTTTTTCCTTTTGAGGTACGGAATCCTAAAAAACGAACAAGGTGTGTAAGGACCGCGATGTAAAGTTTGGTTCTCTCTGCCTATCCCGCAAGCGACCATGGCCAATGATTGTATCTATCTATCAATATTTTCTACGAGCTCGGCGGCGCAGTGGTGAAACGCGCCGTTATGTAGTTTGACACCGACGCTCGTGAGTTCGATTCCTACACAGGACGAACATTTGTATGTATGAACATGTTTGTTTGTCTTGGTCTGGGTGTTTTTAAGAGAGGTAGGGCGCATCAAAACAGCCCGTCTGAGAAAGTACCTCCCCCTCACAGAATACCGCAGACAAATAACAACTCTATAGAGGGTTGTAGTGTTCCTGCGTGAGTGTGGTCTCCAGTAAGCTCCTAAGAAGTTGCTGGGTTAGCAGCAGAGGTGTCATCGCGCGAGTAATACTTAATGTATTTTACTTAATGCGTTTATACGCTACACCAGGTAAGCCGTCATACGGCTGTATCATACGGCTGTATGACTCTTGACGTCGTATAAAAAAAAAACCACAAGATGCGGTCCTTACTCACCTCACCCGCTTCTTTAACATTTAAATATGTATAAAACATGCCTTTAAACAAAACAATCTCTATTTAAATTCAAGAAAATCCTTACAATGTTGAAATCGTTTAGAGAATTTAAAAACAGCCAATTCTTTTGTTTCCCTTGTAATTTAGAACTTATGAAAAATAAGCTATTTAAGTTAGGATTAAGTTTAAAAGTCATCTTATAACACAAAAAACACAATTTGGAACTTACACGAAAATGCGTAATATTCATTTAAACTTTCACTTGGAGACGGTCCGAGAGACGGATTTCAGTGGAGCTTTTTGTGCGTACATACTAAGATACTTTTTTTTTATGTTTACACAACGTCGGGAGGCATACAAGCATACTGCCCGCTGTAAAGCGGCTACCGAACGCTTGTAATACATTAATTATCACTAGCGCGATGCCACCTCCGCTGCTAACACAGCAACTCCTAAGAACTTTACCAGTGACCTCACTCACTCGCAGGAATACACCGACTCTCTAGGGAGTTGTTATTTGGCTGTGGTATTCTATGACGTGGAGATACTTCCCCTGACGGGCTGCTTTGATGCGCCCTACCTCTCTTAAAAATACCGAGATCATGACAAACACGCACACAAATGTTTGTCCTGTTTGGGAATCGAACCCACGAGCGTTAGTGTCAACGTCGCGTTATTCACCAATGCGCCACCGAGCTCAAAATACTTCTTCAGTGATAAGCTTTTTTATAGCATATTGAGTGGTGAAGAAACATATCGGATTTATCGCAGTTATCGGTAACTTGAAGGCTCTTGCATAAGGAATATAGATCACTGGTAGTCACCCTCGCTGCTAACACAGGATTTGCACAGGAGTTTCCTAGTAATCACATACTCGCAAGATGATAACGACCGTGCAGGAAATTTTGGTTCTGTTTCGGTCGATTATCTCATCATCATTAGTAGACTATTAAGGAGTTGCAGTGTTAGCAGCAGACTTTGTATCGCGCGAGCGAAATTTAATGTATTGTAAACGTTCATAGGTTACGGTAACCACTTTATGTTAGATGAGCTGTATTCCTCCCGACTTAGTATAAAAAATCTGTGGGGTGGAGGGAAATACTTCCAGACGCGAGTTGCTCCTATTTTATACCTAGTTAAGTCTTTACGCTATTTCGCTACCGATTGCTAATATCCATGTCTCACGCGAAGGCGATTTTGACGTTATAAACTAATAACTTCTTATAATCCTTACACCATTTAACAATTAAGTGTAGTTTTGATAACAACACAATATATGTATGATTTTATAGTTGTATATAACTTGTCGGAAATGCAATATCTAATGAACTTGTATCTTACTTAGTACGCAGATGGCGTTAGCGCACCTTTACAGCCATATATAGAAATCGAAAATTTCTTCATCATCGCAAACATTCCTAGGAGCTCAGTCGGGAGAGCACTCGTACTGCAATCGAGAGGTTTTGGGTTCGAATCCCTCAGGGGAGGCGAATTTTTCCACTGAAAAATATTTAGAGCACCGTATATAAGAATATGGTACAGATAAGATCACGCTTAGTACCGGAAGTTCGAATGTAACTCTTGTAATCGAAGGCATAAAGGGCAAAGTGTAGCCACACTATCCAGAAGTACTCGTAGGATGATGGAGGCCAGAAGGGGCCGCAGGGCCTCCTCAATGGACTACAGTAAGTCTGACGTCTTCTCCTAGCGTTATCCCGTCCGATACTTAAGCCTAAGGATTCGGCGAAGATTTTAAGAACGAAAGAACTTTAACATGGAGTGATTGCGGTCAGACCTCCACAACGCCCGCCGGAGTGAAAATCAGATCTTACTTAGATTAGGTCAAATGTGTTTCGAAATAAAATTTCTTGGACGTGCAAGTTTTTTCGATGTTTTCCTTCACCGCCGAGCAAGTGATAATTACAAATATGTACATAAATTCGAAAACACTCTAGCGGTGCATGTACCGCTGAAGTGTTTTGCTACACCACGATTTAAACCAGGGACCAGGTGGTTAATAGGTTGGTTCCTTACACACAAGGTGACTAGGCTATGACAGTCAGTCTGACAATTGTTTGAATTGTCTCACCAGAGGAAGACTTTGTACAAAAGTCGTCTGCGTGGGTACCTCTGTCTCGCCTATTTCTACCGCCAACTAGTTAACATTTATATAGCTGTGTTCCGGTTTGAAGGGTGAGATAGAAATTACTGGGTACTGTGACGAAACAGCCTTAGGTCACAAGATTAACGAGCGAGTAACATCCTCGTGGTGTTGCGAGCGTTAATAGGTTGCGGTGGCCGCTTACCATCTAATGCGGACCGCGTGCTTGATTGCCAATCTAGTCGTATAAAAAAAAGTGAGTTTTTTACCATAATTACTTCCAAGTTTCCTCGATTTCAAACTTGCAGGTCCTCTAATACGTACTAGCTCAGAGTGCCTTAAGCTCCGACAATCTTGTCCCCTTTTTTATCAAGGACAATTTTGGGTCCATTTTTTATAATTGCCAATCTGCCAAGGGCCATCTTTTGAGACTGTACGAAGATCTCGACTGGGGCGATTAGAAATTTGGAGAATTTAATTATTTTTATACAACGCCCCCGGGTTCGATTACATTGGGGTTATTTAACTGTCGTATCGGCGTTTCAAGGACGTTTTAATTTTATTCTTTAATTTTTTTTTTCGGTTTTTCGTCCCTTTAATGGTTATGACGCAGTGGGAAAAATCCAATTTGTTTCACAAGACGAACAAAAATAGAACATTTTTTATACTCACATAAGATTGCACCAAATAACAACTCCCTGGAGGGTTGTTGGGTTCCTGCGAGTGAGTGAGGTTAACCTGTGAGACCCGGCGGAAAAGCGGTCCGCGGGTAATGAGAGATTAATAGTAAGTCATAGGAGTTGCTGCGCTAGCAGCGGATTTGCGCCTGTCGCAAGGGGCCATCTTTATTTCATTATTACATTTAAAATATACAATTACACACATGAGATTATATTAGTAAATAGAATTATTTAAACTACGGAGGTTTGTCTTTAAATGCTAAACAATCATAAACCAATAAACCTCTTGACGGCACATTAATGCCTCGTCACTCACCAAAATATAGTGTTTTAGTACCTAAATATCTTACCGATTTGAGCTTCCTGACCAATTGGAAGATATTATAACTAATAAGCCAATAACAGAGGGTAAAATAGAGGCTGCGTGTTCTACTTTACCCCCTGACCCGTAGCGGACAATTTATTTACTAAGCAAAATCGCTTAGTCGGTTCTCCATCCATCGTTCACGTAAGTAACCTATGTCCAACTAATTAAATGAAAACCAAAAAAAACAATACATTATGTATTAAAATGGATTGGATTTTATATATATTTTATATACGATACGCTTCATCAATGTTCGTTTCCTACCAAGTAGGAGCACAAGAAAAGAAACGTAAAATCTAAAGATAGCAAACAGCTGTATCGATCCCCGAACAAGAAACCACCAACCTCTTATTAAGGGTGGAAACCCTTGAATATTTGAACGCGCGATGTCACTTATAGAATTCCAAAGACCGAGTGCTAATGAAATAACTCGGTTTAATCATCCGGCTATTGTCCGTTTTCGCACAGCTCTACCCTTACTACAGTAATTAGAAACTTACTCTGGGTTCAAACTCGAACCCGAAATATAATTACCGGATTTTATCGACTTAAATCTATCGTATTTTTTGACGTGATAGCGTCTTAAACCGATGAACACCGGCTGCACGCCCGAAAAAGTGTCACGTTCCGTCTGAGCCGAGCGTGCAAGCGACAGCGCGAAACAAGCGATAGAGAGGCACGATCGGCCTAAGCGTTCGGCTTGTGACGCATCTGTCTCTCTTCCACTCCATCGGCCGATGCGTCCGAGTAGAAGAGAGACAGCGGCAGCACAAAAAATTATCGTCACGTAAAATTATCGTCCGTAAACCGACTTTACAGACAACCAATTTCTTTTTATATACAACGTTGGAAGGCATGCAAGTATATGACCTTCATCATCATTTCAGCAGAAGGACGTCCCCTGCTGAATATAGGCCTCCCTCTTAGACGTTTACAGCGATCGGTCCTGTGCTGCTTGCATCCATCGATACCCTGCGATCTTCACATGATCGTTGGTCCATCGTGACGTCATTGTGGTGAGCTGAATGACAAAAGAGTTACGAAAGAAGTATATCGAGCAAGAGTGAGTGGAGATATCAGCAGGGGCCGCCCTAGACACACATATAGATCAAATTGATGATGTGTTGAAAAAAACATATCAAAAATAGCCAAAACCGAAGAGTATCCATGAAGAGGTTGATGAGTGGGGTGGGAACAAGCGACAGAGATATGTTTGGATCAGTGCACGTGGCGTTCCCACAGTCTCTGTCTACCCCAATGGGAGACAGGCGTGATAATATGAATGTATGTATGTGATATATTAAATTTTCTATTTTTATATCAAATAATTCATATATATAATACTACTCTAAATAATTTAAATTGATAATAACTTTATTATTTTGAGGGGCGATTTTATGAAATATAACACACAAAGGTCACATATACCCACTTATATACGTTCATATAGTACCTACGTAGGAATCGTAGTCAAGTAGTTACAACAAATCGACAGACAGATACTAATAAAGCATTTCTAAGTGGACATCTTCGTAGAAAGACACGCAGATTGAAGTGTTCCACGAATACTTTAACTTAAAAGTTATTTTAGTATATTTTCACAATAATACGTACCAACTCTTAGTTTATCAGGCTAAATCTTCTTCTTAGGGCTATTCCGTTTCCTAATGCATTAGGATTGGCGAGGTCCGACTACCTTAGCTTAAGTATTTGGCGAAGATACTGATTTTTACGTGACGCGACTGCCGTTAGACCTCCACGAGTCAGACGGTAAACCAGACCTTCATTAGGTAAGGTCACACGTCTTTCGAAATATCTTTTCTTGGATGTGCAGGTTTCCTCGCGATATCTTCTAATAATTACAAATATGTGCCAGGATTCGAACAGTAGAAACAAGGCGTTTCTGTATCTATCACTGCTCATATTTATTTATATAAGGCTAATTATAGTACAATAATTCAAAATATTTACAATCAATTAATTCGTACCCAACAGTTCCATTTTCGTGTCCAGTTTCGTTAATAAATAATTCAACATGTATGAATATAAATTTTAATATACAATAACACGAACAGTACAGTTATATATTTTAAGCCGATGCCAAGATAAGAAGATGCACGCTCATTGGCTCGGGCGCGTAGAAAGAACGCAAGAGGAGTGAATGACGAAACATATAGAACGCTGAAGTGGAAGGATGTGATGTGAGCAGAGGAAAGTTAAGTATAGGTGATACTTAACTTTCCTCTGCTCACGGCCAGATTAAGAATGTTTATCAGAATTTAGTATCAAGAGAGACAGAAACCGGCGAGCGTGTTAACAAAAACGACGATCAAATGAAAATTTATTTAAAGACATTATTCATTTGGTGTTCAGTTCTCTCTGCCCACCCCGCATGGGGCATAGCGTAAAGTTATAAATATAGTAATAAAGTATGTATTACAAAATGCGAAATATTGAACGAAATATAGCGCCGATATTAGTTCGAGTTCCAATATTAATTCTATAACAATCGGTGCCGAAAATACTGAATGAAACTTTTTCAATCATCCACAAGTTTGGACCGCCAATGTCACTTTGTCGTGGATAGCTCTGGAGGAATTATAACAGTAGGGTAACTAGCGCACTTACGCCTCTCTGGCATAAGGGTCTACCCGCGTTGAGATCGGTTTTCAAGCATTACATAGTTAAGCAAGACTTACCTACCATTATCAAATTGATCATGTTTTATCTGAAGGCGATGTCAGGAGCCTTCAAAACCGACAAGCGTGCATACGAAGAGCAATGAATGTTAAAGAAGCGAGTGAGGTTTGCAAGGATCGAGTCATGTGGCGCTCGGTTCTCTCTGCTTACCCCGCAATGGATTTGACGTGAAGTTATAGATATACAGCTTAAAAACCGATATTAACCTACATATAATGTAAACTATAACACTCGAAAATAATGTTAAAGTTATAACTTCACACCAAGTCCCTTGTGGGGTAGGCAGAAACAATGGACCGCCACATGACTTGGTCCTGAGGTTCTCACTTGCTATTTCGGTCTTTCGCTTACGTTGCTTTAAAAAAGGATTTTAAACTCCTCAACTCCTCTTCTCCACTAAGAATAAATCATTTAGAATATTTTAACTATCATGTTCTAACATTTAACTAGTATAGTAGATCATGAACAAATAGATATACAACGCAAAAGTAGAAGGATGTAGGAGCCGAGGAAGGTCAAGGGTTACGTACCATGACCAAATTGATCGTGTCTTATCAAAAGGTGATGTCAGGAGCCATAGAAACTGATAAGCGTGCATGAAAATAGCTATGAATGTTAAAGAAGCGAGTAAGGTGTATAAGGACCGAGTCATGTGGCGTTCGGTCCTCTCTGCTTACTCCGTAAGTTATTTCAACAATCATTTCAATAAAGTATTTGCGACGTTATTGTAGATTCGACGACCATTACAGAAAAATCTTATACTCAAAATGCTGTTTTGGAAGGGATCATACATATTTTTTCTTTGTGGCGTTCACCCGTCTGAAACTTAAATAGCTCTTGGTTACACTTAATAAATTCCTTCTACAAAACAGCATCTGAATATGGTGATACCTAATTATTGTTATCTTTCTATAGGACAAACATCTTTAAAACATTATCATCAAAGACGAAATTTTGGGCAAGAGACTTAAATTCTCACTTTATCATCAGTAATAATATTAACATATTTATGTTAATAAGAAAACTCATTAAATGCAGACTATTTAGACTCAACTCGGCTTAATATTAGTGTTCTTCATTATTTAGGCCTGATTTCCATACATACATAATGTTCAACATAGATCAAGTAAAACAGAGAGGTCGACCGAATCTAATTTTGAGTACGAAATTTAGTTTGTGATTTATAATTTGATTTTATAATGTTGAGAAACTCAGACCATAAATTATACCGGTTATTCAAATTTAAGTTGTAGTACATACGATAATGTGATTAATCTACCTACCTATTGTCATGCCAAGTCCCTTGCGCGGTAAGCCGGGAGACGTGCCATGCAATTCTCTAAGCGACTCGTAATGGCTGTGTGCGTCGCTGTGATCACAGATGTCACAGCTTTGACATCGTCCGCTGAGATCACGACTTTTTATTTGGTATTCTATAAGGCTGTAAGCGTACGCGAGGCTGTTTGCCTTGTAGAATTCCAATTCCAAACGCAGCCTTGCGCTAGTGTTGCACAACCACGAAAAGCGACACTAAGGAATTGCAATTTTGTGTTTAAGGCTATAACAGCTGATGTTTCCGAGGATGTAAGGATGTTTGCTCTTACAGAATTGCATGGCTGAGCGCCAAATGACTCGGTCTTACATACATCGCTACTGATAAACCTCGACAGATTCGTGACAGTTGAGCCTTGGCCTTCATGGATCCTATAACCTTCCGCTATCGTGTTGTATGTCGTCCTTCACACTTGCGTGCGTTTATATATATTTTCGTTCTCCTTATAACCCATACTTATAACTTTACTTGAAAATTTAAAAAAAATCGTACTATTATTGTTATTGACTGAGGATAATTTTGTGCTTCAAGATATTCTCGAAGCCGTAAGAGGCAATGTACAAAAGGAGACACAACTGCTTGGTAAAACGTTACGTAGTATAGTTTATATCTTTTGCTAATTTACTCTCATATACGTGTAGATATAAACATTTACGTGTATATATATATATGTGTACGGATGTTGTGGTCCAGGCAATGGTGGAGTTTATGTGTTAGGAGCGGGACGCGACGCGTGATCTCCTGGTATTCCTGGGCTTCATAAGCCACGGCAATCACTTTAACAAGGCGGGTATACTTGTTTTCATAATTCATTCTGATAACGATTTAGGTAACTTAAACAAGCCAATTATTATAGCGAGTCAAATAAAGTACCAGCCTATTAACCAACTGTTCCCGGGTTGGAATCTTGGCATCACTAAACTCCTGTTTTCGGATTTACGTACATATTTGTAATTATCACTAGCTCGATGGTGGAAGAAAACATTATGAGGAAACACGGAGATCTCCGCAAATATATTTAAAAAGACGTATGACCTAACCTAACAAATATCTAGGATTAGGAAATGGGATAACACTATGATGAAAAATATCATTTGTACTATTCAGCTATTGCTAGCTCTGGGTGTTTCAAAAGTATTCACAAATTCCCAAGCGCGGACTCTTTCGCAGTCATATTGGAACAAAAGAGCCAATGAAGCTTCGTATGTAAGACATTTTATTTCCGTAATGCGAACATAAAATGAAATAGTTGAACATTTACTCGAGGCAACATTAATCAGAGTGCAACGTTCGATATAACTTAAATTCTTTTTTGTTTGTTATATCTTTATAGTACATAAAATAACAATGAAAAATGTAAATTAAAATGCAACACATTAATAAATGTACAAAGGCGGACTTATTCCTATAAGGAATCTCTTCCAGTCAACCTTTCGAGTGTCTAATTGTCTAACTGGCAGCTATTCCGTACCTAACAATATGTCCCACTGTTGGAGGTTGGCTGGAAGAGATCTCTTCTAGAGATAAGCTCGCCTTTGCGAACTAAATACTTTAAACATTGTATTTAATTAATGTTTTTTTTTTGTGCAATAAAGGATAATAATAATTGAAATTTGGTAGGCGAGTGGCGCGGTAGTGTAACATAAACGAAACAGATCATTATAATAATAAACAAATATAAAGTAATAAATGTCAAAATAAATAATAAAATTGAAGCTAGCTAGATAAAATAGAACAATATACATATATGTGTAAGGAGATGATAAAAAAAAGAAAGAATAAAATAAAACGAAATTAAGTAAGATTAAAAATATAAATTCTTCTTTTATTCATCACTGTCCGAACAAGTTTAGCATACCCATTTCAACTTTTAGCACTTCATATTCTTTATTACAGTAGTCTTTAATAAATTAATCAAAAGACTTTAATTGCACCCTTTTAAACCTCCTCACAGAAGCTCTAATGTTTTAGGCACAAAACAATTAATTACGTATCTACAGATATTTCAATGAACCGATCAGTGCTCTCGCCGTCATTGGGGTATTTAGTTAAATTTGCATATTTCGATCTCCTGAGACTGTTTTGAGGACATTGTCCTTTTGTCAAACGTGGCTTCCCGATTTCGGATATTATTGACCATTCATTGATATTCTATTTATGGGATCGGAATATCTTATTTACTCAGATCTGCGGGATCATTCTCCTAACATAATTCAATCACAATCTATCGAAGTACTAAATTTCGTAATCTGTCTATCGATATCTTCACGCAAAGTCACTTACGGAGTAGGCAGAGAAAACCGAGTCCATCATGACTTTTCAACAGCCATAGCTCTCGTGCACACTCGCCAGATCCTAGGGTTGCTGACAGTACCTTGTGAATAACACATGATGAATTTGGTAGTGGAAGGTGGTAATCTCTTGGTAGGTATATCTTTTTCGTGATTCTTTACTCTTGCATTTCTACGTTTCTAAACCAACAATAATATAATTATTAATAGTTTAGGTACGGATAAAGAAAAAAGAAAATATTACTAACCCGACAAAGAAGAGTCCCGCGGCGAAGTGGTTCGCAATGGTACTTTAACAGCAAGACTGGTGGAGTCGATTCCCACACAGAAAAAATATTTGTGTGTATGAATGAACATGCCTATTTGTCTTGGTGTGGGCGCAACTAAGCAATTCGACCAAGGCAGTTTTTTTTTATATTAGAGGGGGGCAAACGAGCATGTGGGTCACCTGATTGTAAATGGTCACTACCGCCTATAGACATCAGCAACACCAAAGGGTCACTGATCCGTTGCCAGCACTTTTAGAGAAACATAGGCTCTTTTCTG
The DNA here is from genome assembly GCA_947507595.1 of Pyralis farinalis. Taxonomy (NCBI): domain Eukaryota; kingdom Metazoa; phylum Arthropoda; class Insecta; order Lepidoptera; family Pyralidae; genus Pyralis; species Pyralis farinalis. The sequence goes on from OX382258.1 coordinate 39,726,157, forward strand.
GAAGGTATCATCATGGAAGGTACATCATATTTGTTTGGGAACATCGCTGAGGGTAGTTGATTCCACGATTACACAATGAGTACGTTCACCTCACAGAAAACCGCAGCAAAATAACAATTCCCCGAAAGGTTGTTGTGTTTCCGCGAGTGAGTGAGGTCACCAGTAAGCTCCTGTGGCGTAGGCGTGTTAGTAGCAGGAGTAGCAGCGCACGAGCAACTTCCTTCCTGTATTGCAGGCGTTCATAAGCTACGGTAGCCACTTTAAATCAGATGGGCTGTATGTATACCTGCCGACGTTGTATAAAAAAAAGTTAATGAATTGCTAATTAAATATTCTTTTTTTTTTAGTTTTTATACCACTAAGGTGGCAAACAAGCTTACGGCCTGCCTGATGGTAAGCAGTTACCGTAGCCTATGGCCATTTGCAACACCAGGGGTGTCACTCTTGCGTTACCGTACCGTTGAATACGGTATTCTGATTTGAGTCTACATCCTAACATAAAATATCTATTTAATTTACGAAAGCCATTTCGTTTACGAACTGAAGACTCATATATGGACGGACCAATAGTAGGATCACAGCAACTGGGTTCCTGTTACACCGTTTGGGAACAAAATATTAAAACAGTACTACAGAACCCATAGATAACAGAAACAACCGTTGTTTCTGTTATCTATGACAGAACCCAAGTAATGCGAGAACCGACGTGTACTCCAGCGGTTTATTCTTCTTCATCTTATTGTCCCGTTTCCTAATCCATTAGGATTGGCAGGGTCCGCTACCTAAGTCTAAGGATTTGGCGAAGATACTGATTTTGTCATGGAGCGATTGCCGTCCTCGACGACCTCCACGACCCAGAAAGAAAATCAGACCTTTCTTAGGTTAGTTCATACGACTTTCGAAATATAATTTTTTGGACGTGCGGGTTTTCTCACGATGTCTTCCTTCACCGCCGACCAAGTGATAAATTTTTGAGTAGTGGTACATGCCAGGATTTGAACCCGGGACCAGTTGGTCAATAGGCTGGCCCCTTATCAATTGGGCTATCCGTGCTTTTTACTCGATAAACTATAAACACAACATTTGTTATTAATAACAAAAGCAATTGAATTAAAACAATTGAGCACAAAACACTAACGTGAATCAGGCGTAATCCGCCACTGAATTCAAATGCGACAGAATCGGCCACTAGGGTTGTCACAAAAGAGTTATTATTGTGTTCTATTAACCAAAGTAGTTAATTTTGGAACTATCACCACTGAATATGTAGGGTTAAGACAAAAAAGTTACAATTATATTGAAAATGCAAAAAAGTTTATGGGTGTAAATGACCATTATTTTTAGAGCCACAGCCACGTTATGTGCACGTGATAGACTGAACTAAACTAAACAACACCTTGACTATACTAAAGTCATGGATAGTTGCGTTAGCAGTGGGAGTGGCAACAGTCGAGCGATTCACTTTGTATTACTAGCATTTATAAGGTACGGAAGCCTTTAGTACAGGCAGGCCGTATGATCGGGATGAGTGTGAGTTGATGTAGTTGGTAAAAAAAATACATTAGCGTACTAACACTTAAAAGCCAACTCTGAAAATAATTGTAATATGAGGAATATGTGAATACCAATAACATATTCTATAGAACATATAATAACAAACAAACTTGGTTATTTAGTTCTACAACTTCGTTCAAAATATATGAAGCTGCTATAAATAGTGAGCCATTTTATTCGAGATTTAAGAGTTCATCCTAAAGAAATATTGCAGGGATACGTTTGTCTTCTTTTGTGAAAATAATTAAAAAAATATAATATTGCAATTTACAGTAAGTTTATAAAGTATCTTTATCTTTACCGTTTGTTATTTTTAACGACTTAAATCGTCGTAATAGGCTAAGAGGGAAACCGCAGACAGAAGCTGGTATAATGTCTATGGTTGCTAGACAAATGTGTATTCTGACACATGATAAACTCTTGCATGCCAACCCTAGAAGCGTCGAACCAAAATGCACAATCTCTGTAATAGGCCCAAGCGATAGGGATAACAATCGGATTAATTTATACGATCCGACGTAAACGCCGGTTCAATCTTTATTAGCGAGAATTCAGTTCACTTTGCCAGGCATTGCACGCAAGTGGTTAGTGGTTTATTTTATTGACTAGCCAATTCTTGCGATTTTGCGCGAAAAGGATGATTTTTGAAGTTAAGGACTGGAACTTGAAATATTTACGGTACAAATATTTTCACGGATTACTCTACCTCAGAAGGAAAACGCGATATGTTCAACAGTTTTGGGCATTAACCTCTTGTCATACCGACTGAATAGAAATACTTCTTTTTGTTCTTTTTAGACCAGTGGGGACAGGCAAAGGGTTTTAGCTCGTACAGCACAAGTCTTAAATTTAAAACCGTTTTAATATTTTCTTACTTTTAGATGGTCCCGGCTTCTGAGCGCCTGCTGAAAAACACTAGAGAATTGTTGCCAGACCAAATCCTGAGTTTCAAGACGACCAGTAAAACGACGATGAATTTAAAAATATCATCTTCGTGGTCTTTATTAGTTAAAGAAAAACGAAATAAGTTAATACCACCTTTCCATTTAATTAAAATTACTTAATGTTTGCAAAATTACCCGTTCGGAAAATTACGCGAACATATACGTAACGTAATTTTATGAATGAAGAAGAAGTTGTTTTGACCAGAAATCGTAATTTGCAGGGATTGAAGTTACATCAGAAAGATTTCGATTTTGTGACGAACATGGTGATCCATGTCAATGTGAATGGAAACGAAATACATTACAATGGGAAACAATTTCGATTCAGTGTAACAACTCTTCGATCCGAATGAGAATTTTCGGAGTCAATGTTACTCCTAGAGCAGTGATAGCCTAGTGGATAAAGAAACAGCCTTGCTAACCAACCCACAGGTCGTCGGTTCGAATCCCGGCAAGTACCACTAAATTTCTTGTCCGCCGGTGAAGGAAAACATTGTGAGGAAACCCGCACGTCCAAGATTATTTTCCTTCTTATTTTATATCGAAATTTATATTGTTTATTAATATTTCGAAAGAAGTGACGTTACCTAAGATAGGTCTGGTTGTCCCTCTGGGTTGCGGAGGTCTGACAGCAGCCGCTCCATGTATCAGTGTCTTCTCCAAATCCACGTCCTTCAGAGACGTAGCACATAACACAACCACTTCGCTCAAATGTCAAATGAATTATCAAAAAAGGGCTAGGTACACTCGTTGAAATATTTCACCGGAAGGACGAAGGAGAAGGAAGGAGGAAGGGAGGAAAAACCTTTAAGGAAAACATTGTGAGGAAAACCGGCACGCCCGAGAAATTATATTTCGAAGTGTGATCTAACTTAAGACAGGTCCCTTTCCCCTCTGGGTTGTGGAGGTCTCACGGGAGACGCTCCATGTCAAAATCAGTATCTTCGCTAAATCCGTAGGATTTAAGGGAGCGGTCCCCGCCAATCCTAATGGAATAGGAAACGGGATAACGCTAAGAAGAAGAAGAAGAAGAAGAAAAATGTCAGTACCCCTGAAGTCGTAATTAATTTTAAAAAATGTTGCTTCTTTGGCTACCTGTTAGTGCTATCATTCGTTTATTTCATACACACTTCGAAGACCTGGACCGACTCAAACACACATGTCCGCGGACACAAGTACAAGTACATTGTGCGGGAATCGAACTCACGAGTCTTGGAGTGAAGGTACCAGAAAGTTGGCCGGTAGTTGGATAGCCCGAGCAGCGATTTGGCGCGTCTGCAGTCCGTACACATCCAGTACTAGCCACTCGACCATAACGGGCTAGTCTTTTATACTACGTCGGGAGGCATACAAGCATACGGCCCACCTGATGTATAGCGGATACCGTAGCCTATAAACGCTTGCGATATATATATACAATTATGACTCGCGCGATGCCTCCTCTGCTGCTTAGACAGAAACTACTTGGAAGCTTACTGGTGACCTCACTCACACGCAGGAACACAACAACCCTCTAGGGAGTTGTTATTTGGGTGCGGTTTTCTGTGACGTGGAGGTACTTCCCCAGACGGGCTACTTTGATGCGCCGCGGTAAATTTTATTTATTTACACTATGCTCACAGATATTCGTGCAGTGATAGTCGGGGAAGTAAATCATATTGCGGAAACCCACTCGTCCTAGAAATTAAATTTCGAAAAACGTGCGACCTTAAAGCTAGTTCTCTTGTGGGCTAGGTACAGAAACGAGCGCTAAAAGTCGCGGTTTCACACCTCGCTCTTTAACATTCATATCTCTTTTCGGGCACGCTTGCCAATTCCTAGTGCTCTTGAAATCCCCTTCTGATAAATACACTACCAATTTGTGGTAAGTGAATCCATCCTAGGCCTACACCCCTCCACTTTCCAATCAGAGAATAAATTGTAGATAATGTCGCTTTAAAACATTTAAAACTAATATAACCAACCACTATGCCTGAACACAAATACGTGTAATCCGACTATCTATAGGGGGATTAAAAACACCATTTATTGGATATTTTCAGTGAAAACGATCGTTTCAAATTGAAATGATTGCAAACAGAAAAGCGGCGGTTTCAAACAGGGATAGTTTTAATAAAACCCCCTTTTGAAACTGTTTTTAATCCTAGCAGTAAACCGTTTATTATCGGCGACAATTAGAAACTGCGTTTGTACGACTGTAATGGGGAAAAAATCTCATCTGTTCGTATGTACGTGTTTTTTTTTATACCACTAAGGTAATCAAGCATACGGCCTGTCTGATGGTAAACAGTTACCGTAGTAACCGTATATTATTGGAATCGATGTGTTTGATTAGGTCCCAATAGTGTTAGATATTTGATAAACCGTGGTGCACGGCAGTTGAGCTTCACTTGACTAGCCATCTCTTTGAGGTTTTTAAATGCCTTATTTGTCATATTGCTGGTTCTCACTTTGCCAAGAGGGGAAGTCATTTCCAAAAACTTCCTACTTCTACAAATTTCTTCTGATTAAATTCGTTGTGAGTTCCAAGGCATCTGTAGTTTAACCCCCGGGACGGCAATGAACTTCACTGTTCATTGCCTTTTTGTTGGTCGCCGCTGTTAATTCTGGCTACACAGGAGACACAGTGGTGGATATTAGTGGTGGGCCTGTCCCGTTAAAGTTACCGTAGCCTATGGACATTTGCAACACACGGCTGCTGGAGTCGTCCGCCATCTGGAACAGAATCCGCATGCCCACACCACCACCGTCGCTGCCACGACTGGCCTGGTCGTCGCATCGACGACCGCAGCAGCCGAGGCAGAGACTACCGGAGCAGCCATGGCAGCGTCGGCATGTAGCATGCACTAACAGTAGTGGGTGGGTGCCGGCCGGCGCTAGGCCGCATGAACTAATTGGTGGCGGAAGCACACATCAGGAATTCCGCTTGCGCCACGCGGGTCTCACTTCAAGATTGCGAACAGTTAACGACACGCTACTCGTCGTAAAATATAACATAATCTTTTGAATTTCTCGACGCTACTACTAGGATAACTAAGAAAAATTGTATTTCGTGAAAGTACCCTACTTCGTTTCAGTTCCTTGGTTTTCATTCACAAGGGCTTATTTTATGCATTCACCCATTCATTCATTCGCAAACTAAGCCACTTAAACCGGAGCTTGGTCCGAAATAGCTCTCTATTTTGCAGATTTATTTATATATTATATTTACAATAAAGCAGACAACAATAAAGACACTAAAGCAAACAAATGATATTACTTACAAGAGTAAGTAATATCCTTAAGAGATAGGAACGGTGTTCCTGAACATGCCTATTCTACTTTTTTATGCTGAATCCGAATCTGAAGCCAATTCGAATATTCGAAAAAAAGCGACAGATAAACACACAGACAAACGCACAGACGGAACGGTGTTCCTGAAAATATTTGATTTAAATTCCCGTTCAAATTTTTCGCTAGCCAATGTTAGAACATTTCAGTTATTCCCACCACATATGCAATGAACATAGGTATAACGTTGTGATGAGGTAATTTTCTAGTGGCTGAACCAGAAAGCCTCCAATATTCAATCTTACATAGAATCTGTCTCGGAGAACCGTTCAAACGAAAAATACCCAATTTTAAAAATGATCCGGTTCGAAGTCTCACTGCGAACTGTTCAAAATTTGAGCCAGCTATTTCACAAGTTAAGGTAAGTACCTACATATAGTTCTATCACTTCTTGTTTTTCTTCCTAGCGCTATCCCATTTCCTAATCCATTAGAATCGGCGGGGCACGCTTCCTAAGCCAAAGGATTTAGCGAAGATACTGATATAAGATCTCCACAACCCAGGTCTTTTTTGGGGTAAGGTCACGTCTTTTGAAGGATAATTTCTTGGACGTGCGGGTCCTAACGATGTTTTCCTTCATCGTTGCAAACATGTTCATAAATCCGAAAATTCCAGGATACGAATCAGGGACCCGTAGGCTGATTCTATATCTACTGAGCTACCACTGCTCATAACATACATATACATATAATTCTATAACTTCACGCCAAATCCCTTACGGGGTAGGCAGAGAGAACCGAGCGCCACATGACTCGGTGACCTTACTCGCTTCTTTAACAATCATAGCTCTTCATATGCATGCTCGCTGGTTTCTTGGGCTACTTACATCACAAAATCTTTGTGTTTGAGCACCTAAATATCTCAGCTATTCGAGCCTACCGACCAATGGGAGAATATTTTAACCAATAAGCTGCGATATTGATCCGCGTACTAGCCAATAAGAGCGCCACGCGTTCTACTCATCATTTGGGTCAGACACATACAAGAAAATTTAGCTCTGACAGACAGAAATGGGTATAGTTTGCCAAAAAAAAAAAGATATGTAATATTTATCTCTAATGCAGGATGAAAGAATGACGAAACAGATATACAATGCTATGACCAACTTGGTCTATAACTTCAACCTGAGTCCCTTGTGGGGTAGGCAGAAATAATGGACCGCCACATGACTTGGTCCTGTGGTACATGCCTCCGCTTTCGCTTACACTAGCTTTAAAAAAAGGTTTAAAACTCCTCAACTCCTCTTCTCCACACTCATCAACGTTTAATGTCGTTTAATGAGTGAAATCATTAAAATATAATGACATTTAACTATCATTAGATCACGAAGAAGCAGATATACAATGCAAAAGTAGAAGGACGTAGGAGCCGCGGAAGGCCAAGACTTACCTACCATGACCAAATTGATCGTGTATTATTCAAAGGTGATGTCAGGCGCCATAGAAACCGGCGAGCGTGCATGAAAAGAGCTATGAATGTTAAAGAAGCGAGTGAGGTGTGTAAGGATCGCGTCTTATGAAGATATATAATATGAGGAGACTGACGAAAGGGCTGCGTAAGCGGCAGGGTTTCAACGCGCGTACGATTTCGCTGGAGCACACGTGGAGGCACGGATGAAGTAGCATCACGAATTGTTATTTCACCTTTTTGGTACAGAACCTTAAAAAGAATTTAGAAAACACCTTTATTTTTTCTCTGCCGTTGTTCTCTCGCCCTAAAACATCTGTATGTACAATAAATCAGCACAGCACGTGTGACTGATGAGCGGAGCGCGCCCTGATCGATGAGCCGTCAGATTTGTTGGTCTTTCTGAACAAGTGGTTGTTGATATTCAATACACCGGACGTAATATGAACGATTTGTTTGCGGCGCTGACTTCACTTTTTGAAGGCCAATTGGCTTTTTTATCACAAATATTGGAAATAAATACAGTTATTGTGCAATGCCGAACGCCATCGTCGGGCTTTGGCAATTGGGAGCCAAAACTGCATTGGCATCGCAAATAGGCTGTGAACCTTATATGGCGAAGATGTCCGATCTGATCTGGCATCAGTTTTCTATCGGACTTTTTTCTTTTTAAATAACGTCGAGAGGCATACAAGCATACGGCCCACCTGATGTAAAGCGGTTACCGTAGCCTATGAACGCTTGTAATAGATTAAGTATCACTCGCGCGATATCACAGCACCTTAGGAGCTTACTGGTGACACGCATGAACACAACAACCCCCCAGAGAGTTGTTATTCGGCTGCAGTTTTCTGTGAGGTGGAGGAACTTCCCCAGACGGGCTGCTTTCAATTAATCAATCAAACATTTTATTTACAGAGAATATGGGTAACATACAGTTATTTATAAGATTTAAGATTTTTTTACATTTTAGATCCAACACATTCCACTGTTTCAAGACGGCGTGCAAAAAATAATATATTGTTTTAAATAAATCTTTACATTTTATATTTTAATTACTTTACATTTTTACCAGAGGGAGACTTTGTACAAAAGTCGTCTGCGTGGGTACCTCTGTCTCACCTATCGGAAAGCAGCTATATTTATATGTAGCTATGTTCCGGTTTGAAGGGTGAGATATGGCAGAGCAATTACAGGGTACTGTGACGAAATAGCCTTAGGTCAGAAGATTGGCAGCGCGCGAGCATATTCCTGTGGTATTGCGAGCGTTAAATACTGCGGTGACCGCTTACCATCTAATGCGAGCCGCATACTTGTTTGCCAATCTAATTGTATAAAAAATAATTATATCATTTTAATAAAAATAATATCAATGTCAAATTTGGTATTCAATTGGTTAATAAATTAATACGTGCAAGAAAATAAAATGTAGGTACGCATAGGTATAATAATATGTAATTTCATACAGTCATTACGGCTAGAATAGTTTATTTTAGCTACTTTCATAGTATTATGTCATACGGAATTCTTCTTTGGGGTAACTCTGCGGACATTAACACCATCTTTTTATTGCAAAAGAGAGCCATAAGAGCTATCTACAAACTTGGTCCCCGGGAGAGCCTTAGAGAAAAATTCAAAGAAATAAATATTCTAACAGTCGCTACGCAATATATCTATGAAAATCTTTTGCATGTCCATAAAAACATAGACTCATTTTGTAAAAAGAGTGATACTCATAACATAAATACTAGATATAAGCATAATCTTGTGTTACATCCAAGCCGTCTCCACAAAATAAATAATTCTTTTATGGGGCAATGTATACGGTTCTATAACAAACTTCCCAGCAATATAAGAGAAATCTCAATAAACAAATTTGAAACTATTATTAAAGCCAAATTGTGTAGCAGGGCAGGGCATATTATAAAGTATCTGACTATATTAATGATAAAAATGCCTGGGATTGAGTCGATCCAATTGTAATGTAATTAATAAATTATGTAAATTTCTTTGGATACCAAAAGAGGGATGCCTGAGTTTTTGGGCAGTATTTTTATCAGTGCTCACCTAGTCATGAACTGCACGGTAAGGAAAAAAATTGTGACGATTCCAAACAAATGTAGCCATTTTTACGGAATAAAAAGATTTTGACTTGACTTTTGACTCTTTGAAGTATAATAACATTTGTCTAAACGATAATCGAATAGATGTTTCTTAATTTGATACGTCCTACCTCTCTTGAAAACACCCAGACCAATACAAACCGATATGTTCATACATACAAATCCAGTATAGGAATCGAATCCACGAACGTAGGTGACAAAGTCACGCTTTTAACCGCTTCGAGTTCTACTTATACTGGTAAAACTTGCAAAGAAAAATAAATACACAAATTCCACCGCCTCTCATAAACACAGCGGCGAATACACAAAGAGCGACATCACACTCGCACTTGGCATTTTTTAGGGTTCCGTACCCAAAGGGTAAAATGGAATCCTATTACTGAGACTCCGCTGTCCGTCCGTCCGTCCGTCCGTCTGTCACCAGGCTGTATCTCATGAACCGTGACAGTTAGACAGTTGAAATTTTCACAGACGATGTACTTCTGTTGCCGCTATAACAACAAATACTAAAAACTAGAATAAAATAAATATTTGAGGGGGCTCCCATACAATAAACGTGTTTTTAGGGTTCCGTACCCAAAGGGTAAAACGGAACCCTATTACTGAGGCTCCGCTGTCCGTCCGTCCGTCCGTCTGTCACCAGGCTGTATCTCATGAACCGTGATAGTTAGACAGTTGAAATTTTCACAAATGATGTATTTCTGTTGCTGCTATAACAACAAATACTAAAAAATAGAATAAAATAAATATATAAGGGGGCTCCCATACAACAAACGTGATTTTTTTGCCGTTTTTATAGATAATGGTACGGAACCCTTAGTGCGCGAGTCCGACTCGCACTTGGGCGATTTTTTTTTTGCTCGTTTTTCCTCGATATTGATAACGGTAACAGGTAGACGCTTGAAATATTCACAGAATATTTAGTTATATATTCACTTTAAGAATAAATAATTAAATTAAAATAAATAAAATATTTAAGGGGGGCTCCCATACAACAAACGGGATTTTTTTGCCGTTTTTATAGATAATGGTACGGAACTCTTCGTGCGCGAGTCCGACTCGCACTTGGGCGATTTTTTTTTTTACACCAGAGTACAGTTGATAACGTAATTCGAGTTCTCACATTACAAAGTTCCTACGCCGTACACCAGTCACCGTTAAATCAATACCACGAAAAACAATAAAACTCTCAAAAAGAGACGTGCCCTCACAAATCCGGGATCCCGGGATCCTATTGCCAATATAATACCGCATATTACTCCTCTTCAAACAAGATCCAGCGTAAATTGAACGATCTATTGGATTGCACAAAAACATTTGTTGCTGGCGCCATTTTCGAAGGATATTTTTGCCTGGGAACTACGATGCAGCCCCGGGATTGTGTCCGGTATTACGGGACGTCGATGCCGAGATTGCTTCGAGTGCAATTTGTGTTGAAATAATTTGATTGGCAATTTTAGTTGTGTTGAACAGTAAGATGTTTGAATCGGAGCAGTCCCTAAGATGGGCGCAGTTGGATTACTTTCGAAATCAACTCCTATCGATCGTCACTAGAATTAAAGCGTTAAAGAACGACAACAGCGCCGGTTCAGTTTAATCACGTTGGCCGATTTATGAACTTTTTCTTGCCGAGAAATTCAATCTCGTGATGGCAAATTTATAGTGGAGATTACGAGATTTCGCTCAATACTTCGACATTACAATTGGATTGTCATTGGATTTTGTTTCAAGGGTATTTGCCAAAGCTTTTCTGGATTCATAGGAAGTTAAATACATATGTAAAAATAATGAGAACGTCGATAGCGTTGGTACGTGTGTCAGTCTAATTGAACACGCAAGTTAAGCAACGTCGAGCCTGTCTATGGATAGGATTAGCCTTCTTGAGATCCTCCAAGGCGGGCACGTTAAGCCTCTGTCCCGGCGGTTTTCATAGATGACAGCCGAGAAGCTTAACGACTGTCATCTATCGAAAGAGAGGTATGGCGCATCAAAGTAGCCCGTCTGGGGAAGTACCTACACGTCACAGAAAACAGCAGCCAAATAACAACTCCCTAGAGGGTTGTTGTGTTCCTGCGTGTGAGTGAGATCCGTGGCATCGCCCAAGTGATGCTTAATGTATTGCAGGCGTTCATAGGCTACGGTAACCGTTTTACATCAGATGGGCCCGTATGCTTGTGTGCCTCACGACGTCGTATAAAACAAAAACCTAGGAGAGGTAATGCTCATTAAGGACTGGGTTAGTACTGGGGAAGTACCTCAATGTCGAAGAAAACTACAGCAACTACTACAGGATTTAGTATATCTGCGCGTGAGTGAGGTTAACAGTAATCTCCTGAGAACCTGCCGTGTTCGCAGCATGGGTAGCGACGCGTACATAAGGTGGGTCGTATGCTAGTTTTTCTTGCAACATTGTATAAAAATGGATAGTAGATTGATTGTAGGTTCAAGTGACAATGGCAAATTCAACGTAACATATGCTACGCAGTACCTTAGATATTAGATAATAACGTAATATATTTCGTATTCCTTTTACCTTAAGTGGAGATAAATTGACCTGAAATGCCGTGAAAGATTTCAATATCCTGTCTATTTAACTTCAAGTGATGTTAATACATCAATTGAAGTTAAGTAGACACCGGATATTGAAATCTTTTCAGCACTTTTATACCATACCGGGTGGTAAACAAAGGCTAAGAATATTCTATATATATGTATATAATCTTATAAGACAAATTTCAACAATATTTTACGTATTTTTTTTTTTATATTTTACGTAAATCCTTTTTGGGGTGCAAGCAAAATTTATTTATATTTTTTCAAACAACGTAAGGAGACATGCAAGCATACGGCCCACCTGATGTAGGTACCTAAAGTAACCTTACATAAACGCTGCAATATACTCGTAAGAAGTATTGCTCGCGCATTGCTACTGCCGCTGCTAGCACAGCAACTCCTTAGTAGCTTACTGGCAACCTCACTCGCAGGAGTACAACAACTCTCCAGGGAATTGTGGGAGGTGCATCACTGGTGAGGCTCAAAGCAATATCCTACGTCTCTTAAAACACCCAGACCAGGAAAATAGACATTACAAGCACACATGTGTTTTTCCTGTGCGGGAAGCGTACTCACAAGCCTATGTGTTATAGTAGACATTACCATCCACTCGGCCACAGGCATCGTCAAAAAATTTACAGGGACTCGTGCAACATGTCAAAGATCTGTACTCAAATTCAAATCGGAACGTTTTTTTTATATAGATCAACGAGTCAGTCAGTCACTATTTTGCAAAATGGACCTATCTATCCATATTTTCACGCCAAAATCCTTACACGGTAGATAGTAGGTAGATAACCGAATGTCCCATGACTCGGTTCTTACACGGCTCACTTGTTTCTTTAACTTCTGCTCATGCACGCTCGCCAGTTTCTAGGGTTCCTAACATAACCTTATGATAAAAACGAGCAATTTGATCGTGGTAGATGAGTCTTGACCTTCCACAGCGCCTACGTCCTCTTTCCTCCTGCATTGTTTTTACATATCTCAATCAAAGTTATCTCAACCAATGGAACATGCCCTTTTCATTTTAACACCAATACGGAGAGTATTTAAACCAACTCTATCTCCTACGTCATTACGAACGCGATCTGCAAGCGTTACCTACTTTTGTACCTTCTTCTTATTTTTGTATCTTCTTCTTAGTATTATTCAGTTTCCTAATTCATTAGAATTGGCAGAGTCCGCTACGTAAGCCTCAAGATTTGGCGACAATACTGATTTTTACATAGAGCGCCTTCCGTCAGACCTGAAACAACAAACCAGACCTTTCTTAGGTCGTGATCACATGTCTTTCGAAATATATTCTTTGACGTGCGGATTTCCTCACGACGAGTCCGAAAATACAAATATAGTAACTACATGAATACACCTAGATTACACCTGGACCTTCTGAACATATTTATATACATATATAACGGAAAAATTCAACAAATTGCCAGCTAACGTGTAGGACATAATACAAAGACAAAACTACAGTATAAATTGACGTCCGTTACAAGAAACAAAACGGCACCCGCCAATATTGCCTTCGAAAAAATAAGGCGGCACGCGCACGTTCCTGAGTTAATATTTCAAGTGGAGCGTGACCTTACTTGACGTGGGTCCAACTTAACTTATGTGTAGTTATCTTGAAAATATTTTTTACTGAAGTATTGCAATATCTTAAGGATAAACATTGAATAGGATAAGCTGAACACAGAGATAAATGAATGATGCAACATACGCCTGAAAAAAGAGAGGAAACTAGTGGTAGCACGCAACATGGACGCATAAGTAAAGAGAGACAGAAATGTGATGCAGTCATGGATACCTATATAAAGAAAGGAAGAATAAAAATGAAGGAAAAACTACAATGTCGTCACGAACGTATCTAGAAATTTCTTAAAACTAATTTTACTTATCAACGAAAGAAAAAATCTAATGACGGATTCACAAAGAACGAAACTTACATCCATCAAGCAGAAATTTATTTATTTATATAAACTTTATTAACTAGAATATGACGGTACAAATGGGGAACTTGAGAGACGTAGGACGCATCGAAATAGCCCGTCTGGGTAAGTGGTTCCACAATACAGCAAACCGCAGCCAAATAACAACTCGCTAGATGGTTGTAGTGTTCCTGCGTGTGAGTGAAGTCACAAGTAAGCTCCTAAAGAGTAGTTGCTGTGTTAGCAGCAGAGAAGGCATCGCGCGAGTGCTTCTTTATATATAATTGCAGTGCGATTTGCATATCTATGTAACTAGATATATATATAGTTACGTAGACATGCAAATCGCACTGCCATTCTGAATCCAGACCGTGAGCAAAATGACATGCACACATAAAAATACATGTCGATTTAAATAATAGCTGTTACTCGTTAAAATTCTCGCGACCGATACTTTTTCACACGTTCCGGATACTGGCAACACTGCGGGGATTTCATCAAAATCACTGCGCCAGCGGAACGTGATAAAGTTTTGGTCGTCAGTTGCCAAAACATGATTTGGTACAATGCAATTGAATTCCGTCGCAGGCTGCATCTTTTAAATTGAACCATAATGCTAAGACATAGTAACAGACAAAATTGTTTTTTTCTGATATTCAGCTACAGGCTACAGCTACCAGTGAAGAAAATTTGGAAATACTAGAAAAATATATTGGAAACACTCAATAATGCATATATTATAACAACACTAAGGTAGCTAACAAGCGTACGGACTGCCCGATGGTAAGCAGTCACCGTAGCCTATGGGCATTTGCAAACAAACATGCGTCAATCTTGCGTTTCCGATCCTGTAAAAACCTCATCACGCTTTTCTAGAAGAACCCCATGCTATAGTCCTTTGAGAAAATCATGGCTGGGACCTCCTTCCACAACTTAAGGGTTGTCCATAGAAAACTTCTCTGAAACCGTACAGTACGCGATTATTGCGGCTCCAGTGTATGAGTAAAATGGTGGGCTGTAAAAAGAAAGTGCAAGTATCATAGCAGATGAGTTGTGCGAGTGAGAGAGTCCAAAAGCTAGTGAGGAGCTGCTAGTAGCGAGTGTGGGAACCCAAGAGGGATACTCCTTGTGTAGCGAGCTTGAAAACGAAAGAGTGAAACACATTTTGTAGCAAGCTACCACACGCTATGGAGAACGCCTTACACGCGGTAGGCATGCCTGCCAGAAAATGCAAAGAAACGTAAATCACACAAAAATAATTCAAGATTCTGGTACCGCCATTTCTAATATTGACTGCATTATATAATATACTATGGCTGGCTTAAATTGATGTTAAAGAAGCGAGTGAGCTGTGTAAGGATCGAGCACTTGGTTCTCTCTGCCTACCCCGCAAGGGATTTAGCGGGAAGTTATAGATAGATAGATGATTGGCTTCTTTCTAGCGTTATCCCGTATCCTTATCCATTAGGGTTGGCAGGGTCCACTACCTAAGCTAAAGGATTTGGTGAATATGCCGAGCGACTGCCATCAGATCTCCACAATGCCACTTGTAGTATGTTATTCTTACAATTAACATCAGATGATGCCTCGTGGAGAGGCGAAACACGTGTCGCAGCGACGACCAGGCCAGTCGTGGCAGCGATGGTGGTGGTTGAGGCATGCGGATTCTGTTCCAGATGGCGGACGACCGCAGCAGCCGAGGCAGAAACTATCGGAGCAGCCATGGCAGCGTCGGCATGTTGCATTTACTAACAGTAGTGGGTGGGTGCCGGCCGGCGCTAGGCCGCATGAACTAATTGGTGGCGGAGGCACACAAAGCAGGTTAGATCAAATTGCATGTAATTTTCTTTGTAACATTTACGCGATGCCACATCTGCTGCTAACACAGCAATCCTATGAAACTTACTGGTGATCTCACTCACATGTAGAAACACACAACCCACCAGGGCACCATTCGGACACCGTGAGCGATTTTTGTGTGAATCGGAACATATATAATTAATCCATCCATGTCGGTAGATGTAATAATTGAATAACCAATGTAAGACAAAATGTCACCTTAGTCTTCCTGCGACCACGGACGCTGCAAAGCGTTCGAAACGTCAGGTTCAACAAAATAAATAAAACACGCGATACTTCCGTTAAAAATTGTTTAATTCGACCCTTCAGGGAGTTGTGATTCAGCTGCTGTTTTCAGTAAGGAGCTTTGATGCGCCCTAACATCTCTTAAGATGTACATAGTACATAAATATGTATACAAAGTGTTATATGCCCACGTCAAATTTCGAACCAGGGACTGTTGTTTAATAGGCCGGTTGGTTTTTTATCCACTGGGCTACCACTCCTGCAATATACAGTACTATAATACGGGTTGTATAATAATTACAAATAATTATGTTTTATTATCATTAATAATACGTAATTGCTCAAAATACGAGCCGAAATTAATTTGTGGTTTATTTATTTATTGCTAAAATTATCTTTATTGCTTCTGCGTCATAATGACTTTGCCTTTAAAAGTTTTGTGTTATATTAATTAATAAATATAATCCATCTCTTGGCGTAAGTTAAAAAATAGAGACACAAGTTTAAAAAAGAACTACTAATTTAGAATAAGACCAACTAATTACTGTCTAGCAAATATTTGTAAAAAATATCGCTTCCCAAATGTTATTTGGCAGGTATTAAAAGCACCTCATCATCAATTTTAGCTTTGCATCCATTGATGTGCGTATAAAAATATACACATAAATTTAGAAAAGAAAAACTTTTTTTTATACTACGTCGGGAGGCATACAAGCATACGGCCCACCTGATGTAAAGCGGTTACCGTAGCCTATGAACGCTTGAGATATATTCAGTATCACTCGCGCGATCCCTCCTCTGCTGCTTACACAGCAACTACTTGGGAGCTTACTGATGACCTCACTCACACGCAGGAACACAGCAACCCTCTAGGGAATTGTTATTTGGCTGCGGTCTGTGAGATGCAGGTACTTCCCCAGACGGGGTGCTTGCTTTGATGCGCCTTGCCTCTCTTAAAACACCCAGACCAAGACAAACAGACATGTTCATGGACACAAATGTTTGCTTTGTGTGGGAATCGAACCTACGAGCAAGTTGCGTTATTTACGACTGAGCCACCGAGCTTGTCGATACTAAATGATGTCTAGTAAATATTTATAAATATTTGCATTGGCTAGCAAATATGTTTAAACATTTTCAATATTCTCTCAAATTTGTTTGGCTTATAATGACGTCATCACCTGTACCGTCTTTAGCATTCCTAATTTGGCAAACTGAAAAGTTCGTGTAAATTAACATTTTGGCGGACAACTAGGTGAACTACTGTCTTAGCTTATTATAATTATTATTTCAATAGCCCATTTAACCCATTTAAAAATTTAGATGTAAGTATAATTATAAATGCGCCACTACCTACTTGTATCTTAATGTTTGTTTCTCTTCCTTTGATATGGTTGTCTGGAAGAGATCGCTTTACCGATAAATTCGCCTATTGTACTATTGCAATAACATGTTACTCTAATCTAATGTATTTATTTTGGCGTAATAAACTGTATTCTATTCTAAACGAAATTTAGACGTCAGAGTTCAACAGTTCAATTAGATACTTATACAGTGTCAATTAGTGTAATATGATTCTGGCGAATTGTAATAAATTTCAAGATTGACAATCGAGTGCTCCGGTTAAGTGGTATCGAACACTTTGATCATTGTTTTCTGTGGAAACACAAATATTGCTTTGTTGTACGCGGCTGAAGGGTTGTTATTCACGGGATGATTCAATTATATTCTATGAATATACAAGTCGGCAAAAATGTATGTATTTTTTCCTCCAGGTTGATATCAATGGGGTAATATATCTATGAACTTATCTCGGCGGGCATTGGGACTATTGCGAATGTGTCGCAAAAATAATGGGCTAGTGAAATGAGATCTAGAAGGATTATAGGGCACAAAACAATAAACCACTAGACACCGCTTGAAGGCAACCCCGTTTATAAACATGTTGTGTTTTAGCGCCTATATATATAAGATTCGAGCCTACTGGGAGAATATTTTAACTACGAGTAATAAGCCGATAAGTGCCGGGATGTTGAGCCACGAACTAGCCAGTAACATTCTACTTTATTACAGGAATCGGTGAACTGAGTATTGTATGTATATCTTCACGCCAAGTCCCTTGCGGGGTAGGCAGAGAGAACCGAGCGCCATAAGACGCGGCCCTTGCATACTTCACTCGCTTCTGTGACATTCATAGCTCTTTTCATGCACGCTCGCCGGTTCCTGGGGCTCCTGACATCACTGAGCTACTACTGACGTGAACTGAGCTACTACGAAATATCGGTCTTATCGGTCCTCAGTAGTAATGGTCAAGATCTGATCTGATTATAGTGGGTATAATCAGCACGTGGATACAAACAAACACAAATCAAGGCAGAGTATCATAGCAGACTAACAAGGAATCGGCTAATTTAATCTTAATCAATCGACACCAAACTTATCGGCTTGCCCCGGCAACAGTTGCCAAGTAACTTCGAGACAAATCGAAATTCGGAGTACGGATTTAATATCGGGATGTAAATCGGAATCGCGGTTACACCGAAAGCCCAATAGTTGTGTTTATTAGAGAACTAGTGTGTATCTACTATATATATATATATATATAATAGATATATATAAGGAAGACTTAATGATCAAATAGGTCGTGTTCTATCAGAAGGTGATGTCAGGAGCCCTAGAAACCGGCGAGCGTGCATGAAAAGAGCAATGTATGTTAAAGAAGCGAGTGAGGTATGTAAGGGTCGAGTCACGTGGCGCTCGATTCTCTCTGCCTACCCCTAAGGTAAGTTCTGTAAGGGATTTGGCGTGAAATTATAGATAGATAGATAGACAGGAAGAGTTAAATAGGACGACACGGTTACAACACAAGCACAGAAAAGCGAGAGAGTGAGGCATACAGCCCACCTGATGTAAAGCGGCTACCATAGCCTATGAACGCTAGCAATGCATTAAGTAACACTCGCGCGATATCACCTCTGCTTCCAACACAGCAACTGCTTAGGAGCTTACTGGTGACCTTACTCACTCCCTCAAAACTCCAAGTAGTTGTGATTTGGGTGCTTTTTTCTGTGATATGGAGGTACTTCCCCAGACGGGGTGCTTCGATGTAATGCACTTTTTGGAAAACGTGAATAAGTCCATCAAGAAAACCTTGTAAAATCACTATCGTTTTACGGTTGGTGTTTTAAACTTCAGTATAGGGTCTGGGAACCCTTCCCGACTAATTTATCAGCAGGGTCCCTGAAGCTGGGACATTTGGAATAAAGGACAGTTTGTAATGGTTCTAAACTGAAATTTTGGTTGCAATAGAAAAAGGCAGCACAAAAATCTGTCTCACAGTGAAAACCTATTACATATCTTATACGATAAGGTAACAAAGAAACCCTTGTGCGTCCGTCAATCTGTCACAGATTACCTACGACGTTCGACGTTTGTAAAGCGAAGAATTTGAGATAATTGCAGTTGATAAATGTTACGCCGATGCCTGTGTGGATTTCGGCTTTTCTAGTTTATACAGGAACCCTAAATATTTTCGGGATAAACACACAAGTTCAATATCCACAACATACCCTATTTGTGTACTAAACTTCATCCAAAAATGTTCAGTAATTTTTTACATGACCGAGTATCTACGAGTAACAGAC
Organism: Pyralis farinalis; assembly: GCA_947507595.1. Lineage (NCBI taxonomy): Eukaryota > Metazoa > Arthropoda > Insecta > Lepidoptera > Pyralidae > Pyralis > Pyralis farinalis. The sequence continues at coordinate 39,745,731 of OX382258.1, forward strand.
GTTCATAATAATTGTGAAAATAGTTACTATTTTTTTTTATATATCGTCGGGAGGTAGCCAAGCGTACGACCCATTTAATGTAAAGCGGTTACCGTAGCCTATGAACGTTGCAACATATTATGTATCACTCGCTGCTAACATAGCAACTCCTTAGGAGTTTACTGATAACCTCACTCAGTCACAGGAATACAACAACCCTCCAGAGAGTTTTTTTTGGCTGAGGTTTTCTATAAGGTAGAGGTACTTCCCCAGACAGGGTGCTTTAATGCGCCCTACCTTTAAAAATACCCAGAACACAACAAACAGACATGTTCATGCACGCTAATGTGTGTTCTGTATGGGAATCCACGAGCATTGGTGTCAAAGTAGCGTTACCAACCACTGCGCCACCGAACTCCCCAATATTAGTAGGAGTATAGAAAAAACAGAATACTATACAGTTATAAATAACTAGAAGTAATTTTTAGAAATAGTCGAAAATCCATATGTAAGAGACGCCTTAATAACAGGCATAACAGGGAAATATTTAAAATAATTATAATTGATACATGTTTGTTCAAAGATTAAAGAAAAGGTATATTTTTAACTGGTACAGGTTTTAAGTAATCATTAAGCCTGCTTCACACTATGACGGCGGCATAGCCGGCGGGTATACCATTAATGTTTTTATATAAGCCGCTGGTCGTACTTGGCATGCACGTCGGCCTTTTCCGCCGGCATAGTGTGTAACAGGCTTTAGAAATCCTAACCAAAAATAAGGCGTGTTTCAGAAATCCCACACAAACAGCATGCGGTCTAAGGAACGTATGGCGAAACTTATGGGCACCAGTTCGACTTACATTTGAGTGTTTCAGTTCAAACTTCCGTTTCAGAAATGGCTTTCTTCTTCTTAGCGTTTCCAGTTTCCTAATATATTAGGATTGGCAGGGTCCGCTACCTAAGCTTAGGCTATCCTTAGGGATCAGGCGAAGATACTAATTTTTACATGGAGGTAAACCAGACCCTTCTTCCAAAAAATGTTTTTTTTTTTTTCGACGTGGGGGTTTCTTCACGATGTTTTCCTTCACCGCCATTGACCATTGGAGACGAAAATCATCAAAAGATACTTGCCAATATAGGTCTATCTTAAGGAACCCAACACATAATATATACCTATATAGCTTCTAACAATTATTTAATTTCTCTACGATAAGCATCTGAAAACTAAAGACAAACCTTTATCAACTCTTAGTAGGTGATAGATGCCATTTTGCGAAAGTCATGCAGGTAATATGGTCTAAGTTACTTTAACATTCCGTAGCATGTTATTCTAAGACCTACAGCACCCGAGAATGTCTCGTGGAGAAGCAAACGCGTGTCACAGGGCAGGACAGGGGAGCTAGGCAGGTGGCAGTGTATACAGTTGTGTCAGATGGCGGTCATCGTATGGACGACTGCATCAGTCAAGGCATTGACAGCCAGAGCAGCCATGGCAGCGTCTACTGACAGTAGTGGGAGGCTACTAGCTGACATTTGTACCTTGGTGGCAGTAGCACACAAAGTAGCTAAGATCAGATTGAACAACTTTTGGAACTCTTTAAGTATTTCAATTATAGATACACTAACTACGGTGTGACATTCGTCCGTTTGTATATCACGGAATTCAGAATTTGGAATTTGGAAATGAAATAGATTGGAATTCCCGACAAGTGCATCGGATTTGGTAATTAGCTGCGTGTACGATTTGATGTACTGCTGCTTTATTGTTTCTAGTTAATTAATATTTGTGTGCTATGTGTGCATTCGGAAAACAATTGACATATTTTTGTTTACCAGTTCACTGTATTAAATTCTGAAAGTGCAACTTAGTTTGCACTGAACAATTGCCGTGTATGAGAGAATTATGTTGAACCAGTCAGCTTATAAATTTTACTTCTATTTTGATACAACGTCGAGTGACACACATGTCTTCAGCACGCCAGATTGGACATGGTTTCCATAGGGGTTTGTATTACTAAAAGGATAATTATCTATTAACCTCACTACCTACTGCTTATACAGCAACACCCGCTTCCGATGACTGTCCTTCCACCCTTCGCAGGAATTAACAACTCTCGCAATCGTTATCAAACTACAGTGACTACTTCCATAGTCGGACAACCCACGTCCCTTGTCCAGAGATACAATAAAATACAGTATATTTTACAACTAGGTGTAATTTTTCCACAAGTGACTATTCCAAACGGGAATCAAAGTCAAGCATTGTTCCTACGAAAATTTATAATAAAAATAAACGCTCGAGTAGCCGCGGTCGCTCCAACACAGCCAGAAATTCGGCTGACATTTTAGAAGAATTCAAAACGGCCACGTTTCAAAAATTTCAAATTTCCGACGCGTTCTCAAATACGAACAAACTCTGAGTATCTAATAGTGAAAATATACAGAAAGATATAACGGGCGAGATCGCTAATATCATTTTACTTTTTGTTGGTATCACCCAAGGTGTAACAGTTGTACTGCAAAAACAGTGAGTGTTACGATGCCAGAGGACAAATTGAAGGACAACTTCTTACAGTTAAGCTGTGGTGGGGTTGATTACGCAATAAAATATTTAGTATCAAATTTGTACAAAATACATGACAAAATATATAAACCGGTTACCTAACCTAGCTTTCCTAGGAAACGGGATAACGTTCCCTTACTATGTTTTCCTTCACCGTCTAGCAACACAAATTTAGTGGTACATGCCAGAATTCCAACCGGGGACCGGTTTGTGAATAGGCCGATGCTTCATCCAATTAAATGAACTTTTCGATGTTCTTTTTTTTGTTTTGTTTTTCGCCCAAGAAAATTGTAGACCCACAAAAGAAGGACTAACCCTCACACGTGGATGTGCGTCAGACATTCTTCCGTGAGGGGCACCCTCCGGAAAACGGAAGGGAGGAGATGAGATCTTGCATAAGATACTGTTTCGTGCGAACGAACTAGTGATGTCAGATTCCTACTGACTAAAACACCCCCTGGGACTGCCTTTAGCCGGGAAGGCGTCAAAGGCTTCATAGAAGTGCGTAATAGTTTGCATCATATTTGAGAGGCTAAAGTCGTAAATAAATAAAGATACAAAAAACACAAGGCATAACTAAAGTAAACAAAATAGTTTAAAATGAAGACGGGCGTTCGTATATGAATTTGGCCCCGTATATTTCGGTACTAAGTAAACACTGAATAAAAATACGTCGCGCGTGCATTCAGCTCCCACGGTACATCACAAATAATCGGAGTAACAGCTGCAAAAAAGGTGCCCTGAATTTTTTAAACAAATTGACCTTACTGTTGTGTTCTGACGCGCTGTTCGATATGACGCTAACAACTTCCTTGTACTACTACCACACAGCTCGCCATCTGACGTATTTATCCTTACGCAGTATAATCGACATGCCCGCATACTGTGCGCTTTTATTGAATTTTAAAAGATTATTATATGGAATAATTAAATTATACTACGTTATTATTAATTATGACTGTTAAAGAAGCGAGTGATGTTTGTAAGAACTGAGTCTTATAGCGCTCGGTTCTCTCTGCCTACCTGGCGTGAAAATATATTATATAACTTAATATAATAGTGTACTACAAATAGTTTAAGTGTTATGTTCGATTCCTAATTTTAATGTATGCTATGAATTTGAATTTTATTTTGTTATACAAATAATAGTTTATATAAATCTTCACATAGCCTTGAAAAGGTCAATTTGTAGCTAATAATGTAACATCTATACACGCAATTAGTATTGTATCTATTGTTGCAAATTACAGTGGGTAAATGAATATGAATATACACATATATTAAATTGTGCTAAATTAGCACTCGGCTAATCGTCAGCTGCTTAGTATACGCATTTCAGACTACACAATCTTTGATGGAGTTTGGAGTATATATTCCTGAATAAATGAATTTTCAAGAAATTAATCTATGTGGGTATGTCATGCTTATTTTCAACAATGAATGTGTCGATGTACGTGAGTTATTAACGGGGCTAATACTAGTACATGCATGCCTCAGTATAATGTATATACCTAAAGTGCCTGAACTCTCAAGGTAGTTACTTTCTATAGGTGGTAGGTGTTCACAATCATCATTAGAGACAAAGTCAACTGCATCTGCATGTATATCCTGTGCAATTAACGAGGTAGTGAAAAAGAGGTCCGGTGGGCTGCTGTTTTAACAGCAGAAGATGGCAAAGCGCGAGCGATACTCTTCGTACTGCAAGCGTTCATAGACTATGTTAATCATTTCACATCAAGAGTGCTGTATACTTGATTACCTCCTGACATTCTATGTACATATAAAAAATATATGGTTATAATAATCGCCGTACGGCATTCGACAGCCGTCTCTCAGACTACGAGTACCAACTTCGGAATGTAAAAACTTGAAAACAATAAGTTTACGGATTATTTATGTCGTAAATAGCAACTACGACATTTTATTGGCGCTCCTTAGCGCCCCCTAGTTCCAGAGTTGAGATTAAGTTTCCGCTAAAAATTCTATGTCGACACGTTTCAATATTGCGGCCTGCTATTGTGTTAGTTATAATAAATGTTTGTTCGTCTTCTTCTTCCTAGCGTTCTTCCGTTTCCTAAAGCATTAGAATCGACGAGACCTAAGCCTAAGGATTTGGCGAAGATACTCATTTTTTTACTAACTAATTTATTAGGTTAAGTCACACGTCTTTTGAAGATATAATTTATATCTTGATAATAAATGCTCATTGTATGCCTTCATTTTGATGTTGCTGAAAGACCATTTTGTTGGTGACAATAATTCGTGAGTTTAGGAAGCAATGTTAGACGCAGACAGTTAAGGATTCATGTCACGTCTAATTTGATGTGTTCTGCAATTCTCTTTATTATGCTATGGACCTTCAATTCTCCTATGAATGATATTACAAGGATATCTTCAGCTTAGTTGTTAAATAAGATTTTAACGAACTATGACTATATAATGCTACTTTAACACCAACCCTCGTGAGTTAGATTCCCACACAGGACAAACATTTGTTTACTTATCTGCTTGTTTTGGTCTAGATGTTTTGAAGAGGTCGCGAGCATTAAAGCAGTGCGACTGAGGAAGTACCCACCTTACAGCCCTTAAATAACTCCCTGGAGGGTTGTTATTTGGCTGCGACGTCATCCAGGTCACGACAAACAAAAATAGTGTTGGCGGTGGGGTGTCAATGCATCAGCTAAACTCCATGTGTTATAAGTGTCATTGTCTATGACGGTGATAGTCATAGACCATGCGCGCCGAATGGTTGTTTACCTATTGTATTTTTATATCCCGTTTATTTTTTAAAAGAATAAAAAGGCTGGTATTTCAATAATTGGAAATCCGCCAAACTAGACATGGCGCCGACACACGCTTGCCGAAGGTGCCAAAAAGAACAAAAGAATTCTTGTTCACACACGACGATCTTCCAAATTGAATTTATGCCCGACTCAGCCTAACGAACGAGCTGACTACGATCGACCTATGTGTCGACGGAAAACTATTCTGTACTGTATCGCCTGTACTATAATAGTATCTCTACTGGAGTGTCTTTTTTTTCTGTAGTTTAACGGTCCTGGATTCTAGGCATTCGTTTTTCCCCCTTTATCATTAATACATTATGTACGAAGCGAATTATTTCGTTCTTCTTTAATTGTCACGTCAACAGCATAACCATTAGTTCAATTTTACGCTACTTTTAACGACTTTTCGAGATAATACGATAAGTAACAAGAAACATTTGTTATAAAGCAATACATAAATGTAATAAGGAGTTTATAAACTTCATTCGGCGAATACCCGCAAAAACCTTGAGCCAGAGAAAACCAGATAGTAGTATAGGAACTATGGCGTATATGCTCTTTTGGATACGTGGGTTGCATTGCTATTTCTATGATTGTTTGTACAGGTATGACGAGAGCATGACAGGAATAGAGAGCATTCATGAATATTGAAAGCGCATAATATTTTCTATAAGTATGACGGTTTTTGTAAAGCTTCCTCTGTTTCATTCTCTCTTACTTAAACGTGTACTTAAGCATGTTTTTTACACCAGTACCAAATAAGCGCATGACCCTCCTGATGTGAAGCGGTTACTATAGTAAATAGCAAAAAAGGAATAAGTACGAAACAAATATACAACTCGAAAGTAGAAGGATTTAGGAGTCGAGGGAGGTCAAGACTCACTTATCTTACAAATTGGTAGTGTTTTAACCGGCCAAGGTATATAAGAAGAGATATGAATGTTAAAGAAGCGAGGTAGGTGCGTAAGGACTGAGTCATTTGGCGCTCGGTTCTCTCTGCCTACGGCACAAGGGCTTATACATAGATGGATAAATCAAATAGGCTTAAAAATGCGGCATCACATTTTTCATAGAATATTTAAAAATCGTCGTACAATTATTAGACAGCTGAAGATATCTTAAAATCAAATTGGGTCAAAATATTGGACAGGTTTAATGCACAATCAAAACCAAAATCAAGCAGATACGTTTAATTTATTTCATAACATTTTTAATTTTCATCGACAGTCCTTTAAAAATAATAGCACGCAGTGGTAACTGCACGCATGATCATTATGCAAATTACAACTGAAGACGTTGCAAGTTTAATTACAATACGATTCAAAATGAATATGTTATGTATGGATGTAAACATAAAAAACGTGTGATGAAACACGTGGAATACAAAAAGAAAAGGTTTTTTCCGTCGAGTTTATTAATAAAACGTTCAGAGGATTAAACCGGGATTTAAATCGGGAAAACTAGCAGGCCAGGTTAAAAAAATCACCTACTATGGATATATCAAGGAGCTCAAGGTTGACCGCAGCCTGTCTTTGGATGGGTTTACTAATTTCAAGCTTCTCTGAGTTCGGAGTGCACGTAAGTCGTCAGACCTCGCTGTATCCGATAGATGACAGCCGTTATTCTTGTACTTGGTCAATGGCCTTCGGGCGGCTTGACTGACTTGCGTCAATTTGAAGTTGGCAGCGTGGTGGAGTTTGCTCTAAAGTCTAAACCTAAACCCATTCAGTTGAAGGGAGACTCGTATTCTTGCAGTGAAATGAGTAAGAGAAGTGGAATGAGTGAGATACATACATATATTATTAACCTAACACATGAATGGTAAAACATTTGTTGAAGGAATAGTACAAATAATAGTAATCCAGTTCGGGGCTGAGAAAGCTCTCCACTTCTACGCCACGACTATCAGTCCAACCCATGCAAATAACCTGTGGAGAACCAACGAAGAGATTTTGGGTAATAACGTGATTCACCGTTACGAGTTGGGGGTAAAGTAGAGCACGCAGCTCTTCACGAATTAATATCGCGTCACTTATTAACTTCTTGGTTAAAACATCCTATTATTGGTCAGTAAGCTCGTATTGTTGACATATTTAGGCGCTAAAACACTACGTTTTGCTAAGAGCGGGGGCCTTTATGCGACGTCTCGGGTTTTTTCTGGTTTATGGCCCAACCAATGTTCACGTTGCCGTAGTGTATCTGAAACAGCTTACCAATACAATAAAAAATACATTACGGAATCCAAAAACACAACGGAATTCAAACCGTTTCCAAATGCGATAAAAAAAAACCACAAACAGGATTCTCTCTTAAAATACACAGCATAAATTTCCTGGAAGGCATTTTTAAAATGGCGATTTGCGTTCGGAAACATATCGGAACTCCGTCGGTGTTAAAGGTAGTCACTAATTAAAAGGAGAGTCTGTTGCTGGCATAAATTACCGATAAAAAAGTATTCGAAACATGCACGAGTTCGAAATTCAAATCGGAAATTGAGGGTTCATTTTGCGTTTCATTAAAATAAACACTCATTCACATAGATAATAATCTATACTAATATATAAAGTGGAAGAGTTTATTTGATTGTTTGTTTGATTGAAGGCGCTAATTTCTGGAATTACCAGTCGGAATTGGAAAAATATTTTTTGCATTTGATACTCCAATTCTTGAGGAAGGCTATTCAACACCACGATACGATCCTCAGGAGCCGAGGAAAAAGAAAGAATGCAAGAAAAGGCATTCGCGAATTGCAGCTAGTAATATATAATAACGTTGTAAAAGTTTAACGTTGTAATTATACCTATACCAATTTTCAAGATTTTATGTAAAGCCTATGCTTTACATAAAAAAAATAAAAATGCTGGCAACACATTAAATATAATTCGTCCGATGCCACCTTCGCTGATAACACAGCTACTCCTTAGGATCTTAATGGTAACCTCACTCACTTGCACGAATACAACAACCCTCTAGGGAGTTGTTATTTGGCTGCGGTCATCTGTGACGTGGAGGTACCATCTCAGACATGTTGCTTTGCGCCTTGCCTCTCTTCTAAACACCCAGTAAGATAAACAGACATTCTTCACAAATGTTAGTCCAGTGTGGGAATAGAACCCACGAGCGTTGGTGCTAACCAACGTTACTAACCACTGTGCTACCCAACTATTCAATAGGTCTACTATACGCGTTTTAAAGAAAAAAAAAATAAGAACATTAATTCCGATTATAAGTGTTAAGATAAAAAAAAATCCAATCGATCGGACATATAGAAGATAAGACTGACGAAACAGATATACATGCAATTTGATCTAACCTGCTTCGTGTGCTTCCGCCACCAATCGTGAGATAAGTCTAACGATTAACATCTACAGCGCCTGAGGATGCCTCGTGGAGAGGCGAAACACGTGTCGCGGAGACGACCAGGCCAGTCGTGGCAGCGACGGTGGTGGGGGCGTGCAGTTTCTGTTCCAGATGGCGGACGACCGCAGCAGCCGAGGCAGAGACTACCGGAGCAGCCATGGCAGCGTCGACATGTTGCATCTATTAACGGTAGTGGGTGGGTACCGGCTGGCGCTAGGCCAATGAACTAATTAGTGGCGGAAGCAGACAAAGCAGGTTAGATCAAATTGCATGTAAATTTGACTTTCGCTAAATAACACCTGAATCTATTAACGAAACAGATATAGGACGCAAACGTAGAAAGATAAAGAAGAAGAGAGAAGAGAAGGGAGCCGAGAAAGGCCAAGACTCACCAACCACGATCAAATTGGTCGTAGGAACTCCTAGGAACTCTAGAAATTTGCACGAAAAAGGTATGAATGTGTACCGAAGTATATAAGGGCCGAGTCATGAGGCGCTCTATTCTCTCTGCCTACGCTACAAGGGACTTGGCGTGAAGATAGTAAGTAGGTAATAGATGAATTAGGACGTCTTTTGATTGTTGAACTGCATTTTACTGACAGCAAAAATAGAAATAAAGTCAATAATCGGATCAAAAACTTATACTTCCCTGTACAAACAAGTTAAGTAACGTTCACCGTAGCTTATTGATATTCGATTTATTAATTTGTATTTTTCAGGGTTCCGTACCTCAAAAGGAAAAACGGAACTCTTATAGGATGACTTTGTTGTCTGTTTGACTGTACGTCTGTCAAGACGCTTTTTCCCAGGAACGGGTGGAGCAATCAAGCTGAAATTAATGTCAAATACGAGCAGTGAAAAAAAAAAAACAAACTTCTAAGTCAACGCAATTAAAAGATACGGCTGTTTATGCCTCGTTTATGCGCATATGTTGACATTCGGAATCAAAACCTATAGGGTACTTCCCGTTGACCTGGAATCATGAGATTTGGTAAGAAGCAATGTCATGTAGCACAATTAAAGGCAAAAATCTGATTTGGCGAAGGTACAGATTTTTACGTGGGGCGATAGCCATTTGACCTTCACAGTCTAGACTTCTAGAGGAAAAACCAGACATTTCTTAGTTAAGGTCACACGTGTTTCGAAATATATATTTTTGAACGTGCGGGTTTCTTCACGATGTTTTTCACCATCGAGCAAGTGATAATTACAAATATGTAAATAAATCCGAAAACACGAATTTAGTGATACTGTCAGGATTCGAACCGGGAACCAGTTGGTCAATAGGCCGTTCTCTATACACTGCTATCACAGCTCTTGAGAAGTTAAGTGTCACTGTATTCCACCAATGGATGTGATCGAATCGACTCATAATATTCTCGCATCCCATTACTGCCAACCGTACAATAAATAAAGGCCTATAGCCATTTTCAGTCACATTTGCAACCAATAAAGGCCATAAGAAAATTGGTAGAAATTCCTTTATATTAGTTTCGGGAAACTATCGTTTTCTGCGTTCGATTTTGGCCGCATACCAAGAACTACAAATGCGCCATACAATTCATTGCGCCATCCATTGCGCCGTATCTTCGGCTATAAAGGAGCAGCTACGATGTGCACCAGTGATGTATACGAGACAATCGTAAAGTTGGATAAGGATTTGTGTGTATTGGAAGGATCGCGAGATAGGATTGATTCATGATCACAAATTACCTTCGAATGTTGTTTGGCGCATCTACTTGGGCGATATACGTCCATTTTAACTTGATCTTCGCCTCTTAGAGTTCTGTACAGAGTGTTTTTTTTTTGCTGGGACGATGCAGTGGTCATGGTGTTACGAATTATACTATTTTTGTATTTTTTTTTAATATAGTTTCGCAATGACCTATAAATTAGAAAATCTTCTAAATGTACTGTTACGTATTAATAACATTGAGGTATATTTTTATTACAAATGACAAAAATTATAAAAAAATATACTACGCTACTTACAGATTACAATTAAAATATATATCGGTTTTGTATAGCCATAGTTGCAGGTTTATCATTATATACACTAATATATAAAGCGGAAGGGTTCGTTTGTTTGAACATTTGTTTGAACACGCTCATCACGGGAAATACCAGGCGCATTTGAAAAATTCTCCTTGCTTTTGATTGGCCAATTGTTGAGAAAGGTTATAGGTTATTCAACACCACAATACGCCCCCCAGGAGTTGAGCAAGGATAAATAAAGTAAAAAAAAAGTAATTCTTACGGGATACAGGGATAAGCGTGAATGAAGTCGCAGGCTGCAGCCAGTTAAATTTATGGTGAAGGTCTTCAATTTATACACGAATAAATCACGCAAATCACGTTTTATATAAATAAATGGTTTATTAAATAAATAAATGGTTAAACATCTTTACATATATATACAGAATTTGTTGGTATTTTTGTCGTAGTTGGGTTTTAGTTTTCAACTTTCTTTTACGTCAGAGCACAAACAAGCATGTGGTACGCCTGATGTGAAGCGGTTATGATAGTGCACAAAAGAAGTGTCGCTAACGCGTTGCCACCTCGGGAGGAAACGCTGTAACTTCACAGGGACTGCACTGGTAACCTCACTCACTCGGTTTGCTGCGGTATTTTGTATGGTCCTAATACTTACATAGTTGGGCTATTCAATATGTGCGTCATACTTCTCTTTCGTAAAACTTACCAATGTGGCAGGGTGCACCACATTTATGAGATTGATTTTGACGAGGCCGGTGGCGGAGTTAAATTTAACCCACGAGCATTGGTGTTAAAGTAGGTTAGCAACCTACTTCAACCGAAAAGGCTCGTTCGTGGGTTCAATTCTCACACATGACAAACATTTGTGTGCATTAAAATGTTTATTTGTCTTAATCTGGGTGTTTTTAAGAGAGGTAGGGCTCATCAAAGCATCCAGACTAATGTAGTAATTCCATCTTACAGAAAACGATAATCTAATAACAACTCCCTGGAGGTAAGGAGAATTCTAAAAGAGTTGCTTCGTGACAGGGGTGGCAACGCGCTTGCGATACTGCCTGCATTCCAAGCGTTCATAGGCTTCGGTAACCGCTTTACATCAATTGTGAAAACGCTCAAATGCTTCCCGGCGCTGTATAAAAAACAAAACGTATCTAATCTGTCTCTAACAAAACCAAATTTGTTTTCCGCAAAGAAACCTCCATATTGTCTTCAACATATTGTTTGCTAAAAAAACATTCGAGCTCGACAATACTGGCCTACAATAAAGAAACACGCTGTATACCGGTTTAGGGTCAAGTTATACTGGTCGTCGTGTAACTAGACATGTACCCAGGCATTACCCGTCGTATCGGGGATTTCTTAGGATGCTCGTTGTCTCTATGAATGGGCCTTTGTTTAGGGCTCACCATAAATCCATCAAGCATTACTTCGTTTGATTTTCAGTTTATTTCTTCGTGTATCGAGGATTTAATGGACGTTACATTGTAACAAACAGAAGTTGTGACTATAGCATTTTATACACACACACATATTATCACGCCTGTCTCCCATTGGAGTAAGCAGAGACTATAGAACGCAAGGTGCACTAAACGTACCTATCTCGCCTCTTCCACACTTAACAAACTCTTCTGGCATGCATTTGGCCCTTTTTCAGTACATCAGCTATTTGAAATTAAATTTTATACTATTTTTAGGATTCCGTACCTCAAAAGGAAAAACGGAACCCTTATATGATCACTTTGTTGTCCTTCTGTCTCTGTCCGACCGTCTGTCAAGACCCATTTTCTCAGGGACGGGTGGAGTTCTCAAGTTGAAATTAATATTAAATACCCAGCACTGCAATCCCTTCTAGCAGTGAAAAAATCAAACTTCTAAGTCAACGCAATCAAAAAATACGGCTGTTTATGCCTCGTTTATGCGCATATTTTGACACTCGCAAGGGAATCAAAACCTATAGGGTGCTTTCTGTTGACCTAGAATCATGAAATTTGGTAAGGAGCAATGTCATGTGGCACAAGTAAAGGAAAAATGCTTAAAATGTAAATTTGTAGTCACATCACAAAAAAAAAATGTGTGCGGTGTGTCAGTACCGACGCACGACTGGAATTTACTCCTTACGAACGATAATTGTGATACATCTTGAATAGAAAAGGAGGAACGTATCTTCTAAAATAATAAAAATAAAATTTATATTATTCATAAATGTGAACTTATTGGCTATATATTAATGGCTTACGAATTAACCGCACTCTCTGGTTTTTCGGATTCTTCTTCATTACCAATTGGAGCCCCAGGAGCCGGCGAGCGTGCATGAAAAGAGCTATGAATGTCACAGAAGCGAGTGAAGTATGTAAGGACCGCGTCTTACGGCGCTCGGCTCTCTCTGCCTACCCCGCAAGGGACTTGGCGTGAAGATATACATACATACATACCAATTAGCCTAGATATTACCAAAGCTGTTTGGCATCGCGCGCTTCTCCAAGCTTCCAGCAGAAAAAATCCGAAAATCGTAGGTTTGTAGTTACATCACAAAAAAATATATATTCTTTTAAAGAACACTCAGAGCGCGAGTCAGACTCGAATATAAGGTCAGGTGTTAAAGAAGCAAGGAGTAGTGATAGCCCAGTGGATGAAGAACCAGCCTGTTAACTAACCTGGTACCTGATACGAATCCTAATGTACCACTAAATTGGCCACTAAATATCAATTGATTGGCGATAACGGGAAACATGTTTTTAAACAGCGTTAGGAAGCATACAAGCAATTGATGTAGTTTTTTTTATGCAACTAAATTGGCAAACAAACAGGCATGCGGCCTGCATTAGATGGTAAGCGGTCACGGCAGCCTTTTGACGCTCGCAACACCACGGGGATGTTGCTCGCGCGCTATCAATCTTGTAACCTAAGGTTGTTTCGTCACAGTACCCAGTAATTTCTCTGCCATAGCTTGGCGGTATAAATAGGTGAGACAGAGGTACCCACGCAGACGACTTTTGTGCAAACTCTAAGTAACGTTACTAACCATTGTGTCACGAAGCTCGTCAAAAAATTCTATGTAACCTATCCTAAGAAAGGTCTGGCTTTCATGTTGAGTTATGGAAAAATCAGTATATTCTCTAAATCCTTAGGCCCAGGTAGAGCTTTTAACGTGCTCGGTGGCGCAGTCGTCAATGACGCGACTTTGCCATTAACGGTCGTGGGTTCGACTCCCACACAAAGCAAACATTTGTGTGCATGAATATGCCTGTTTATCTTCGTCTGGATATTTCAAAAGAGGTACGGCGCTTCAGCGAAGCCCATCTGGGGAAACACCTACCTCCATCTCACAGAAAACCGCAGCCAAATAAAAGATCCCTAGGGGGATGTTGTGTTCCTGCGTGTGAGTGAGACACCAGTAAGCTCCTTAGCAGTTGCTGTGTTAGCAGCAAAGGAATCATCGCGCGAGTGATACTTAATGTATTACAAGCGTTGATAGGCTACGGTAACCGCTTTACATCAGGTGATATGCTTATGTATGCTTGTATATATTCCTCAATCTTAATGGATTTGGAAACGGAATAACGCTAGAAATAAGAGGAGAAAAAAGAAATTAAATACATACATTCAATCACTTCACTATTACCATAAATAATTTATGAGAAAAAAGGTCAAAATCATTACCACTAAAGTACATAATATGAAATTGTACACATTCCATCATTATTTATATCGTACTTGTATCTTATTACATTCAAAAACTATGTATAAATAATTACTATAATAAAAAGCTTACACATTAATCTTTTAATATACTCATTCCTTGGAAAAAATTCAAATCGTTCAACGTACGTATCTCCGAATCGATTGAAATTACGAGCAATCGATATGGGTATTCCGATTAACGATGTTATTAACAGCTGTCAAATAGCCGATATAAGCTATTATCTCGTTATTTAATGATGGCCGCTTCGATTCTCGGATACTTTTATAAATATTTGTGAGTCCAGGTGTAAGCCCGTGCATAATTTGAATATTTAACGGTATACATTATTTCTGGGAGCTTTTACGTTTGTTTTGTCCATTACTGGTATAATATCGATAAGAAGAGAAATTTATCTATCTATATCTTCTCGTCAAGTTTATAGCGGGGTAGGCAGAGATAACCGAGCGCCATATAACTCGATTCTTACACACTTCACTCACTCCTTTAACATTTATAGCTTGATTTATGCACGCTCGCCGCTTTTCCTGCATACTTCCTATTATAACATCTATATTCTCTTTCAAATCAACTCTATTTCTCACATCATAATCACTAACGCGGTCTACAAGCGTTACATAACAAACGTAGCGCAACGCCTGCAATTCGACCGCGTTTATAGTTCTTATGCTCTCTCTACCCCAGCTCTCGCTTCCATAAGTTAGCGTCGGGTTCGTAGCGGTGTTGAACTCGACGCTTGTACATGGTTAGCTGTGTCTTCTGGCTCAAGCTTTTACTGCCAAGATATTTATCCAACACTCCATTCACTCTATTCCCAGAACTCGTCTTTCCACAGCAGCTGTATACCTCCCCCCTCAAAATATATTAACGTGATTTGAATTCATATTAATATATTTTTATCGTGTAACAGTATACACGAAATAACGAAAATGTTTTATGGGAAAAAATACTCAATTTCTTTTTTGTTGTTATTATTAGTTTTCGTTTTTTTTTTATATGACTGAGGTGGTAATGTAAGTAGTTACGTAGCCTCTGTACAGTTCCAACGCCATTGCCCTCTCTCTTGCGTTACCGACAATGTAAAAACCTCTTCACGCCCTATTTGTAGAACCTTATTCCGTGTTGTGTTCACTCTTGGGAAAACTTCGGTAGCCAGTTAATTTCACAACATAACTGTTCTCGGATGAAAACCCCTAATTCCTAATTCGCGGATCGTTTATTCTCTCGCCGTACCTCAAAGCCATAACATTGTAATCCATATTACATCTGGCATACATTAATTTAAGTATCAATTTTTAATTAAGTAAAGGTATTATGAACACACCTGTATTAATAAATATTAAGTTAATTAACATTTCGTTAAAGCTTTCATTAATTATTAAATGAGCAGCAAAATTACACGTGTAACATATTTCATTTTATTTCTTATTTTCATCCGATCACAAGAAGGAATGTGATTCGTCCGCTGTCAGTTTTTTTTTTCTTACCATTATTTACTCTGATTACAGTTTACAAACTACATACCTATGGTACATGATGTTCTGTAGGTATACAGGAATTAAATTAGATAGAATTTGAGATAGAACTAAAAAGATGTAACAACTGACAACTTTTGTCGAATCCGCATGTACACAAACACACATTTACATACACACATTTGAAGGTAGAATATGCAAATATTATTTTTTTTACTTATTAATCTCCAACAAGTAGGTTCCTGAAATTGGATCCACCAATATATACATGAAATAGTGGCAAATTACATGACTAGTAATAAATGACGTTGTTATTTCTTCTATAAAGCAGTGACAAACTTCTTGCCTGGTACCTAATAAAGGGCGTTGTTATTCTTCTACGTTATAATAACAAATAACATGCCTGGTAAGAATTGACATTCTTACTTTTTACATTAAACAATGACAACCTTCATGACAAAAATGGACGATGCTATTTCTTGTATGAAATAATGACAAATTATACGCCTGGTAGCAACGAATGTTGGTATTTCTTCTATGAAATAATGACAAATTACACGCCTGGTAATAATGGATGTTTTTACTTATTCTATGAAATAATGACATGCCATGGTCTTTCTCTATTTTGCTTGAATTACAATTGTAAATAATTATTCGAATTTGGGTCTACTCTGTGAAAATTTGTAGTGTCTACATATTACGGTTCTAATGATACCGCCGTGTCAAAGACGAACGGACAGGTAATTGAGTCTCAGTAATGTGGGGTGGCCCATTCACACCCTTTTGGTACGAAACCTCACACAGCAATTCAGTACAGTCGTGAAAAAAAGTGATGCTAACCAGGTCACCAATACTAGCCAATGAATTGATTGCAAAAGTACAAATAAAGTAACCCTAGACTCGGTCCAGAGAAAATTAAGTCCTATTGACTGAACTCTCCAAACACAATCAACATCGGAAGGATGTCTCGCTAGGTGCTACCAAAAGCTACCATTTCCTACAATTTTTCTTTCCAAGTTTGAACCATTGCTGCTTTCTTTACTTTTATTTCAGAGATAGTCCGTTGATAGTCGGCAATGTATTTATATGAAGGTAAAAGTGTCATTATGAGACGTCGAAAAGAAATGTGAGGTACGGGACATCTAATACAAGGTGTGAACAATGTGTGAAATCCAAGAGGTAGTCGGCTCGAAGTATGCTTGAATGAGGAGAAATGTTATTTGATTTAGTTTTGCAATGATTGATTGAATTACATATTAGCGTTTAATATACTGTGCGAGAGCGTGAAGGATTTCACAAAACCAACGCCCAAATCGAAAATCGAAATTTTGACGAGCTCGGTGGCGCAGTGGCGAAACGCACTGTTACGTTACTTTGACATCAACACCTGTGGGTTCGATTCCCACACGACAAACATTTGTGTGCATAAACATGTCTGTTAGCCGTTGTCTGGGTGTTTTAAGAGAGGTAGGGGGCATCCAAGTAGCCCGTTTGGGGAAGTACCTCCACCTCACAGAAAACCGCAGCCGAGTAACAACTCCCCGGAGGGTTCTTGCTATGATACTCAAAGTATTACAAGCGTTCATAGGCTAGGCATGCTATAATTGAAAATTGTAATAAATCTCATAAATATAAAGTTACTTTATTACTATAACATTTCATATCAATAGTATATTTTATTCTAATGTTGTCCAATTTTAAACACAAAGAAATATATGAGGCCGATTTATGAACGAATGACCACTATAAAATATTCAAATTTTAGAAATAGATGCTCACCAATCTTTGTTAAGTGTTTCTACACCTACGTGGAGAAATAAAAAAATATTAGTATGCATACGCCTACAAGGGAAATACGCTTATGTACAGTTGGCACGAGAAAAATGTGGCTCCAAGTATTAAACGATTGCAATGTTTATTAAGATAAAAAATAAAAATTCTTTATTTGCGATTGTGTTTTAGTGGACACTTAGGCACGGAAAGAAAGATAAATGGTACTGAATAATTATGTTGGTTAGATATTCAACAAATCTCCATCTTACTTTTAAAGCAATAGTCTCGATGGTCTTTTGTGATCGCTGGACAATAACAGAACTGTTTGTAACAATTATTGTTAACGTTGTAACTTATTAACTATTACTTTTAGACCATCAAATATATAGTGCGAATCAGACCCCAGGTGTTCTACTAATCCTATATGAATCTCATTCATTTTTTTTGAATTTTTCAAAAATGTACATCTACTTGGCTCAAACCGGATCCAGACCTAATCCATGCTTCGTTGCTAGTATGTCGTACAAGAGAAATGACGTATCTTTCATATTCAGCAGTGTGTTAAAAATATCAATTTATATGTATGCGACAAAAATTCGAGACGTAAAAAGAAATTGGTACTTCCGACACGGAAAATAGAATTATACAAGAGCAGTCCGCAGTATCGTTGTATACTAATCTATAATAAATTGCCAAACATATTAAAAAATCGGCCAAGTGCGAGTCGGACTCGCGCACGAAGGGTTCCGTACCATTATCTATAAAAACAGCAAAAAAATCACGTTTGTTGTATGGGAGGCCCCCTTAAATATTTGTTTTATTTTAATTTAATTATTTATTCTTAAAGTGAATATATAACTAAATATTATGTGAATATTTCAAGCGTCTACATGTTGCCGTTATCAATATAAAGCAAAAATGAGCAAAAATTCACGTTTGTTGTATGGGAGACCCTTTAAATATTTATTTTATTCTATTTTTTAGTATTTGTTGTTATAGCCGGAACAGAAATACATCATCTGTGAAATTTTCAACTGTCTAACTATCACGGTTCAAGAGATACAGCCTGGTGATAAACGGATGGACGGACGGACGGACGGACAGCGGAGCCTCAGTAATAGGGTTCCGTTTCACCCTTTGGGTACGGAACCCTAAAAATGAGCTAAAGGATACAACATTTAAAATAAAACTGAAACAACTATTAATTAAAAAGTGTTACTATAACATAGCCGAATTTATGAAGGATAATACAATATAAAACATTACAAATAAGACGAGACATACTTGTATTATGTCATGTATGACATAGAATAAAATAAATATATTAGGCTGCTATGAATTAATAAATAAATATCAATCATAAATCATATTAAGTTATAGTGAACATCATATTGAATTACTACTATTATATAATAATACTGATTACTTACTAATATTAATTGTTGTTAATAATTCAATATTATTTAATTTTGATGAAGCAATGTTAATAGAATAACTTATATTATGTTGCAATACTCTTACAGGGTCTATGTATTGTATAGTTCAGGCTTATGTTAAATTCTGTACATAGTGCATTAAATAAAATAAAAAAATGAATGACGAAGGTAGAAAACAACTCGTCTGTAGTATTTGACGAGCTCAGCTCAGTCGTGAAAGACGCGACTTTGACACCAATGCTCGTGGGTTTGATTCCCACACAAGACAAACATTTATGTGCATGAACATGTCTGTTCGTCTTGGTCTGGAAGTTTTAAGAGAATAAATTGCCAAACATATTAAAATATCGGCCAAGTGCGAGTCGGACTCGCGCACGAAGGGTTCCGTACCATTATCCATAAAAACAGCAAAAAAATCACGTTTGTTGTATGGGAGGCCCCCTTAAATATTTGTTTTATTTTAATTTAATTATTTATTCTTAAAGTGAATATATAACTAAATATTCTGTGAATATTTCAAGCGTCTACATGTTGCCGTTATCAATATAAAGCAAAAATGAGCAAAAATTCACGTTTGTTGTATGGGAGACCCTTTAAATATTTATTTTATTCTATTTTTTAGTATTTGTTGTTATAGCCGCAATAGAAATACATCATCTGTGAAATTTTCAACTGTCTAACTATCACGGTTCAAGAGATACAGCCTGGTGACAAACGGATGGACGGACGGACGGACGGACAGCGGAGCCTCAGTAATAGGGTTCCGTTTCACCCTTTGGGTACGGAACCCTAAAAATGAGCTAAAGGATACAACATTTAAAATAAAACTGAAACAACTATTAATTAAAAAGTGTTACTATAATATAGACGAATTTATGAAGGATAATACAATATAAAACATTACAAATAAGACGAGACATACTTGTATTATGTCATGTATGACATAGAATAAAATAAATATATTGGGCTGCTATGAATTAATAAATAAATATCAATCATAAATCATATTAAGTTATAGTGAACATCATATTGAATTATTACTATTATATAATAATACTGATTACTTACTAATATTAATTGTTGTTAATAATTCAATATTATTTAATTTTGATGAAGCAATGTTAATAGAATAACTTATATTATGTTGCAATACCCTTACAGGGTCTATGTATTGTATAGTTCAGGCTTATGTTAAATTCTGTACATAGTGCATTAAATAAAATAAAAAAATGAATGACGAAGGTAGAAAACAACTCGTCTATAGTATTTGACGAGCTCGGCTCAGTCGTGAAAGACGCGACTTTGACACCAATGCTCGTGGGTTTGATTCCCACACAAGACAAACATTTATGTGCATGAACATGTCTGTTCGTCTTGGTCTGGAAGTTTTAAGAGAGGCAGGGCGCATCAAATCAGCCCGTCTGGGGAAGTACCTCCACCTCACAGAAAACCGCAGCCAAATAACAACTCCCTAGAGGGTTGTTGTGTTCCTGCGTGTGAGTGAGGTCACCAGTAAGCTCCTAAGGAGTTGCGATGTAAACAGCAGAGGAGGCATCGCGCGAGTGATATATGTTACAAGCGTTAATAGGCTACGGTAACTGCTTACAATCAGGCAGACCGTACGCTTGTTTGCCACCTTAGTGGTATAAAATAAAATCGGTCAAGTGCGAGTCGGACTCGCGCACGAAGGGTTCCGTACCACTATCTATAAAAACAGCAAAAAAATCACGATTGTTGTATCTATTATTTAGTTCTATTTATTAGTATTTGTTGTTATAGCGGCAACAGAAATACATCATCTGTGAAAATTTCAACTGTCTAACTATCACGGTTCAAGAGATACAGCCTGGTGACAGACGGACGGACGGACGGACAGCGGAGCCTCAGTAATAGGGTTCCGTTTCACCCTTTGGGTACGGAAGCCTAAAAAGAATAGAATATATGTTAATTGCATTTCATTAAATCTTTTAAACTGCCAAATACTTTACCTGCACTATATAATTTTAAGACGATCCGTCTGTCATTTTCTACGCTGACTGTACATAGAAATGCGTCATTGGAAGCTTTAGTTCGAATATCGTCGCGAGCTTACCTGTAACAAAGGAGCGAAATTTAGTAACAACACGTATACAATACACAATCAAAATGAAACATATTTTATATATAAAACCGGTCAAACACGAGTCGAGCTGACGCATCGAGGATTCCGTATCAAGTGCAACTACTAATCAAAATAATACCACTCGTATTTGGCTGTGTTAGTACAATACCTATGCCCTTCCAATTATACCTGATGATACCTGAATTACTCATATATGGCGAATAGTTCAGTAGGTACGATAACAAATTAAAATACATGCATATATTTTATATGTAAAGGCATGTATCCAAATACAAGTAATTTAAATACCCATATAGGACAAACATTTGTGTGCATGAACATGTCTGGTTTGTCATGGTCTGAGTATTTTCTATATATCATAAGTAAGTATTTACAAAAAATGTATTTACGTACGTTTATCAGTTCTCTGGTACCCCAATACCACAAGCTTCGCTTACTTTGGAGCTAAATGGCGCTGTGTAATTTGTCCGACAATATTTATATATATATATTTTTTATACTACGTCGGGAGGCATACAAGCATACGGCCCACCTGATGTAAAGCGGGTACCGTAGCCTATTAACGCCTGCAATATATTAAGTATCACTCGCGCGATGCGTCCTCTCCTGCTTACACAGCAACTCCTTGGGAGCTTACTGGTGACCTCACTCACACGAACGCAACAACAGAGTTGTTATTTGGCTGCGGTTTTCTGTGAGGTGGAGGTACTTCCCTAGACGGGATGCTTTGATGCGCCCTACCTCTCCTAAAATTATCATATATTTATTGTTACACATTGTATGTACCTACTTCTACAAATAAAAGATTTGTATTGATGACCCTCCTTTTGGTTTCGCCGTAGTCGGTAGGAGATCATTTATACTTCTCGTGTTTCAATAAAACACCAACGACTGGAAGTGACAATGTCATTATTCCAGTAAGAAAAATGACGAGAAGTTTCAGGTGGATTTTTAACAGCTCGCCTTCAAAAGTTACTTGAGAGAGATCAACTTGTTTAAGAAAAGTAACTTTTTATACTTCAGTGAACTGAGTGAAATCTTCATTGTTTAAATATGAAAAAAAAACCCGACAAAAGCTACACGAACTCGCACACGAAGTGTTCCGTATATCCAATAATTGTATGTATGTATATCTTCACGTCAGGTCCCTTGCGGGGTAGGCAGAGAGAACCGAGCGCCATAAGACGCGGTCTTTACATACTTCACTCGTTTCTGTGACATTAATAGCTCTTTTCATGCACGCTCGCCGGTTCCTGGGGCTGCTGATATCACGTTCTGATAAAACACGACCAATCTGGTCATAGTAGGTTAGTCTCGGTCTTCCTGGGCTCCTACATCCTTCCACTTTTACGATAATTAAGCTTATATATTTGTTTAAACAGTTAAGTAAAAAAACAAAATTTTGAATCGACGCATTCCGTATTTGCTGTTTTAAATACAGTATGTGAAGCATGTTATATATTAAATTTCAAATTTCTATAAATTTTAGTTTTTGAGTTAGATTACGTAACAAAAATAGTTTAAAAGTGACAACTATGGCGCTCTATTTTTAATTTTTGAAGATTAATATAAAAAGTACTTATATTTGAAGGTACTCTTCTCGATGAACCTCTCACATGCCAGGGTGATAAAAAAACGGCCCCGCTTTTTGTATATAAAAAAAACAAAATGCTTTTTTTCAGCAAACATTTAAATAAATATTAAATAAATATCGTATACGCCTGGTTCCTTGTGGGGTCGTAAATAATAATAATAATAATAAGTTCCTCACTATGGAGCCCTAACCACCGGTAGCTTGGGTCTTCGCTCCGCTACCGGCGAGTGCCCATTTTTTTATATTTTTAAATGTATTTTTTTGCGATATTTTATATTTAAAAATATAAAGATTGTGATGAGGTAATAAAATAATAATAATAATAATAGAAAGTAACAGCAAATATTTGGTTTTGGGTTAACATATGGTCAAATGTCAGATCGATTACTTCGTTTAAGAGTTGTAAACTGACTAACTGATGAACAGATAGCAAAGTGGCAGAAATAGTGGTCCGTTTGATCTTTAGGTACGGAATCCTAATAATCTTCTGTCTGTCTACATTTTCACGATAAGTCCTTTACGGGGGTAGACAGAGTGAAGCGAACGCCACATGACTAGGTACCTTACTCACTTCACTGCCTTCTTTAAAATTCATAAACCTTCTCATGCTCGCTCGCCGGTGTGACAAAAATGCTAAGTGAGTCTTGGGCTACCTCAGCTTCACTTTCGCGTTGTATATCGGTTTCATATTTTTTCTGTATTCTTTCTACATGTCCGAACCAACAGCCCGTGTCTCTCTTTATTTTAACACCGAAACTCTCTTTTAAACCAACGCTTTGTTTCATCATCGTTGCGATAATTCTTGCGTGTTATAAAAAACCACACGCAAAAAAAGGGTGCACTTTTTCACGCGCTTATTAGGATTAACTGTAAGTGTATCTAATGGAAATATGTCTCTTCTAATTGTTGTATGTATGTGGTACTAGGTAATTGAGCGTAGTTCCGATGATTTAGAATGATATAGTACCATGGAGCTGTTATGATATAGTATAATTGAGGTTGGCGGTGGTATGTATATACCTAATATTAAGGGCAATGAAAACCTAGTGGATAGACCTTTCTCAGCTTATGTCTCACGTCTTTCGACACATAATTTCTTGGATGTGCGGGTTTCCTCGCGATGTTTTCCTTCACCGCCGAGCAAGCGACCTACGTAGGTTGTGACACACCACTCGCACCACACTTATACACACACTCAAATCACACAAAATATCATTTCAGCACACTCTATCATATTCTTCCTTACCTACCTTCCTTAGTCGTACACCCAGAAACACAGAATATATACGAGTAATAACAGTAAATTAAAATTAAAGTTCTAAATTATTAACTATTACAAATCATAATGTACCACGGCGAAGAGGGGACTCTTCTAATACAGGTTTTATAACTTAACAGAAGAGATCCCAAACCATGTAACAAAAACTTGTAATAAGTAATAAAATATTTTGTATTTTTGTAAGCGATATTTCAAATATATTATTACAAATATGTATCTACAAAAATTGGAAACAATAGGTTGGTGTTCCAATTATAATTACTCTAACTTAATAACTAGTAATAGATACTATTTAAACCTAGTAAACCATCCAACAAAGACTAACAGACATGCACATGTGACATGACATACACACAAATGTTTGTTTTGTGTGGGAACCCACGAGCGTTGGAGTCAAAGTCGCGTCATTCACGACTGCGCCACCGAGCTCGTCATTACCACACCAACGTTCGTTTAAGAGAGGCAGGACGCATAAAAGCAGCCCGTCTGGGGATGTAGCTCCACCTCACAGAAAACCGCAGCCAAATGGCAACTTCCTGAACGTTTGTTGTGTTCCTGCGAGCGAGTTAGATTACTAATAATCTCCTAAGGAATTGCTGTTTTAATAGCAGAGGTGTCATCGCGCGAGTGATAATGTATTGCAAGCGTTCATAGGCTACGGTAACCACTTTACATCAGGTGAGCCGTGTGCTTGTATGACTACCGATGTTGTATAAAAAAAATACGGGTTGCACTCCGGGAGTGCCGGAAGAAGTGAAAACTTGAACATGCAGACCAAACAGCGATGTTGATAAACTACGTTGAACGAAACGCGTAAGCGCCAATAATTTCATGGCGCTTACAACGTTTTGGTCGCGAAAAAATAATGCCCTATGAACGATCTAGCGCTTCATGTTTTAATTGTTTAATTAGAGGCAACTAATGTTTTAGCGCTGCAGCGAACTTAAGTTCTAGTTCTCACCAAAATCTTAAATCAGGGTCACGTGTCCTGACGCGAGTTTAACATTTTTTACTCATCCCAAAAAGTGCACAACGCCGCTAAAGAAGTTTTCACTTCAAAAATACGCAGTGACTTTACCGAAATTATCGCCTACAACCACATCTATCTATACAGGGCGTTATGATCCGGTTAGGTATTATAAATCAGCCGAGTTAATTAATGTTTGCAATTTACCGCCACGGATATTGGGCGCAGAATAATTCACAATCAGGTATTCTGTAGAGATGTTTAGAAATGTTTGAGAGTGGTTCTCCAACAATAAATGTGATTAATAGCTATTCTAATGATAACTGTGGCTTATATATTTTTTTATACAACATTGAGATGCACACAAGCAAGTTACCGCGCGATGCCACCTCTTCTACTAACACAGCTACTCCATAGGTGCCTACTGGTGACCTCACTCACACGCAGGACCACAACAACTCGCTAGGGAGTTGTTATTTGGCTGCAACTCGCTAGGAAGTTGTTTCTGTGAGGTGGAGGTACTTCCCCAGAGGGGCTGTTCTGATGATACTTCGCTTAAAAGCACTCAGACCTTGACAAACAGACATGTTCATGCACACAAATGTTTATCCTGTGTGATAATCGAACCCACGAGCGTTCGTGTCAAAGTAAAATAACAGAGCGCTTCGCCACTGCACCACCTAGCTCGTCAAAACTACTACTACGTTGAGTAGCAAACAAGGGTGAACCCGACTGATGTGAAGCAGCTACCGCAGCCTATATAAACTGCAGCACTCACCATCCTCGGTAGCAACTTACCTTATTTATTTATTTATTTGGGTTGGGATTCTTATCTTTTTTAAGACACTCTTATTAATGCAGTCTTTAGAGAGTTGTTGTGTTCCTGCGTGTGAGTGATGTCACCAGTAAGCCCCTAACGAGTTACTGTGTTAGCAGCGTAGGTGGCATCGCGCGAGTAATACTTAATGCATTGCAAGCTTTTATAGGCGATAACCGGTTTACATCAGGTGGGCCGTATGTTTGTATGTCTCCCGACGTTGTATAAAAAAATATAACCACCACCACCGACCTCGTCTATATAAAAAAGATCCAAAAAGAACGGAACAACAACCCTTGGATATTTCTATCGTATGACATGATATTAGGTCAAGTCATAAAGAGCGCGTCTTGTGTCAGACAGACGCTAGGAACCAATTTTGATTTCGGCAATCACATAAGGGGTTTTATTGTGGTAATATGGCTTCGAAAGATTGAACACATATCTTATCCTCAACATAGCAGTGTTCTGAACAGATGTTGTATTTTTTTACGTCAGGAAACATACAAGCATACGGCCCACCTGATGAAAATCGGTTACCGTAACCTATAAATGCTTTAAATACATTAAGTATTACTCACACGACACGTATTACTTACACGCCTCCTTTACTGCTGACGCAGCAACCCCTTAGAGACTGGAGACATCTCTAAGAGAGAGACAGACAGAGTTTTCTGTGAGGTGGAGGTACTTCCCCAGGCGAGCTGCTTTGATGCGCCCTTCATCTCTTAAAACTCTTAGATTCACTTATATAAATTACCTTCCACACTTCATATTCATATGGCAGTTCACCCTCACACGCTGGAGCCGCAATGGTGGCGTACTGTGCGGTTCCACAGAAGTTCTTCCAAGGGACTACAGCATGGAAATCTTCAAGAAACGCGTGAAGAGGTTTTTAGAGGCAACGCATGAGTGACACCCCTGGTGTTGCAAATGTCCATAGGCTACGGTGACTCTCGATTGCCACCTTAGTGGTAAAAAGAAAATATATAACCGTAAATATGCCGTCATGTCGATATTTTAGTGAAATAAACTAATGGCTAATGTAAATTTCCAAATACCATATTCCTAGCTATTGTCTTCGCCCCACACACATCAAGATATGTTGAAAACTCCATAAAACTTTACTCCATTCACATTGACTCGCACGGATTGCGCAGAGATTGCGCCAACAATGTTCACTTACACATATTGTACCAGTAGCAGGAAGCGAGGTGGTATTATAGCACGGGTCATTCTAACCGGACACGCAGGTTAAGCAACGTTAACCGCAGCCTGTCTACGGATGGGTTTACATGTCTCGAGGATACGTTCATCGGTCCCGCATGTTGTCGATAGATGACAGCCGTTAAGCTAAGTCAATGGCCGTCCGGCGGCTTGTGAACACTGGCTGTTCAGCAGAGTGGTGGAGTATGCTCTAAACCGCTTCAGTTGAAGCGAGACGCGTATCCATGTAGTGGGATGAATTAGGGTTAGTTTAGTAGCAGGAAGGGCGTAGAAGCATGTTTGATATATGACGAGGCATTTATAAGGTCTTCCACCTAAAAGGTAAACGAGAGGCCCTTATAGAGCCGCTCTGTCTGTTCCATAGATAGTCTGTCCATCTGTCACAGACACCAGTCGCATATATCTCCGAAGTTTATGAACCGAAAAATCTGTATAAAAGATATAAATCTGTATATATACTACTCTGTGTAAAAAGTATCGGGAATATGTCAATAAAAAGACCCGCGTAAAAGAGGTCGTTCTAATTTTTTTACTGCATGTTGGTAGCACTGTACTGATTTAGCGCGCAAAATTTGAGCGGGATCTGTCATTTAATTTGTTTTAAACTACACTTTTTGTTGGTCATAGTTTTGAGTCCTCGGCGATTTTTACAATGGAAAATATTGTTGAACAAAGAGTGTGCCTTAAATTTTGTGTTTCAAATGATATTTCATGTGGTGAATCACTAAAAATGTTGCGAAATACCTACGGCGAATCGTGTATATCGAAAACAAGGGCTTATGAATGGTATAAGGCTTTTAAAGAAGGCCGAGAAGTAGTAGTAGACTTGCCTCGTTCTGGTAGACCTTCAACCGCTACGACCAGAGAAAACATCGACAGAATCAAGAAGCTAGTGCTCGAAAATCGACGTATGAGTCTGAGAGAGTTGGCTAGTGAGGTGAACATATCTTTTAAGTCCGTCCACAACATTCTCATTGACATTTTAGGCATGAAACGCGTCGCCGCTCGACTAGTTCCAAAAGAGCTCAATTTTGTTCAAAAAGCGCAGCGAAAGCATGTCGCTGAAGACATGGTTTCCCGAGCTTCTACAGATCCGACCTTTATGAAACGTATAATAACTGGCGACGAGACATGGGTTTATGAGTACGACATGCAAACAAGCCAACAGTCTTCAGAATGGCGTCTCGAAAACGAGCCGAAACCCAAAAAACCGCGGCAAAGTCGCTCCAAAATCAAGGTGATGCTGACAGTTTTTTTTGACTACCGTGGTGTGGTTCACTCCGAATTCCTTCCAGAGGGAGAAACAGTGAATAAAGAATATTATTTAGGCGTCATGAAGCGTTTGCGTGAGAGTATCCGCCGAAAACGTCCAGATTTGTGGCAACACAACTCATGGATGCTGCACCATGATAATGCACCATCACACACAGCCATTATAGTGAAAGAGTTTTTAGCGAAAAATTCAACAAAAGTTCTCGACCAAGCACCGTATTCACCTGATATGGCTCCGTCTGACTTTTTTTTATTTCCCAAGTTAAAATTACCACTTCGAGGAAAACGTTTTGAGTCGATAGAAGCCATAAAAGAAAATTCGCTGAATGAGCTAAAGGCCATACCGCAAATAGCCTATGAAAAATGTATGGAAGACTGGGTGAAGCGGTGGAGATGTTGTATTGCAAGCGATGGGGCCTACTTTGAAGGCGATAAAATAAATTTAGATGAATAATTTGTATTTTTTGTTTTATTGACAAATTCCCGATACTTAGTACACAGAATGTATATACTAATTATAGAAGATAAAATATTACAAGAAATATATAATGAATTTTAATAAAATATATAATTATAAAATTTGTGGCGTAAGGCTCGTAGACCGTATTCGCAATGATGATGTTAGAAATAGAGTTGGTCTGAAAGAGAGCGTCGGTGTTAAAATAAGAAGAGGCATGCTCCGATGGTTCGGGCATGTAGAAAGAATGCAAGATGAAAGAATGACGAAGCAGATATACAATGCAAAAGTGGAAGGATGTAGGAGCCGGGGAAGGCCAAGACTTACCTACCATGACCAAATTGGTCATGTTCTATCAGAAGGTGATGTCAGGAGCCCTAGAAACCGGCGTGCGTGCATGAGAAGAGCAATGAATGTTAAAGAAGCGAGTGAGATATGTAAGGATCGAGTCACGTGGCGCTCGGTTCTCTCTGCCTACCCCGCAAGGGATTTGGCGTGAAGTTATAGATAGATAGATAGATATAATGAATTTTAACTAGCCTATTTTTTGCAAATGATCGAATAACCTCCAAATAATAAAAAAGCCCCTCCATCTTCCATTGCCAAAAAAGAAATTACAGCAGTTATTAAAGTTTTAAATAAATATTGCAGAATAGTTTTATATCAGGTGGGCCATATGCTTGTATGCCTCCCGACGTTGTATAATAAAAAAATATATAAGTATACCATTCTGCTCCTTCAGTCGGTTCGGAAGAAGGAAAATCCTGAAAAAGTCGACTCGCAATAGTTCCTGTGATTTGCACAAGGTTTGTGCTGAATCTGATTGCACCTTATTTTGCTTTCCAAGACAATGCAACACCGCCAAGAGCGCTACGAATCAAGTTTAAAAATACTGCCCCAGCGCGAAATCGCAAAATTTTTACGACTTTAGCAAATCGATTCTTGTAACTCGAGACGGTTCTCGATATCTCGATATTGTTTTACATAAATTGTTATCGATTGGGTCGACTGACCGTCCGATGCCGATGTGAGATAGACCCGCCGTTTCATTTTCCACTACGTTACACAATCCTGTTATTTTATACGTTATCGTGATTAATGATTATGATTAAAAAAAAGAAAAAAAAGCATGATATTCATTTTAGATGTATCGCAAAAAAGAGGTTTTATAACGTTATAATTTTCGTGAGTGGTTGCCCTTATTTCGTGCGTGTTCCTACATATAATTATGGATGAATTTGTGATTTTAAAGAAAGATTTGATTTAATTATGTGTGTGCGTTTAGCCGACTTTAAAAAAGAACCGACCGAAACCATCTTTTTATATTCAACGCATATGTTCACCGACAGCTTGGACATATAGAAATGGCGGCGGCGGTGTCGATAGCTGTGGTACTTTTAGCACCAAGGCTTAGATTCAATTCTGACACCGGACAAACAATTGTTTACATGAACATATTATGTCTTGGTCTGGACGTTTTCAAGAGAGATATGGGTGCATCAAAGCAGTCCGACTTAGGAAATATCTGAAATATCTCCACCTTATATCAAACCGCAGCCAAATAGAAACTACCTTAAGGATTGTTATATTCCTGCGAGAGGATGAGGTTACCATTAAGCTTCTTCGGAATTGCTGTATAAGCAACAAGAGTGGCAACGCGTGAGCCATAGGGCAGATAAGCCTAAAACGGGTAAGCTAAGGGAGATGTGAAACAAAGTACGCTTAAATACCTCCCGAAGTTATATAAAAAAATGCAGTCTTCTTATGTATGTATTTTAAACTTCATGTCAGGTCCCATGCGGGGTAGGCAGAGTGTACCGAGCGCCATAAGACGCGGTCTTTGCACACCTCTCTCGCGTTTTTAACATAGCCTCGTTCATGCACGCTCGCCGGTCTAAGGCTCCTAACATCACCTTCTGATAAAACACCATCAATTTGGTTATGATAGGTGAGTCTTTCTCAGTTCGTCCTTCTACTTTCCCACTATACATCTGTTTCTTCATTTTTTCATTCATTTCATGTATCCATCTTAGGATTCAATTGAGGACTCCGACAATTCTAATGGATTAGGAAACTGTATAAAGCTAGGAAGAACGAAGAGTTCAGGGATGACAATGACGGATTTACTGGAACCACAATCATGATAACTAACTGTCCCTTTCTACAAGCAATACAAGGATAACCAAAAAGTTAAATACATAATATTATGGATAAATTGTGGCAATATTTCAGTCCGGTTTTTGCTCAGCGACAAAGCGCTATTCTGATATCGCCCGAGGGTACGAAGAACGCGTCCGGCGGCTGGAGGAATCCTGCACCGGTTTATTATGATAACCGGTTTTAATAACTCGAACTGTATTTTTGAAGCTTTTGATGATAATTCTTCTTCACTAATTGTCATTTACGAAATGCTGGAATATTACAAGGAACAATAAAAACTATTTTTTTTTTACAAAAGTATAAGACGTGTCGAAGTGCTCGCGAGGGTCCAATAGCGATTAAAGAATTATTATTTTTTATCTTTTGAAGTAACAGTAGCACTAGTAATCGACGAACGTCCATGAAAAAGCTTTGAATATCAAAGAAGCGAGTTAGATGTATCTGACTGAAAGACTGTGTTTCGTGGCCGCTCGATTCTCACTACCCCGCAAAGGACCTGACTTAAAGATACAGAAAGATAGATAGATAAATTATTTTGAATTTATAGTAATATCGAAAGAAACTAAGTTCGTCTAACGTATCACGTTAAAGGCACAAACAAGTTAGAGATTAAAAAAAAACGTGCGTCTCGTGACGTCCGACAGAAGCGATAACTTAAACTAATCCGCTGCCGTATGCGTGAGAGAAAGGGAATTCAGACAGACTGGCGCCGTAACGCGTTACGTAACGAAGCGTATAATATAATATATAATAAGTTAGCGTATATATAATAAGTTATCACTTCAAAATACATATTCGTTGAAAATATTGCATTCGGACTCTAAACTGGTGGCCGGGGGTAGGAGCGTAGAATAATGAGTAAAATTATTCTTAAAAAGAGGAACTTTAACAAAAAGGAACCTCCAAAAACTACTGTTTTCCCATCGAACTTCATATTTGTGAAAGTGATCAATGAGCACTGACGCCGCACATGTTCAGGGTTGCTATACGAATAGAAAACTAATATTGAAACAAAATATGAAAAACTTAAAAATGTAGAATTCGAGTATACGAATAGTAATACAAGGCGAATACTGAAATGAAAGGAATATTCGAATACTCGAACAGCATGTTCGATCCTTAAACACTTCAATTGCTTCTATAACAATTATATCTTAAAAACACTCTAGATTCCTAAAGCTCCTGAAACAACCTTCAGATAAAACGCAACCAAATTCATATAGGCGAATCTTGACCTTCCTAGGCGCCTACATTCTTCCACTTTCGTTGTATATCTGTTTCGTAATTCTTTTCTCTTGTAATCTTCCTACATGCCCGATCCAACGAAGCATGCCTAATTAAAAGTCTATCTATATTAAACCAAAGGGGATTACTGCTAATTGAGTCTTGGAGAAGGTGGAACTTTTTGAACTCATTCTTCAGGGAGTAGCCGCAGCGCAAATGGACTTGGAGTAGCCCGGATGGTTCGACGGAAAACGACATAGACTTCATTTTGACGACAATCCGGCATTTGTTCAATGATGTCTCTGTGATCAACAGGGTGAAAACCGGAAGCGATCACCGGATGGCAAGAGGCATCTTGAACCTTAATATAATATACATCGAAGCGTTGAAGTGCTTATACAGTAAGGCTACGGTGTATCTGAGTACAGGACCAGAGTACGAAACCGATCTAAGTGCAAAAAGGTGTAAGACATGGCGATGTCCCGACACTCAAAAAACTCCGAAAACCCCGAAATTCTTCACCGCAGCAGAATGAAAGATGTCTTCAAGCTCTTGGACTGGAAAGAATACGGTATAAACATCAATGGCGAATACATCACGCACCTTCGATTTGCCGACGACATAGTTCTCATGGCGAAATCGCTGGAGGAACTTAGCGTTATGGTCAATGAGCACGATAGTGTTTCAAACCAGGTAGGTATCAAGATGGACATGGACAAGACTAAGATCATATCGAATGCCCATGTTACACCTATGCCGATCACGGTTGAGAGCAATAAGCTCGAAGTTATTGACGAATATGTTTACCTAGGGCAGGTTATTCAGTTAGGTAAATCTAACTTCGACCGAGAGGTCGACAAAGGGATCCATCTCGGCTGGGCGGCGTTCGGAAAACTTCAACACATCTTCTCGTCCAAAATACCTCAATGCCTGAAGAGAACAGTTTGTGTTGCCCAGTGATGACATACGGAACTGAGACGTGGCCCTTCACTGCGGGCCGTATGGGGAAGCTCAAGGTCGCTCAGCGTGCTATGGAAAGAGCTATGCTCGGGGTTTCTCTGCGTGATAGAATTAGAAATGAGGATAATGGATGCAGAGATAGAGACAAGTGGCACTCAAGAGGTGAGGCCTATGTTCAGCAGTGGACGAAGTGGGTGAGATGATAATGATGAGACTTTGGTCTATATTTACCTTCACGCGAGGTCCCTTGCTAGATAAGTAGAGAGAACCGAGCGTCATAGTGCTCGTACGTTCCTAGGGATTCTGACATCACATCTAGTTGTTCTAGTGCATATTATATGTGTATAATGTGGTAACATCTTAAGCAACACAAATATCACACTGTCACTCACCAAACTCGGTCATAAAGCTGACAGTTCAAAATCGAACAATCGAGAAAACTATTTGCTAAGAATCTCATTTTATTTGAGTAAGGAAAAACAGTGACAATCGTATGTAAATTTGTTCCCGGGGCGATAGGAACCAAAATATTACGCGTACGCTCGCCTTCCGGCCCGCCTCTAAAGGTGAGTGTACACGGTGCAATTTTTTTTATAAACAACGTCCCGTTGTTGTCTCCCCTGTTACTAAAACTCACTCACTCGAAACAAGAACGCTCTAAGGTGCTGTTATTTGGCTGCGGTTATTTGGACGCTTATTAAAAGGCATCACACGCGCGATGCCGGTAATTTAATATTTGTGCACTTTCGTTGCTGAGTCGTCGTTGAGAAGCTCAATATTAGGCGTGCCACTCTAGAACACGCAGGTTTAAATCGCAAGACAACGCTACTCTCGCCTGGCCTCGGTTGAAGAGAGACCCATATCCTTGCAGTGGAATAAGTGGTGGAAAAGGTCGCTGTAATAGCTCCCCGGATAAGAGAATATGTGATTTCTGAAACGTGAGACATATGAATTCAGATGAACTATAAAATCTTTTATATGTTTTGCGAAGTTTGTATTAATTTTACTTTCATAAAATTTCACCATTGAGCACACAACCTTAGTCATAAACACAGAAAGGCGAGCATTCGCATCCAGCACAAACAACGAACAATTGATCGACTCCGAATAACTGCTTATTTATGCACCCAGACCGGCCGTAAACCATTCTGATCTGCGATGCTGTCTCTAAACTTCGTAGCTTATAGCATCATAGATTCGCGATGCAGTCTCTATACTTGTAATTCAAATGAAGGATATGAAACAAAAACTGAATTAAAACTTCATTTTTTTGTTAAATATTTTTTATTAAAACTTAACCATGATCAAATTGGTCGTGTTCTATCAGAAGGTGATGTCAGGAGCCCTAGAAACCGGCGAGCGTGCATGAAAAGAGTAATAAATGTTAAAGAAGCG
This sequence comes from Pyralis farinalis, assembly GCA_947507595.1. Classification (NCBI taxonomy): domain Eukaryota; kingdom Metazoa; phylum Arthropoda; class Insecta; order Lepidoptera; family Pyralidae; genus Pyralis; species Pyralis farinalis. Next base: position 39,780,272 of record OX382258.1, read on the forward strand.
AGTGAGGTATGTAAGAATCGAGTCACTTGGCGCTCGGTTATCTCTGCCTACCCCGTAAGGGATTTGGCATGAAGTTATAGATAGAATAAAACTTAAATTGAAATCATTTATCAAATTCAGATATTACTATTGAATTAAACAATTTTTAACGGAAGTATCGCGTGTCGCAGGAAGTCCTCCTGCGACCACGGACGCTGCAAAGCATTCGAAACGTCAGGTTCAACAAAATAAATAAAACACGCGATACATCCGTTAAAAATTGTTTAATTCAATGTGTAACAATCGCGAAAACCTAAGACAATACTCAGATATTACTAGTTTGAAGGTGCATGAAGATCTCAGCGAGTCGTGCCTACTGACCAATGGGAGGTTATTTTAACCAATAAGGGACCTTGCTCACTGAACTGCCAATAAGACCTGCGTATTCTACTTTAACCGCCGCCGACCAGTAGCGGTAAGTTTATTTACTACGCAAAATCTTGTCTTGGCGTCTTCATAGATTATTTCTTACATGCTTTAAACCCACTATTCTTAACCAATTTTTATGGTTTTTAACAATGGTATCCTATTTCATTAATGAGTTTCAACAGGTAAATATTTTGAATTATAAATTCGAAATAAGATGATCAGTCCAAAATTAAATATTAAAATTGGTCCGAGTAGAGAATAAGACAAAGTTAGACACTCATTTATTGAGGTTTTACTTTTATACTTTTAAACTCTTAAAAACTCTTTTGTCTTTGTTCGATGTATTGTCGTTTTGAGCATAATAATATCTCTTTTCAGGAAGTAACTAGACGAAGCATTAATTGAAGAAAGAATATTTGGAGATTCAAGTTTTTTGAGAATTATTTTTTATACAATATCGGAATGCATATAGGCATATATAATAAAGTGGTTACTGTATGCCTATGTAACTTGCAATACAGGAAGTATATAGCTAGCGCGTCGCCGCCACTGCTGCTAACACAGCAACTTCTTAGGAGCTTACTAATTAACACCATTTACTCGCAGAAGCAGAACCACCCTCCAAAGAGTTGTTATTTTGACTGTGATTTTCTGTGACATGGAGGTACTTCCCCAGTGGAGCTGCTTTTATACGTCCTACCTCTCTTGAACCGCCATCCTTACGTATTCCACGGTAATACGTAGAATAGTCGAATCGGCACCAAGCACAAAAGATGCATTCATTTCACAAGGGTAACGCCTTAAAACCTTTATCACTAAAATTTTGGCACTAAAAACGTCAAGCATTAAAATTAGTGAGGACATTGCAATCCGAAGGAGGATTTTGCTGTACCACCAAAATTTATGCTCGGACTCTTGCATAAATTCTCACGTTCTGTTAAATGTATCCATTACACGTTGACAGTGGCGTGGAGTAACGTGGAGTTTCATTGGTGCGACAAATTTATCGCCCATTGAAGTATCGCGATTTGCTCGCCCGATTTGAATAAAGAAAGAAATGAAGTGACAGCGACACAATCTGATATGTAAAAAATGTTGGGGAAAAGGAAATTCTGAACTTGTTAGTTTGAAATTTATCGCCATCTTGTGTTTAAGCATTTTAGTGTGGAAACTTTTGAGAAATCGTTCGTATTTGAAGAGGAATAAAATGTAAAATAATAAATAATATCTTTTGGTTGAAACATCGCATCGCAATGATTTCACTGACGCCTTAAAACTTTATTAACATTATTAGCAAATAATTCATAAAAAAGTGAGGTGTGTAAGGATCGAGTCATGTGGCTCGCAGGGAGCAGGGATTTGACGTGAAGTTATAGATAGATAGAATTCATATATAAATAAATCGAAACAGAGTTATTCCTTTAGGATTTTTTTTGCCGAGTTACTGGAGATTATAGTATTAAGTTTTTTAAAAAAAGGTGTGAAGAGGCTTTTGAAATGATCGGAAACGCATAAGTGACACCCTTTTGTGTTGACAAACTGTAGGCAGGCTGTACACTTATACAGTGTCAGTACCGACCATGTTACTTCGATAAACAGAGTCGAATGTAGATGGTTTCTCTAGAAATACAATCTAATAAAGCAATGCAGGAATATATAAATTTTTTGGCCGACTGTATTTTTTGTGCATGTATCACACAACACTATTGAACGCGTTTTGATAAAAAATTACACGATGGTATCTTATGTTTTGAGTTCACTTTTAATTTAGATTCTATCGTATAAATGTTTACATGCCAGTAAATAATATATATAGAAATGTTAGAATAGAATATAGAAATCAAATTAGGGTGTATCGATTTTTTTAGATAGAAATTTCGGACTCTACGCTTTTCATTGTTCGAACCTCCACGTTAATACTCAGCGACAAAAATACCATGTCATCGGAACCGCACGTTAAGTCCTGAGTACTCCGTGCCCTGGCGTGACTCCAAGCCGCGAGTGGCCGCAGATGACGAAGCGTCTCCGACTCGTTATCGCTGTAAGTACGTAGACGGACGACAAACTTGCGCTAGTGGAACTCCATCTTAAAATTAATGATGGCAACTTGATATAAAGTTTTCTAGTAGTTTTTCAAATGTGTAATTTTGAAAGTTAGTAGAACTTTTAAAATAATGGTTTAAGGTGGCGGTTCGTTCTTTTTTGTTCAACATCCTTCGCTTATGATAGGTATATTTTTATACCACTTATTACACCCGTCGCAAAGCGCAGTGTCTCGTCGGGAGCTTTCTATTAGTAACTCCACTTATAAGAAACCAGCAGTCTGTATGGCTGTATGGGTATATTTCCCAGTCACGAAGCACCAAACGGTATGAGGAATACCTTTCTTTTGCAATATTCTTTTTCATTAACTAACTATTTATGTGACGTAATAGTAAAATTGATTACGAATATGTATTAAAATAAAATTAAAGGCTGTCTAAGGTGAGGCTTTACCTTCTTTAGTGGCATCTACCAATTCCGTGGCGGCTTTTGTTACGAGGAGTTCTTCGATATGGTGCTCACACGTTTTTTCTGCAACTGCACTACTCGCTATAGACACGCAATTCATACTGCAACTGTAATACATATACTGGAACTGCAACGGTTCCGTTGGGAATAGTTCCCGGGGTTTTCTTCCGTCCATCAGCTTGTGGAATGAACTCCATACCAAATTTCCGACAAGTGACTACTGTATAACCATACGTGCCCGGTGGAGCTAGTCAAGACTCTATTCAACTCGTGATCGCCCGATCATGATGATATAGGGCTCCTAATAATGGTATCGAGGTTCTCAGTACATAATCAAGGTCCTCACGACGTTATTAAACTCTATGGCATGATGCTGATGCGCCCTGCCTCTCTTAAAAAAACCTACCTAAACTTACTTACCTCTCATTAAACTCCTCGCGATACCATAGAGTTCCTCACGGCGTCATCATGTTCCTTAAGACGATCGAGCTTCTTACGAAACCATCGAGCTCCTTGCGATAACATCCAGCTCTTTATAAACACATTATCGCAAAAAATCGCACGTGTGTGCGATAATGCTGACGCGTCACTTTGGGATCATAATTGATTCTTCCTGGCACTTACATGACAAGATAATGTCACGTAAAAGTTACATGGTTAGAGTAAGAGAGAAAACTGCATAGTTTTTTTTTAAACAACGAAGGCAAGGGACGCAAGCATACGTCCCACCTGATGTAAAGTTATTACCGTAGCCTACGAAGTCTCGCAATACAGGAAGTATCACTCGCGCGATGCCACCTCTGCTGCTAATAGCTACTGCAACTCCTTAAGAGCTTACTGGTGATCTCACTCACTGGTAAAATCCTCCAGGTAGTCGTTATTGGCTGCAATTTTCCGTGAAGTGGAGGCATTACTTGCTGCTCCCTACTTCTCTTAAAAACACCCAAACATGTTGATGCGCACAAATTTTAATCCTGTGTGGGAATCGAACCCACGAGTGTTTGTGTCAAAGTAGCGCTATAAACTGCGCCATCGAGCTCATCATACAGAATAAGATTTATCTCTACCGTGCTAATGAAATATAATCGAATTACATGGATTTACAGCGCGTGTACAACCACAGACATACACACTAATTAATATAATTAATAAGTCAAAACCTCAAGGGCAATTAATATAGATGAGCGAAAAGATGTACATATGTCATGTCAGAACAAACTAATTACGGTTCGACTGCTACAAGCAGGAACAAGGCGAATTAGAATGTAGGGTAATCCGTCCAATTATTGGCACTTTAAGAAGCTCTCGAATACAAATATTTAACGCCCAATGGAATCTAATACAATTAAAATTACTTGTAATGAATGTGGATAAGTCTCTTAAACTTATTATCAACTAGCTGTGCCCGCGACTTCGTCTGCGCGGAATAGTTTTTTTTTATTATTTATTTATATTTATATTAATAATAATAAAAATAAATAAAAATTCTAAAATAAAAGTAGCCTTAGTTACTCCTTATTACATCAGCTATCGGCCAGTGAAAGTCCCGTCAAAATCGGTCCAGCCGTTTCAGAGATTAGCCGGAACAAACAGACAGACGGACAGACAGACAGACAGACAAAAATTGTAAAAATATTCATTTTGGTATATGTACCGTGTATACATCCATATGCATTTAGTAAAAAGCGGTTATTTTTATATTACAAACAGACACTCCAATTTTATTTATCTGTATAGATACATTAATATCAGTCTTAATGCTTAGTTAATAAAAAAAAATTGTCTGTCAAAAGAGTGCACGTCTGAAGTGAAAACTTCTTAGCTTCACAAACTTGTAAACATTATTTTTGGGTTGTTACAAAATGTTTTTTAGGATGTATTTTTTATTAAAAATTAGTTTTTTTATCAACGTATTAACATAGTAATAAAATTTTCATTTATTGTGCTGTTTTACATGAAAAAGAATGAATATTATCTATATACTAATACTAAATAAATTTAAAAATACCTATTGAAATTATAAAATTTAATAACAACAAGGCAATTTTTCACACGATTTTTTATGTTTTTCACACGATTTTTTTATGTTTTTCACGCGATTTTTTCCCCATCCCAAAAGTGCCCAAAGTGGCTAAAGAAATTTTCACTTCAAAAAGTTCCCTTGTTGTATTCCTACAACTGACTGGAACTGCGACTGTGTGGGAACGGCGACAGCAACGCGCGACCACAGAGAAAAAAAAATGAAAAAATAGAACAATCTTCTTCCTAGCGTTATCCCGTTTCCTAATCCGTTGGAATAAGGCGGGGTTCGCTACCCAAGCCTAAAGATTTAGCGAAGATACTGATTAAGTTAACTTTTCATAAGTTAGGTCACACGTCAATATAATTGCTAGTATGTTTTCCTTCATCGCCGACCAAGTTATAATTACGAATATGTATATAAACCCTAAAACACGAATTTAGTGGTACATACAGGGTAATACGATGATTCGAACCGGGAACCAACCGGTTAACGGGCCGGTTGTTTATCCACTGTTTTACTTGATTTGTACTCTGTATATTGTGATTAATTTAGATATTTTAGCTTAGTTATTGTCGTATGGTTATACGACAATAACTGAGTTAAAAACTCCAAAGTAATCACTAAATAATTCAGAAGAGGACCATTCACACTGTATCTCACTAAATATTTATAAACTTTGAAACTCAGATTTCGAGTGTTTATTAAGTGAACAAGTTGAAAACTCCAAAGTAATTTAAGTGTTAAATAAGCGACATTTCTCGATACAATAGGCGCGAGCTTATAAATCGCAAGTTGACGCCGAATGGACCGGCAAGTTAAGATAAGCATCAAGAGACAATACCGCCCTACATAATTTATTATTTCGCGTGCAAAAACGACCGAGGTCGCGGTTTCAACTTGAACTAACATGGGGACACACGGCTTCTACGTTAGGACAATATTTTTTAACACATGTTATGCATGGCAATACGCATGGATGCAAGCAGTATAGGACCGATCGCTGTGGAAGTCGGAGGTCTATGTTTAGTAGTGATGTTAATAGTGAAGTTCTTAGGCTGAAATGATGATGATAAGTATCTGTATATCGATATTTCCATTAGGTAATATCTACACCTATTTCATGTACTTATAACAGAAACGTAGCAAGGCCGAGCTAGAAACTGAAATATATATTTTTGAAATAATGTCGAAGTCTTAATCACCGTACTGGCACTGCAGTCGATACACATTTTTTTATATCCCTAAGGTGGCAAACAAGCATACGGCCTACCTGATGGTAAGCAGTTACCGTAGCCTATGGACATTTGCAACACCAGGGGTGTCAAATGTCTGTCTGTTGGTCTGGTCGTTGATATATCGATATTTTTTTAAATGGGAATAGCTTTTATACCGTGTCAGTAAGGAATTTAGCGTTCCTGACATAAACTTGATAATGCAACCGCAATGCTATTGAGGTTTACCGCCACACCATAGCGACTAAATCCAAAGGCAACTTAATCTACATGCGACGTAACCTATTGATTATCAAATGTTCCAAAGTTATAGATCATCATACACATCAGGTGGGCCGCACGTTTTTAACTCAAACTCTTTTAATAATCAAAATTGACAGTTGGGTAATTTTTTTTTGACGCCAATTTTTATCTGATTGTAATATAAATCCGCGTTATTAGAAAGGCTTGATGCTTGATGGAGCGGGAGATAAGTAATAGGACCTGTACGTTGCGTACGCGCAAAAACAAAAAATATTATTAATTAAAAACCAAAATAAAATATAGGGCTTTTCAACCATGAAAAGCCATCTCTAAGCTTATTATAGACAAGACGGGAAATGATGTTGGCCATGCTTCATTTCTTCTAATCCTGTTTTCATACCATCAAGTAGGCACAGGCCGTCACATGTGGTATCCCAATTAAAAAGGTTGGAAAAATACATGCTGTCCTTGTAAGCAGTGTGTCACTAACACAAGTAAACTAAGTAACGCCGCCCCTCGTCACTTGTCAAGTGAAGACCGCAGCGGGCAGGACGGCCCTAAAAATTGGTTTTCGGCCCGCTTGAGCGTTAGATTAATTTGCTTATGTGGAGTTAGGACCGTGGTGCCCACTTTCACTTGGACCGACGCGAATGGAAAATTTAAAGCAAATGGCATGGATCCTATGAAAGAGTTAAGTGATGACATTAGCACAACTCTCAGGCACGTCATTGTCCACAGATCACGGTGCGGTGGTGCAGAAAATGCTTACCATTAGGCAGGTCGTATGCTTGTTTGCTTAGAGGAATATGGAGACTCACTATCACCTTTAGAGATAAAGCTAACCTCACCTGCGCAATTTAATTAAGTAACTGAGCTCTTGTGAAAGAGTGGTACACCAACGTAGCCCGATGGAGGATGTACTCTACCTCACAGAAGGACATATCCAAATAACTTCTGTCTGGAGGATTGTGATCCTTTCAGTAAGTGAGATTACCAATATGCCTCCATCGAATTGCTGTGTCAGCAATAGGAGTGACAATGCGCGAGCGATACTTGTTGTATTGTAAGCATCGATAGGCGATATAGGATAGGATCTGATATCAGGTGGGCCGTATTCTTGTTTGACCCCAACGTTATATAAAAAACAATATATTAAGCCTTCACTACAATTGCTGGCAACGATACGGATCTATAGTCATTTACATACGACTAATCACTGGTCCAGACTTTATCAGTACCACTTCTGTTTGCTGTTTGGTCAAATTGAAAGTACGTTGAAAAAGAGGGGACTATACAGCACCAACTGCAACAACCCTGTGGTTTTCAATGGGTTCTGCGAATCTTGCGAAATTGAAGGAATCATATTCTGGTCAATTACCGCATATCATATTTTTAAGTACGTACCTCTATGCTACTCGTACCTACAACATAACGAGACGTGAGCGACAGGTCATCCACTGAAGGAAGTTGAACCTTAAACCTAATGAACCTTGAAATGCCTTTGAAAAGATTAGCAATTTATTCAGATCCGCTCACATCTCTGATACTGGTAGGTACAATCTCCAAAAGGCTAGGAATTAATTAGTTTGGTACTATATTTGGTAAGTTATTTCATGAATGAAGATAGAGGTTAGGTTGGTAGAGAATGCAATTAGCATTAAGTCCGCCTTTTGAACCAACTGTATTGTGGTCAATAAAGTATTAAATAAATAAATATATAAGATATTCTAATATCAATTTACTTGTATGCTTCCAAAATTGTCAACTCTTTTCTTTTTCTTGGTAATTTTAAAATATTTCTCAAAAAGTAGAAGGATGTAAAAGCCAAGGCTCACTCGTAACGACCAAATCGGCCGTGTTCTACCGGATGATGAAATCGGAAAACACGAAAACAGCATGTTCACATTCATCAAAAGATTGTCAGAAATATTCTCTTTTATGTTGTACTATATTTTTTTAAATAAAACTCTTGATATCTGCACACTTTGTACTCGATATCGGAATAACAGAAAACAGTGCTCAGTTCGTACATCGCTCGGGAATAGCAGTTGCGAAAATTTGCACCAGTGAAAATACTAAAACTGAAATTGTATATAAGAACCGGATACGGATAGTGGTTCTGTCTACTAAAACATAGGACAACATAATATTAACAGCTAGATGTGGCAGGCATAATCATAATACTGATATGTAAAGTGGAAGAGTAGAGGATAGTGTAGAGGATAGTCGCTTTACATCAAGTGCGCTGTTTGCTTGTATGCCTCCCGATGTTGTATAAAAAAGAGAAGATTTAATTTTTATATGTTCGTGTGTAAAAAGATAAACTCTAAATATATTTAATCGATTTAAAAAGTTTTTCACACATAGAAAGCTATTATCAGCGAGCAGCACGTGCTATAATTTATTTTCAAAAAAAATAGAGATCCCTATATAAATTGCAATAAAAAAAAGTATTACATAGCATTAAAAAATTTAGCTACAAAAGTCATTATTTGGCGTGCACTGTGAAAACTGCGATGGTACATAGTACTCGTACATGGTATAGTTAAGGCGACACATCGAAAAATTAGACCAACTTTCATCGAATAGTATAGGCTAATGACTAAACTGACGGATCTAAGATTTTAATATAAATAACTTCATTTCTTTATCTTGAATTTGCTTGCTCAAATACGCGATTGTGTAAAATTGATTCGATAATAATTACTTTCGAAAACACCTCCTGAAATTCATTATTTTTGAAATTACAACGAAACGTCAGGTTCAACAAAATAAATAAAATACGCGATACTTCCGTTAAAAATTGTTTAATTCAATTTACAACGAAGTTGTTCTGTTTATACGCTTCAAAATTACTTAAATCTATTAGTAATATCTATGTTTTTAATATGGTTGCTGCATATTTTGATAAGTGAAACATGAAATTTTTTAAAAATATTTTAAGTTTCTGACAATTTCTAAGCGATCACATTCGTCTTGGATGCTACGTGTTTTCGACCTTATTGTGCGGTAATGAGGATTATAAACGCGTTGACTAACTACATCCAGCCAGTCCGGCTGCAGCTCGCTTCGAGGTGAGACCTATGTCGACTGTCTGCTCGAGCTCGCTCCATTTACATCGCGACACCGAAGTTTTTATAATTAATAGTTGTAAATATTCAATATTATAGTATTTAGCGTAAGTGTATTATTATTAGATATAAGTAGTAAATAATATTATAGGTTTATATATATTTATTATACTGTTGTAATAATGGGGAACACTAAAAAGAAAATATATAGAATAAAAATACAAAGAAAATGTTCGTAGAATGGCGGAGGCGAACAAGACAAGGTATTTTTTTTTTTTAATTATTATATTCATTAAACATATTATAATAACATTGTGTAGACATATTTCTAGTTTTTAGAACAGTTCCTAGGTATGGTTGGCCCAAGCTATTTAATTCCTCTTCAAACTTTTTTTTAATTTTGCTTACTTAATAACTCTATATAAAACTGCATTAATTAAATAAGAGTTATTTTTTGCATGAATAAACAGTAACATTTGATAATTGGTATACATTATCCACAGGCTGACCGCGTACCTATATAGGACGTCAAACTCCTATTATGTCCATTATAATCTGACCGAACTCCGACTTAGAAGTTGTACGTCGGTGGAGGTCAGGTTACGTTGGAAATTTATACCAATAAGGTTCGCGCTCTCAGCACATAGCAACCAGTGGAGACTCTTTATTTCTTTGTATTAAAATAAAAACTTATAAAATAGAATATTTTTGCTGTTTTGTTTTTTAGGAGAAACTTACTAAATAAACATATTCCACTAGAAGAATCACTACTCGATTTATATGCTACTTTAACGTAAGTGTCATACGGGACGACAAACTCATAGTAACCATTATAAGCTCACCGAACTCCGACTTAGACATTGTACGTAGGTGAAGGTTAGTTTACGTTGGAAATTTATCCAATCAGAAGATAGAAAACCAGTGGAATTTTTTTTTTTTTTTTTGTATTAAAATAATTACTAGTAAAATAGTATATTTTGATAGTTTATAAAAAAACTCGGTATGTTTCATGTTAAAGAAGCGAGCGAGGTGTGTAAGTACCGAGTCATGTGGCGCTCACGTGGGATTTAGCGTGAAGATATAGATAGATAGTATACTTATACCCATGGTACTCGTGAAAACAAATAATATTTACTATGAACCAACACTGAAAACACAAAAAAATCATCTATTCTATACATTGTGGTTAGTATTGAACTATTGTACGGATTAGATTTATTTTGCAACATCAGAGATGGTCCTGGTTCTTTCTTCTTGAGAGTTTAATAAATAACAAGGAAACGTACAACAATACAAAACACAGAGTATACATAAGTAAAATACAATAAATGTTTATTATACTGAAGTTAAAGTTATGAAACAGCAAGAAAATCATTTGTCACATGTTTTTTTTTAAATATGAATAGATTATAAAATCTATTTGTATATATGTATATTAGGGTGTCCCTTATTTTTCAAAGTTTTTATTTTCTAACGCATAGGTCTTAGTGTTGTTCATTTGCTTTTAAAACACTCGGAAATTAATTTTTAACTTATTTGGATTACGATAATCCGTGCCGAATTACATCGAAACATGTTCATACAACTCAATGTGTAACAATCGCGAAAACCTAAGACAATACTATGTTCATACAAGTTGCGCGGCAGTGCCGCACGTACTCGCGGTATTCATTTGTTCAAATTCAAAGTCAAAATCTTTTTATTCCGTAAAAATGGCTACATTTGTTTGGAATCGTCACATTTTTTTCCCTACCGTGCAGTTTATGACTAGGTGAGCACTGATAAAAATACTGCCAAAAAATTCAGGCATCCCTCTTTTGGTATTTAAACAAATTTACATATTTTGTTAATTACATTATAATTGGATCGACCCACTCCCAGGCATTTTTATCATTAATATAGTCAGATACTTTATAATATGCCCTGCTACACAATTTGGCTTTAATAGTAGTTTTAAATTTGTTTATTGACAAATCTCTTATATTGCTGGGAAGTTTGTTATAGAACCGTATACATTGCCCCATAAAATAATTATTTGTTTTGTGGAGACGGCTTGCATATAACACAAGATTATGCTTATATCTAGTATTTATGCTATGAGTATCACTCTTTTTACAAAATGAGTCTATGTTTTTATGGACATACAAAAGATTTTCATAGATATATTGCGATGCGACTGTTAAAATATTTATTTCTTTGAATTTTTCTCTAAGGCTCTCCGGGGACCAAGTTTGTAGATAGCTCTTATGGCTCTCTTTTGCAATAAAAAGATGGTGTTAATATCCGCGGAGTTACCCCAAAGAAGAATTCCATATGACATAATACTATGAAAGTAGCTGAAATAAACTATTCTAGCCGTATCAATATCAGTGAGCCGTCTAATAGTTTTCACTGCATAAGCTGCAGAACTTAGTTTTCCTGATAATTTTTCAATTTGTGGGCCCCTTTGTAGTCTGGAGTCAATTGTTATACCCAAGAACACAGTTGTCTCCACAGAGGCTAAATTAGTTCCATTAACATGTACATTGGTAGCCACCTGCCTTACATTAGGTGTTGAGAACTTAATTACTTTAGTCTTTTTATCATTTAAAAGCAGATTATTAACACTAAACCAATGAATAACTTTAGAGAGAGCATCGTTAACTTCGTCATAATTACCTAACCGTCTATTAATTTTGAATGTCAGTTATTCTCGTGATTAATACGTAATGTTTTAACTTTTATAAGATGGCAGTGGAATTGAGAAGAATAAATCAAGTATTTTCTTAGTTGGAGACGTAAATTATCAAATAATAGGCGCAAAATTACCGTCTAACCGTCAAGTTCTTCCTGTACTTTTTTATAAAATTCGCGAAGTTAAATTGACTGTTAGTGAAAGCGCATACCTAGTCATTCGAGAGTGTATTATATTTAGGGAAAAAGCTAGGATCCCTACCAGAGCTATACCTAACTGTGTAAAATAACTTGTGAATCTTCACCAGGAGGGAGTTCGATTTTCGGTTAGAAATTCCAATTTTCTATTTCAATTTCAATCTAATTCAATCTGATAAAAAAATCCTGTGTTTACTCGGCGCTATCAGCCATTATGACACTCGAACATCTATAACTTCAAGCCAAATCCCTTGCGGGGTAGGCAGAGAGAGCCGAGCGCCACGTGACTCGATCCTTACATATCTCACTCGCTTCTTTAACATTCATTGCTCTTCTCATGCACGCACGCCGGTTTCTAGGGCTCCTGACATCACCTTCTGATAGAACATGACCAATTTGGTCATGGTAGGTAAGTCTTGGCCTTCCCCGGCTCCAACATCCTTCCACTTTTGCATTGTATATCTGCTTCGTCATTCTTTCATCTTGCATTCTTTCTACATGCCCGAACCATCGGAGCATGCCTCTTCTTATTTTAACACCGACGCTCTCTTTCAGACCAACTCTATTTCTAACATAATCATTACGAATACGGTCTACAAGCCTTACGCCACAAATTTTGCGCAGCGCTCGCATTTCAACCGCGTTTATTCTACTTTCATGCTCTTTCTGCCATACCCAACTCTCGCTTCCATAAGTTAGCGTTGGGACCAACACTGCATTGTGTATAGCGAGTTGTGCCTTCTGGCTCAGGATTTTACTGCCAAGAAGTTTTCCCAACGCTCCATTCACACTATTCCCAGCACTCACTCGTCTTTCCACATCTGCGGTGTACCTTCCATCCCTGCTGAAAGCGCATCCAAGATATACAAACTCATCCACTTGTTCCAACACTTCATCATCAATCGTAATCCTTACATTACATCCTTACATTCATTCTTCTCTTTCAAATACCATTATCTTTGTTTTCTTCGCATTCAGTAGTAAGCCTTTCTCCATACAGTCGTCTTTCATCGCTGTGACCAGTGTTTGCAGTTTAGATGGTGTATCTGCTAACTAAACATATGTGTCCGAATCAACAAATGGCCCGCTTTAGCCTCTCGATAAACAATGTTGTATTATGTAGCTGGTGTTTCATTCTTCTTAAGGGGGATACATGCCGTCCAGTGGCGCCTCAAGGAATAAAATATCGTATCTTAGCGTGGAAGATAAACATTATAAAGTCATGTGTTGCGTGTGTTACAAATACAATAACGTACTTTTATGTCATTAAACCAACAATTGAAATGTTTTGCTTTCGTTGTTATAGGCATAATTGCTAAAAAACGGCCTCTTTTAGCACTTTTGCTTATAACAACGATAGTGGAATATTTTGAGTGTTGGTTTAATGACGTAAAAATACTTTACTATCTTCGTAATAAATGCAACATAAGATTTTGTAATGTTTATCTTCTATGCTATAATATGTTTTTTTATTCAATGAGGGCGCCACTGGACGAGACCTAAGTAAGAACAACATAGATACCAAGACATGTTAACTTGTAGAGATATAAACATAAAACGATGTCATTGATTTCTCTTTCAATAAACTTTTAAAAGTGAATACGTTTCTGTAGTTTTTTATTACTATTATTACTATTGTTTTCCGTCTAGCTTAAATAAATATGTTTGGTTCAGTATGTATAAAGCTAAATAATAATTAAATCAATAATTTTTATTAAATATTGATATTATAAATTTTATTTAAGTGTGACGCGACTCTGTAGCTTTTCTGTTCGTTTGCATTGACTATACGTTGACCCCAGGTTACCTATTAGGCGCTAATTTCAAATTTTACAAATCGAGCGTCGAGTGTCAATTGAGGGGCGCGGGGTGATTGGGCGGAGCCATTTTAAAGCTTCACGATCGAGGTGTCGCCTTAAGTAACAAGAACCTTTTTTATTGTTCAAATTAGTCAATCAAAACACGGATAGAATCAATACATTAATCATTATCCAACTAAATAGTTTCATAATTATGGATAATTATAGATTATTTGGGTAAAAAAAAAATTAAATACATCTTTAAATTATTCGAATCGGACCGCTCGATTAGAAGTTACGACGAAAAATTAACAAAAATGTCGCGGTGTGAACAAACAACCATACACTTAGTCTAGCCAAATTAAAGCTCCCCAATCTTAATGGACTAGGAAATGGGATAACGCTAAGATGATTTTTTTTTGATGAAAATTGAAGACCCACAAAAGAAGGACTAATCCACATACGCGGTTGTACGTTAGTCATTCTTCCGTGAGGGGCACTCTCCGGTCCCCATGGGAGGGAGGTGGAGATAACATTTCGAAAGGCCGAACTGATTATGTCAGATTCCTACTGACTAAAATACCTTATGCCTTTAGCCGGGAGGGCTATAAAGTCTTCATCTGGGAGAAGAACGAATTACTAATAGATAAATATGGGAGTGATGTACGGAACCTCGTAGTGCCAGTACTATGCGCGGATTTTGTTTATTTTAAATAATGCCTATTCCCGTTAGCCTTTTTACATCAGTGTTTTTGAGACATTATTATCCAGCACAGTTTGAGTGCGACGAATGATATTGCACAAACACAATGCTGTTATAAAGCTTTTAGGGCAACTGCAAGCTTACGACTAAAATATTTTAGATAGATTACATCGGGCGGAGATGCCCCGGCATCAGGTGTAAACATATTGTGACATCGGGAGTCATACAAGCATACGACTCGGCTAATGTAAATGGTTACCGTAGAACATTGCAACACCAGGAAAATCATTATTTATTTACCCATTTATTTTATGTACGTTGCATATCTAATCGGATTTCTAAACATAAACATTCTATCATATTCACGTATTCACATAAAAAAAATAGGTATACAAATAAAATACCTCTGGGATAATAACTAAATAGTGAAGTTTTATCATTTTGAACGGATTTAAATGCTCGACTATTAACGCAAACGCCAAAAATTAAAACAAACCTAACCTGCATATGATGTACTTCAACAACCAGCAGATGAGGTACTGGCAAACAATACTCTGTCGCTGTTTGCCAGGACCTCGTCTGCTGGTTACACGAGTTATTAATAAGCGAGATTGTGGTCTATACTTCTTAATTAAGTTTTCATAAGCTACTAATCGATCTACTTCAGGCGGGACGTTAGCTTTTCACCCACCGTATTAAAAAAAAACTATATACAGGTTATATATATGTTATTATATTATTGTAACTGGTTCCCGTCACACCCTCGCCATCGGCCTTATCGGCCGTCAGCTGAGTAGAGTTTGAACTTGATGGTTATTAGTGATTAAAGATTCCTTATATTGTATAGTAGACAAGTGAACTACAGCGAAAATGATGCGGGAGCAGCGGGTGTGGCAACGTATTAACGATACGGCTTTCATTTCCTGGATATCATAGGCTTCACATCACGCGGGCCATAGGCACGTTTGCATTATCCCTTATCTTTTTTAACTTATAAAGATTTTTCGCTTACTTATGGCAGCGAGAGCTGGGTATGGCAGTGAGAGCATGAATGTAGAATAAAAGCGGTCGAGATGCGAGCGTTGCGCTAAATTTGTGGCGTAACGCTTGTAGACCGTATTCGCAATGATGATGTTAGAACAAGACTTACCTACCATGACCAAATTGATCGTGTTTTATCAGAAGGTGTTGTCAGAAGCCTTAGAAACTGGCGAGCGTGCATAAGAAGGGCAATGAATACTAAAGAAGCGAGTGAGGTTTGCAAGGATCGAGTCACGTGGCGCTCGGTTCTCTCTACCTACCTCACAAGGGTTTTGGCGTGAAGTTATTGATAGATAGAATTTTCACTAAATCAACTTATTCTCTCACACAAGTACAGGAGAGGCTTTTCTCTTCTATAGAAGTTGAAATAAATAAATATACACAGACATTTTGAGTGGATGAAGAAAAGCTGCTGATGATACTTATCAACTCAAATCAACAACAGTCAGTTCGATAAAAAGGATGGTACACACGTACATGTGGCCATTCAAAATATATACCATACAAAAAAATGTTAGTTCAGCGAATTACATATATCATCATATCAATTTTCATCTGTCTCGGAAACGACTTTAACAATTTGGAACAAATTTAGTATTTAGATAGGGTTTTGTTAATAAAGTTTATCAATATAGGAGTCTTTATTGAAAAAAAACGCGTTATTCCACAACCAAAGAACATTAAAATAGCAAAGCCAATATCGGAATTTATATAATACTAGCTGCTGCCCGTGCTCCGCCCGCGTGGAGTAACCTATGTGTGTATTAACAAATAACGTAACCTATGTGTTAATTCAGATCATAATCTATCTACGTGCCGAATTTCATTCAAATCCGTTCAGCCGTTTAAGCGTGAAAGAGAAACAAACATCCATCCATACATACAAACTTTCGCATTTATAATATTAGTAGGATAGAATATAGGTGTCTTTCCAAGAAAAAAGAAGATAAAAATTGCAGAGCGAATCTCTGTCGCCCCGGTGCTAAAAATAATAATTGAAAAGTCGCACAGTACCGTTAACCCTAAATCGCCAAGCAAAACTGTAGCGAGGTCCTCAGTTAACACTTCTCTGTTTTGTATCCTGGACAGACGATTTTAAATGATATTCTTCTCCATTTTAATGAGAGCTACGTAAATTGCTACTAATAAAGAGATATTGCACTGCGATATTTTTAAAACAAAGATCACACAATACAAGAGAGATGTCTCACTATGTAATGCCAGGGCTTATCATACATAAAATTTATGATTATGAGTAGTGGTTAGCAATGATGCTTT
The DNA here is from genome assembly GCA_947507595.1 of Pyralis farinalis. NCBI lineage: Eukaryota > Metazoa > Arthropoda > Insecta > Lepidoptera > Pyralidae > Pyralis > Pyralis farinalis. The sequence continues at coordinate 39,797,452 of OX382258.1, forward strand.
TTACACCAAGGTTTCAAGGATCGAATCCTGTACAGGAATTTTTATGCATTAACATATCCGTTTGTCTTGGTCTGAGGTTATGAAGTAGCCCGTCCAGGGAATGAAAACGGCAGCCAAATTACAACTCCCTGAAGCATTGCTGTGTTTCTGAGAGTGAGTAGAGTTACCAGTAAACTCCTAAGGAATTGTTGATTAGGAACAGGAGCGGCAACGTGCGTGCGATACTTTGTGTATAGCAAGGGTTCATAGGCTACGGTGATCACTTTAAATCAGGTGGGCTGTATGCTTATATGTTTCCTGATGTTGCACAAAAAATATAAATAAAAAAAGCATTAGCAGAACCATAAATATCCATACAATTTGTTCCATATATACTAGACGCTGTGAAGAGACGCAACGCAAAAAATAACTAACAGGCCGAGGATTTGATGTGTTAGCAGCGGAGGTGGCAATACGCAAAGGATTCTTCCCGTACGTGACGAGCTCGGCGGCTCAGTCGTGAATGACGCGACTTTGACACCGACGCTCGTGGGTTCGATTCCCACACAAGGCAAACATTTGTGTGCATGAACATGTCTGTTTGTCTTGGTCTGGGCATTTTCTATGTATAATAAGTATGTATTTACAAAAAAAAATGTATTTACGTATGTTTATCAGTTGTCTAGTACCCATAACACAAGCTTCGCTTACTTTGGGGCTAGGTGGCGCTGTGTAATTTGTCCGACAATATTTATTTATTTATTTATTCTTAAGTATAGGCTAAGGTAACCACATCACATGAGGCAGGACGTACGCTTACTTGCCACTTTAATGTATGTACATATAACTGCACGCTAAATCCCTTGCAAGGTAGGCAGAGAGAACCGAGCGAAACATGACTCGATCCTTACATAACTTACTCGCTTCCTTCATTCATTGCTCTTCTCATGCACGCTCGCCTAAGCTAGCCACTAAGATTGGTGAAGTCCGCTACCTGAACCCTAAGGATTTGGCGAAGATACTGGTTTTTACATGGAGTGACTACTGTCTGACCTCCACAATCCAGAGGAAAAACCAAACTTTTCTTAAGTTAAATAATTAAATAAATATAAATAAATATTGGCGGACAAATTACACAGCGCCATCTAGCCCCAAAGTAAGCGAAGCTTGTGTTATGGGTACTAGACAACTGATAAACATACGTAAATTTTTTTTTTTTTGTAAATACATACTTATTATACATAGAAAATACCCAGACCAAGACAAACAGACATGTTCATGCACACAAATGTTTGTACTGTGTGGGAATCGAACCCACGAGCGTTGGTGTCAAAGTAGCGTAACAACGCGTTTCACCACTGCGCCACCGAGCTCGTCAAGGTAGGTCATACGTCTGTCAAAATATAATTTCTTGGTCATGCCGGTTTCCTCACGAAGGTTCGGTACCTAAGTGTAAGAATTTGACGAAGATATAGGTTTTGAGGTGGTGCGACTGCCCAGGTCACGCGTCTCTCTAAATATTTATTTCACGTGCCGATCTCCTCAGGATATGTTCCATCACCGCCGAGCAAGTGATAATAACAAATATGTACATAAATCCGAAGAAGTTCTCGAGCTCGGTGGCTCAGCCGTGAAAGACGCGACTTTGACACCAACGCTCGTGGGTTCGATTCCCACACAAGACAAACATTTGCGTGTATGAACATGTCTGTTTGTCTTGGTCTGGATGTTTTAAGAGAGGTAGGGCGCACCAAAGCGGCCCGTCTGGGGAAGTACCTCCACCACACAGAAAACCGCAGCCAAATAACAACTCCCTAGAGGATTGTTGTGTTCCTGCGAGTGAGATCACCAGTAAGCTCCCAAGGAGTTGCTATGTAAGCAGCAGAGGAGGCATCGCGCGAGTGATACTCAATATATTACACGCGTTAATAGGCCACGGTAACTGCTTTACATCAGGTGGACCGTATGCTTGCATGACTTCCGACGTTGTATAAAAAAAGGCACGAATTTAGTGGTACATGTCAGGATTCGAACCAAGAACTGGTCTCATAATAGGCTGGTAATTACAAATGTTTAGGCTTAATTAGATATCAATCCGCCAATAACGCCACTCTAAGTCTATTATGGCACGTTAATGGAACCAGGAAAGCCTGTTAGGGGCTACAATCTACACCGAATAAAGCACGCAATGCTTACTCTATTACAACGACTGTTACACTCAATTTTGCAACAACAGGACACGGCCTGCATGATGGGAAACAGTCACCGTAGCCTACGTGCATTTGCAACAGCAGTGTTGTCACTAACCGTTGCGTCCTCTAAAAATCTCTACACGCCTTTCTTATGAACCCCATCCTGCAGTCCCTTGGTCTCGGCACTTATCGGTTTATTGGTTAAAACATTCTCCCGTTGGTTGGTAGGCTTGAATCGCTTAGATATTTAGGCGCTAAAACACAACGTCTTTGTGAGCGCAGGGTGCCTTCATGCGCAGTGAAGTGGTTTATTGGTTTTTGACATAATATGATGACACCTTATTAAAAAACCCCGACAACTGCGAGCCGGACTCGTGCACGAAGGGTTCCGTACCATTATCTATAAAAACGGCAAAAAACAATCGCATTTGTTGTATGGGAGCCCCCCATAAATATTTGTTTTATTTTAATTTAATTACATTTTTAAAGTGAATATATACCTAAATATTTAGTGAATATTTCAAGTGTCTACCTGGTGCCGTTATAAATATCGAGCAAAAATGAGCAAAAAAAAACACGTTCGGTGTATGGGAGCCCCCTTAAATATTTAATTTATTCAATTTTTTAGTATTTGTTATTATAGCGGCAACAGAAATACATCATCTGTGAAAATTTCAACTCTCCAACTATCACGGTTCATGAGATACAGCCTGGTGACAGACGGACGGACGGACAGCGGAGTCTCAGTAATAGAGTCCGTTTTACCCTTTGGGTACAGAACCCTAAAAATGTATTATTGTTAACAAACTATTTGAGTTTCATTTAATAAGAATGATACTGCTGCCTCTCAAAAATCTCGTAATGTTTTGGGATTTAGTAGTGTAAAGGTAACAAATAGACATTTTTTTTTATACTACCTCGGGAAGCATACAAGCATACGGCACACCTGATGTAAAGCCGGTACCGTAGCCTATTAACGCTTGTGATATATTAAGTATCACTCGCGCGATGCCTCCTCTGCTGCTTACATAGCAACTCGTTGGGAGCTTACTGGTGACCTCACTCACACGCAGGACAACACAACGATGAGCAGGACAGCACAACACAAAAACCCTCTAGGGAGTTGTTATTTGGCTGCGGTTTTTTGTGAGGTGGAGGTACTGCCCCAGGCGGTCTGCTAAGATGCGCCCTACCTCTCTTAAACGAGACATACACATACAGAGTTTCTTTCGAGTTTCTCGTTTGGTTGGCACCTTTAATAATATTCATTTTTATATTCGTTCACCAACTATGCTTATTCAGAGGTGGCGCTAGACAATCAAGCGGTCAATAGGTGGGCGAGAGAAAAATATAAGATCTGATTTTTCGTCACACGGTTCCGTACCTCATAATAAAGGATAAATACACCCACCATTATCTTAATATATAAAACACAACTAATGTTTGTACCTAAGTCCGTTATAGACTTTGAAACCATACATCCGATTTTGATAATTCTGAATTATATTCAACACATTACCAAGAAGGTTCAGAGATAAAAAAAAAAACACCCAGCGTAGCGGTGTCGGGTACAGCTAGTTTCTAATGAAATACAAGATTTTTAGAAAACTAAGGTGGAAAACAAGCGTGCGGCCTGCCTGATGGTAACCTGTTACAGAACCTATGGACATTTCCAACACAGGGATATCACTCCTGCCTTGCCGACCACATATAACGCGCGAGTTATCCCCTTCTCGCAATCATACACAAACTGCTTACCATAGAGCAATCCATATGATTCATTTTTTTAAATACGTGGCTAGACCAATAGTTTTCATAGCCCCTTAGTGCCGTAAAAAACTATTGTTATCTTGGTAGTTTTAGGGACTGAAAAGCTTTGACAGACGTCTAGCTGGAAAACTAAGTCATATCTAATCATATAATGATTCCGTTTCTATCTCTAGAAGTACGGAATCCCAAAAATATGTAAAGTCAATTCCTATGCATGCATTTCGCAATCTCCGTTCACAACACGAACGCTTATTACCAATTGCAACGTGGGTGGAGCACGTCTCGATGCCAGTGCTGATTGCATACAATGTAGTAAGTCTTTTATACGACGTCGGGAGGCATACGACCCACCTGATGTAAAGTGGTTACCGTAGCCAATGAACACTTGTAATACATTCAGTATCACACGCGATGCCACCTCTGATGCTAACACGGCAACTGCTTAGGGGATTTACTGGTGACTTCACTCACACCCAGGAATACAACAAGCCTCAAGGAAGTTACCGTTTGGCTGCTGTTTTCTGTGAGGCCTCTCTTACCTTTCTTAAAAACACCCAGACCAAGATAAACAGACATGTTCATGCAGACAAATGTTTATCCTGTGTGGGAATCCAACCCACGGGCGTTGGTGTCTAAGTCGCGTCATTCGCCACTGCGCCACCGTGCTCGTCAAATGTATAAAATAAACTTTTCATTAAAAAAACAAACAGAGCTTTACAGAAGTCGATGCCTTCCGAACGTTATCCCGTTTCCTAATCCATTAGGTTTGGCGGGCCCGTGGATTTGTCGAAGGTACTGATTTTTACATAGAGCGACTGCCGTCAGATCTCCACAACCCAGAGGGACAACCAGATCTTTCTTAAGTCAGGTCACATGTGGATTTCCTTACTATGATTTCCTTCACAGCCCAGCAAGTGATAAATATGTACATAAATCCGAAAAAGCAAATTTAGTGGTACATACTCCGCCAGGATTCCATCTAGTTCCAAAACAGGCAAAGCTCATATTTTCCATACTACACAAAGGACAAAGCTTTTTTTCGAAATACATACTTACAATACGTAAAAAACAGAAGCAAACAAACATGTTCACGCATACAAATACATGTTTTATCACACGCGATGCCACCTCTGATGCTAACAAGGCAACTGCTTAGGGGGTTTACTGGTGACTTCACTGACACCCAGGAATACAACAACTCTCAAGGAACAACAACAACAACAAATACATGTTTTATGCGTAAATCGAACTCGTGACCCTTGGTACCATATAGCCATAACAAACTCTTATATTATCTAATTCCAGTACTATCGTGCCGTAATGGGAATGTTACTGGTCACCTAACGCCCTATATAAATGAATCAGCGGTAGGGGTCTTTTAAAACGTTTCCCCATTAACCTGCCAACAAATCGGACACAAGACCTCACGTACGGAACCCATCTGTTTTACGATCCGCGAAAGGCGGATTATTGACCCTCCAGGGACTTGAGGCATGCTGAATTGGACCCTCAAATTGAATACAGTTTAGGGTCGTATTGGGTACATTAAATCGATAAGATTTTGCAGTTTTGTGTTCTGAAACTTTGATCTGTTTTTGACACGTTTTTCTTACCTACTTGTATGTAAGTCGACTTGAGTAATGATAGCCTAGTGGATAAGCAACCGGCCTATTGAACAAAAGGTTCAAATCCTGGCATGTATCCATTGACGCACAATAAACATGTTTATAGTACGTCAATTCAAGTACCACTAAATTCGTGTTGTCGTATTTACATATATTTCTAATTATCACTTGCTCGGCGGTGATGGGAAACATCGTGAGGAAACCCGCACGACCAAGTTATATTTCGTTAGACGTGTGACATAACATAAGTAAGGTCTGGTTTTCCCTCTGGGTTATGGAGGACTGACGGCAGTGGCTCTATATCAAATACAGTACGTATGTATATCTTCACGGCAAGTCCCTTGCGGGGTAGGCAGAGAGAACCGAGCGCCATAAGACGCGGTAAATAAATAAAATAAATAAATACTGTATCTTCGCCAAATCATTAGACGATCCCGCCAATCCTAAGAAGGAAGAAGACCGACTTGTACGTAACAATACAACGAAATATAAGGATACCAATTTAATTTGAAGTATAATTGTGAAATTTTAGATTTTTTAACCACTAAGTTGGTAACAAGCGTACGGCCTGCCCGAGGGTAAGCTGTTACCGTAGCCTATAGACAGTTGGTATACCAGGGCAACTTTTGAACGATGCCGACCCTGCAAAAAACCTCTTCGTGTACTATTTGAAGAACCCTAATGCTATATTCCTTGGGAAAATCTAGCTAGGACTAGACCATCACACAACCCACTTGGAAGAAAACGCTGTCATTGTCCGGTACCTGACCAGGTTTCAGGTGTGAAGATTATTTTATATAGCTAAGATGGCATACAGCCTCCCTGATGATAAGCAGTTACCGTAGCTATGGACACTTGCAACACCACCGGTGTTACTCGTGCGACGCCGACCCTGCAAACTTTCTTCGCGCCTTTCTTGAATAACCTGATGCTGTAATCTCTATGGAAAACGGCGTCAATTCTAGAACTTAAGCGTTCTCCGTAGAAATGTTATATGCAACCATCCTGTACGCGAGAGTATGAACTCGGTGATGATGGGTAGCGAGCGGTAGGACGGCAGAAGCCGTGGATATCGAATTGAACAACCCCTCCGTACCCTACACATAGGGAGAAAATTTTAATTTAAGGGTTTAACGCTGTATGTAAGTTTAATATCGTCGACAACTCTCACAGCTCGTCTCTGGACTAAAACACAGAATACTAGCTGGTATCCAGGTGCTCCCGATACCGTGATGACAACACTCCTTGTGCGCCCTGATGACTTGTGATTTGTATCGAAGATTTTGCCCAGAGCTGAAGTGTTGCCGCGCTCTGTCAAGCACAACAAATTTCTTAAACATTGGCTTGATTTTCCCTTTCTTGTTTAGGAAATTGACTTCGCGGAAGACCTCGCCACCAAGAATCCTATTGCACTTGGCGCGTATAAAAACTATACTACTACTACTATACAACACCGGAAGGCATACAATCATACGGCCCACTTGATGTAAAGCGGTTACCGTAGCCTATGAACGCTTGCAATACATTTATCACTCGCGCGATGCCTCACGCGCGTTATGGTTATGGCGCTCAAATTCCACACTCACAGAAAACCGTAGCTCTTGCAGTGGCTCTTGTGATCCTGCGAGTGACTGAGGTTACAGACTCCTAAAAAACGGCTGTGTTAGTAGCAGGAGTGGCATTACGAGAGCGATACTTTCTGTATAGGCTAGGGTAACCATTTTACATACGTACAGAGTGCGCTTCTAGGCCCGATGTTGTAAAACAAACTCTTATGGGAACAATTTTTTTTTATAATACGTTGGGAGGCATACAAGCAAAAGGCGCACATGTTGTAAAGCGGTTACCGTAGGTTATGAACGCTTGTATCAATCGCGTGATGCCACCTCTGCTGCTAACACAGCAACTCCTTAGGTTATTGGTGACCACACACACACACGCAGGAACACAACAACCCTCTAGGGAATTGTTACTTGGCTGGGTTATTCTGTGAGGTGAAGGTACTTCCCCAGAAAGCCAGTTTTGATGCGCCCTACCTCTCATAGAAACATCCAGATCAAGATAAACAGACATGTTAATGCACACAAATGTTTGTCCTGTGTGGGAATCGAACCCTTTGGCGTCAGAGTAACGTAACAGCGCGTTTCACCACTCCGCCACCGAGCACGTCAAAGTTTGTCAACACCTCTTTACTTTTCTCACCAGTGAACACCCACCTTAAACTTCCTAATGCCATCATTGACAAATCCCAACATCCACGAGCGAAATAAGGCCTCGTTCACATTACACCATCTGCGGATATAGCACAAAGTATACTTCTCAAGTCCTCCTCGTAATTGGATACGGGCTGGAATGAGCGCGCGGCGCCGTGGCGTGATTGTTCTGGGCCTTTTTTAATAACAGCCTTACTGCTGGCACTGGTATAGATCTGCTGGATGTGGCACACAGGTGTGAGAGGCGCCGAAGAGATGGGTAACAAGAAGGTGTATGAGTCTCTAAGACTATTAGGTCTCTCACAAGATTGTGTCCTTACACTAAGTACACAATTATAATAATCAATCTATTGCTATCTATCTATAACTTCACGCCAAATCCCTTACGGGGTAGGCAGAGAACCGAGCGCCGCGTGACTCGATCCTTACATATCTCACTCGCTTCTTTAACATTTATTGCTCTTCTCATGCACACTCGCCAGTTTCTAGGGCTCCTGACATCACCTTCTGATAGAACACGACCAATTTGGTCATGGTAGGTAAGTCTTGGCCTTCCCCGGCTCCTACATCCTTCCACTTTTGCATTGTATATCTGCTTCATCATTCTTTCATCCTGCATTCTCTCTACATGTCCGAACCAACGGAGCATGGTTCTTCTTATTTTAACACAGACGCTCACTTTCAGACCAACTCTATTTCTAACATCATCAAGGCGAATATGGTCAACAAGCCTTACGCCACAAATTTTGCGCAGCGCTCGCATTCCACCGCGTTTATTCTACTTTCAGGCTCTTTCTGCCATACCCAGCTCTCGCTTCCATAAGTTAGCGTTAGGCAAGCACTGCATTGTGTATAGCGAGTTGTACCTTCTGGCTCAGGTTTTTGCTGCTAAGAAGTTTTCCCAACGCTCCATTCACACTATTGCCAGCACTCACTCGTCTTTCCACATCTGCTGTGTACCTTCCATCCCTGCTGAAAGCGCATCCAAGATATGCAAACTCATCCACTTGTTCCGACACTTCATCATCAACCGTAATCCTTACATTAGTTCTGGATTCTTCTCTTTCAAATACCATGATCTTTGTTTTCTTCGCAATCAATCTATTGCATAGGACTCGTAAAGCACTTTCAATACTCCTTGTATTGATTGTTATCCATTAAGATTGGCAGTTCGCTACCTACCAAACCGTTAGGGTTTGGCGAAGAGACTGATTTTTACATGGAGCGACTGGCGTCAAGCCTTCCCAATCCAGTAAGAAAATTAGACCTTTCTTAGGTTGGGGCCACACTTTTAAATAGTATTCTGCTATATAAAATTGTAATCAGCTATATAAAGTTGTAAAATTTTAATCACATATACCTAGTCCGGCCGGAAGTTCTGTTAAAAATGAATATGCACTTATACTCGTATTTTATGTAGTAATGTAACCTTAATAAAACTTATACGTACATATATTTATGGAAGTCACAGCAAAAATAAAAAATTAAATAATCTATTCGAAATGGCCACCTTTGGCTTTGACACAGGCCTTAAATTAGTCTGGTCACGAATCTATGGATTTACGTTCTGTTTCCATGGGAAATTTAGCCACTGTTTGCTACAGATACTTCTTAAGAGACACAATGTCGGAGTGTCGTTTCGAGCAGGCCGTGTCCTCTAAAACTGACATTAATTTGACCTTAGAATAACGGATTCAGATCTGGGCTAGACGAGGGCCAGTCTTCAGGTCTTATAAAGTCCGAAACATTGGTTTCGAGTCAGGCTTGGGTAGTTCGTTCGTATTTAAAAAGTATATTTCTAAGAGGTAGAACACAATCCAAGACAGTATCTTGATATACTTTGGCTGAAGTCTTCATTCTTTTTTCACAAAAATAAAGTTTTGTGACTCCTTGATAAGGTCCCCCCGTCTATGTTCTTCTTTTTGATCTTGGGCTATAAACAAGGTAATTCGGAGCAGGTACTTTCTGAAATGACAAAATGTCTTCAAAGTTACTCAGTTCTTAAGTCATAAAGAACGTTGAATAAAAATAACCATATGGATGAAAGACCTGGGAGCAAATCATCCGCAAATAAATATACCCTTAAAGCAAGTAGTCATTACATTATCGAAAATTTGATACAAAATCAAATGGTCCTAAAATCCATTTATACTTATTTTTACTACTAATACCTATCTGTGTCTAGAGATCATTTTTTTAATATTAATGGTTGATAACTAAACAGACTATGTGTTTATATGTTTGTCTCAGTTTCTTCGATGTTTTTAGGGTTCCATATCCAAAGGGTAAAACGGAACCCTATTACTGACGCTCCGCTGTCCGTCCGTCCGTCCGTCCGTCTGTCACCAGGCTGTATCTCATGAACCGTGATAGTTAGACCGTTGAAATTTTCACAGATGATGTATTTCTATTGCCGCTATAACAACAAATAATAAAAAATAAAATAAAATAACTATTTAAGAGGGTCTGCTTTGCTCATTTTTGCTCGATATTGATAACGGCAACAGGTAGGCGCTTGAAATTTTCACAGAATATTTAGTTATATATTCACTTTAAGAATAAATAATTAAATTAAAATAAAACAAATATTTAAGGGGGGCTCCCATACAACAAACGTGTTTTTTTTTTTGCCATTTTATAGATAATGGTACGGAACCCTTCGTGCGCGAGTCCGACTCGCACTTGGCCGATTTTTTTTTTCTTGTACTACGATGGTCACAAACATGTATTTCCTCCTAATGAACAGATGAATTTTATTTTAATGATTTTTCTCGCAAGTTTTTCCATGTAGAAGTTAGTAAATAATGTACAGTAAATAAGTGCTTTTTAAGTTGTGGACGATTTGCTCCCGTTACCATTTTTAATTACTTTTGTGTTCCAAGGACATTTTGTTTTTGTTAATGTAGTACTTTTTAAATTTCAGACGTTTTGCTCACATCCCTTTTTACCCTGTGGACATGTTTTTAATCTTTTTGCTCGAAAAACCTACCTGCTTCGAAATCTAAAACAAGTTATGTATCTAAGCCTAAGCCATTTCTCATATTATCAGGCAGATAATATAAGGAATCTGGATTGTCGGTTCTAGTAAACTATACGCCAGTTCTTATAACAGTTCGTGTGCCTATACATGAACTTTTATTGGCCTTGCAATAGCTAGGATTGTAGGCTTGCTTATTTTCTTCTCTACAATATTTGACTGCAGATCATGTTACAAATATAGTTAAAGATTTTGGCCTTAATTTACAGAAGCCAATTTACAGGCAATATGATATTTTATGTGCTTTCAATATTAATTAGATTAGAATTAGGTCTCACATAAAGTAGTAAATATCAAATTATATAAAACAAATGGCATTACAAAAGCCGTAATAATGTAGATAACATTATAAGATGTTTTTTACGAGTGACATTTTTAGCTTAGTTGATCAGTAAGTTTTATTGATGACGATAAGAATGCTCCGTTAGTTCGACTTGGAACAGAAAATAATGACGTAACAGATTTATAACGCAAAAATGTAAGGATGTAGGAGGAGTTGAAGAAGGCCACGGTTCACGACGAAATTGGTCATATTACATCAAAAGGTGAAGGAGTATCAGCAACTCTCTTTTACATAGAGCTATGAAAAAGCGAGCAAGGTATGTATGAATCGCGATATTTGATACTCGGTTCTGTCTGACCCGAACCTGACGTGAAGATATAATTGCATAGGGCTATCTGAACTGCATCAGAACGATGAAAATAAAAAAAAAAGCGTTGGTCAAATATCACTCACATTTTTCATGTAAACGTCAGACGTTAATAAACAAACGACCTGTGCAGTGTGAAAGAAGCTACCGAAAATAGACTATCATCAGATTAATTTGCATTTCCAAACTAAACTTGTATTAAAGTATTATTCCTGTATCTATTACAATCCAGTCAAGAATATATCATTAAAATAAATTGTGATTTATGAGAACGTTAAGATAAAAGGCACTTGTCAGATGAAACTTCTTTTCGGTGACATTTCGACGAAATGAAATGAATCTTTATGACTTAAAATTTACATATTCTAAGTAACTTTTAGCAAAAGAAAGTCTGGAATATGAATTATCTTTAGAAAAATTATTCGTCCTCAGTTAAAATGGAATAGAATGGCATTATAATCGTTGGGTTGGTGAATTATTTTGATATGTTCAGCAGTGAAATTAACACATTATGAAAGTAAGATTGGAATTTTATGGCTGCGAAATTAATTCGTTTCTGCGGACCGCCATTTCCAATCGGCTCGACCGAACTTGTCGTGCCAAGAAAATAAGCTAAGTAGGTATACAGCTACAAATATCTATGTGTCCAATAGCAAAAATAGACTATTTACAGTCAATGAAAGGAGAAAATCTGCAATGCAGGAGTGGCGCCCCTGGTGCTGCACCCTGCTACAAGTGCCCGCGGCTACGGTATCTGTTTACCACCAAGTATGCCGGACGCTTGTTTGCTACCTTAGGGGTATAAAAAGAACTATACGCTATAAATACATATTATTGCGTCAAAGTTGAATGCAATACTGTTTCTATTTTTAACACAGTGTATTGCTGCCACGTGATTGGTACTTACCAAGGAAATAAACAATGGAGAACCGGTGAAACAATTTTGCTTTGTAACTTAACTCTCCGCTATGGGTCGAGGGTAAAGTATAACGCGCAGCCTTTGTTGGCTAATTCACGGATCAACATTGCGTCACTTATTGGTTAAAATTAAACAGTAAGCTCGAATCGATGAGATATTTAGGCGCCAAAACATTAAATATTGGTAATTGAAGGGTACTTTGTAAAAAGATAAAGATAAAAATCATTTATTTGCCATCAGGCCCTTACGGGCACTTAGAGACGTCTTACATTCTTTAAATTAAATCATATTGTATCTTAATAATTTTCTTTCTTCTTCTACGCCGCGCCGTCAAGCGGATTTATTGGTTTGTGGTCTTTACACACTACTTATGTATATATATATATATATTTCACAGTTATTCTTTCATAAGAGATTTCCCAAACCACTAACTATTCCATGCCACTAACTATTCCAACTTAAGAAGATAAAGCTAAATGGCGCCCTCATTTTGTTTTTACGCTTTAACGCTGAATTTAAGACCAATTCCAAAAAATCTCTGAATACAGGCACTATAGAACGACATTTATGTTTTTTTTTTGAGACATATAACTGGCCACAATAAGCAATACTTAAAATTTTGGTTACTTGTACATAGATAATAAATACAAAATATGTTTCAAAAAAACATAGATATGGTTCTTCAATGTCTGTATTGAGCGGTTTTTGGAATTGGTCTTAATTCAGCGTTATTAATAAAAAAAAAGAGGGCGCCACATAGCTTTATACGCCCTCTTAAGTCTTATTGTCTATTTGTACATTTTTGATGCATTTAGATCGCAAGTCAAATGACGAGTAATAAGTTTATTTAAATTTTGTATAGCACAGTGCCTAATAATCGATTGAATGCAAAGTAAAGTGTGTCGCTTGTGCTTTAGGCAACTACTATACGAATGTAGGAAGGACTCATCAAGTGACTCCTAGATTGAAATTTTAGGATTATTTTGGCATGTTTTTCTTACAGAGACAATTTTTATAAGAAAATTTACATAGGATTGTTTAAAGGCCGTCTTCTAAGGTAAGACACGTTTTAATGAATGCGATCAAAGTTACTTGAACAGCACCAAACGGTTTAAGATTAGTTCGGTTTAAAAAAAAAAGGTTACTATTTTAGAAGCAGAGACAAACTTTTTCTTTCATATCATTGAAATTCAAACTCTTTTGAGTCTAAAAATAATATTACTCTTTTTCATACATTTGAACCAACTTTATCAGATTTCTAACTTAGACTAGATGTCTTTGTTATTGTTAAAATAAAAATGATCAGTTCTGAAAATGAGTACGAATAAGAAATTAAATTGCAAACAAATGTATTTTCAAATTATCCATGCTCCAGACTAAAATAAAACAGCGTATCCCTGTCTAGTCTTCTGACAGCGACAGACTATACATTTGCATTTTTCGTATTTAGTTGGGAACAAACAATATGCGTACACTTAAATTTTTAACAGAAGTAAACGTACTAAAGGTTTTCAATAATAAATAGTCAATCAAAAACATGAAGAGGTTGATGAGTGTGGAAGAGGCGAGAGAGGTATGTTTGTATCACTGCACCTGACGTTCCGTAGAATCTTCCTACTCCAAGACAGGCGTAATGATATGTATGTATGTAAACACATACACAAACAAAGTATATAGCAATGAATTTTACTATTCTTGATTTAAATTTTTTCAGTGAGAAAATAAAATCAGCAAAATATCAGTAGGTACTGCAAGCTTTAATGATAACGGCAACCACGAATAAAATTCTTTTTGACACAAAAAATCAATGCATTATATTTTTTTATGAAGTGATACTTAAAACAATCTGCCATGTATCTATTTTAGTTATCAAATAAAACAGCTAAAAGCGCACATGTTTTAAATTTTGTTTTGCTCGCCCTGTTAAATATTCCAACCTCGAATTGCGACGCTTTTGTATACAACGAGTATAAAATAACTTGCGTTTGGGTAAGCATCTTCTAAGTCATGAAACATGTAACTTATGGATTCATCTGAGTCCACATAGTAGCCATCCATTTAACACAAACATGCCAAATATCTCAATTGTACATACCGTCGTTCACATAAGATGCACTGCGACCGACAGGTCGCATCAGATGGATTGTTCTACTAACGCTGGCTATGTCCTGACGCTCAGAATACTACTGCTGTGCGAGTAGATGTGGTAACTGCCCTAACAGTCTTTGGTATTGACTGTGCGACATTACCTTTGTGTTACACTTGACTTGTTGTTATAAGGACTTGAGGTTAAAGTAGAATCGTTAGTTTTAAGGCACAACGAGTATACCACAGATTCGAAACTTCCAGAAAAATGTGCATGATCATTCATGTTCATTCATTTTGTGTGATCGACCTTCGCAAATTATTACAAAAATAAAAAATGTACGATAACCAAAAACAACTGTACATCCAAAAAGTTCAGCTAATTTATACACCAAAATTTAGATATGACAGATAGATAGAGCATGTTTTTATTTGCACCAAAAATATATCTCTATCATATCATAACATCGATCATTGTTTGCCTATGGATGGGTGTAATCATCCTCAAGTTACGACATGACAGTCATTAAGCTAATTCAATGGACGGTTTGAAGACACTGGCCTCCAGCACTCCGCGTTCCGGCAGAGTGGTGGAATATGACCTAAACCCTGTCAATTACAAATAAACCCACTCTCAGCAGTGAGTAAGTGAAAATAAGGAGTATCTGGTCCAATGCCAAGTTATTTGCTAAAGCGGCCACTTCTCACCAGGAGACAATAACACCTCCTTAACTAACCCTCTAGTACACGTGTCACGTTTGTTAATAATATACGCTTACATGTGATATTTATTGTCTATGTACCTAAAGATCATTGTGAAGTTCTTGCAATCACAAATCTTGATCACTGTTTGGAACAGATGTAAGCAGTAGTTAAATAAATAATTATATCTCATAGTTTATGTTAGTGCTATGGTCATCATATTTCCACCACACGACTAATCGCTTAAAATGGACAACACATAACTCCCTACTGTGAAGTCATAGGTCCATGCATATTACGACCACTTACTTCCTAAAACTTTTTTAGCATGTTACCATGTTCTGGTTGTCGTAAACAGTTTGTAACTCCGTATGACCAGTTTCCACTTCATTTGAGCAGCATTCGAAATTCGCAAGTCACCGTTTAATGGCTGCCTGATGACCGCCATCTTATAAACGATGCCGTGTTCACCACTGTCGCGTTTTAGATAAGAGTTTTACATTTTTTATGGCCGTGATGCTGTGGTCGTTAATCAAGTCAGCCAGAAGGATTTTAACTTAGATTATAGGTTGGATTATATATAAAATATCTATCTGTAACTTAAAGCCAAATTCCTTGCGGGTACGAAGGAAAAAGAATGCCACATGACTCGGTCTTTACACAACTCCGTCGCTTCTCTAACATTCATAGCGCTTCTCATGCATGTTTGCCGACTTCTAGGGCTCCTGACATCACCTTCTGACAACACACGATCAGTTTGGTCATAGTAGGTACGTCTTGATTTTTCTCTGTTTGGTGATATCTGTTTCGTAATTATTTCTTTCTGCATTCTTTTTACGTGTCCGAATCAAAAGAGCATGCCTCATCGACACTCTTAATTCATACTATATAGAGGTATATAGGCTGCGGTTGTCTGTGAGGTGGAAGTATTCCCCTAATCTGGCTACTTTGATACGCCCTACCTATTTTAAGTACATACTGTAATTCGTACCGTATTCACTTAGGCGTGAGATAATAGCAAAGAAACCATGGCAAAGGTTATTTTAACTGCCGCTTTTATCACAAAATAAACTTTCACCAAACACCATCCATTTAGTAAAATATTTAATGTTATGCAAGTAACATTCAATAAATTAATATTATAAAGTTAGTACTAGACTTGCGATAACAATTTCGTTACGTTAATATATGTATATATTTTTAATAAAAAATATATGTGCAGTGATAATAGAGTTATTATATTCTTTGACAAAAGAACCGTTCAAACTTAAAGATTGAGAATTAATGGTCGAATTTCGACCACGGGGCGACCTCTAGTACATATGAATACATATCGTTAATTTGAATACTCTATACGTATAATTTTCTCTAAAAAGATTTCATAATTGTGGGTATTATAATGTACAAAATAAAAAAACTGCAGGTATCATATCGAACAAGTCCTCTAAACATAACCTATTGTAGGTACAATCCGTAGAACACACAAATAGAGGCAAATTAAAACGCACCTTTGATAACAGTTTACCTAGAAAACATTTACTGTTAACATATTTTTTAACAGTATGTATGTATATCTTTACACCACCTTGGCAGGGTAGGCAGAGAGAACCGAGCTCCATATGACGCGGTCCTTGCACACTTCACTAGAGCTCTTTTCATGCACGCTCGCCGATCCCTAGGGCAAACAGTTCCTTTTTTTAACAGTAAAAAGGCATAATGCGCTTAATTCAAAACCCTCTAAAGATCATAATAACAAAATGTCATATACACCAATCCTTTTAAAGGGAAATAAATTCTTTAGTTTAACTCTCACTTCACAAGAACCACGCAAACACGGTGTAAACTGTCCAAACGTTTACATTAAATATTTATTACATACACACGGACCGACAAACGACATTTAATTCTATATTTACAGAGCATCATAAAATCCCCGATCGTCCTCTGAATACCGTGGGGGTACACCGCACGCCATTGCATTGGCGTCGTCCCTATCCAAAACGTCGTAAGGAGGGAATTCCAAGTTTCCACCGGCAAAAAGAAATTGTTGGAATTAATGCTGCAAGTTCTTGAGCAGTGAAATCACGTATCGATATAATCGCAGGACGATTTACGTTGACGATAGAGGACAATAAAGATATATCAGTGTCGAAAGAACAATATGGGTAAAGTAACTGGATATAGAAGGTCATGGTGAATGTAGTTTTGAAGAGTGAAGTTTTTGTATAGTATATGATATATTGAATTACCCTTCCGATGATTCGGCAAATTAAACTCTGCTATTATACTACTAGTATATCTTCATTGTCGAGATCGATTCAACGCAGTGGAGAAACGCGCAGTTACGCTATTTTGACACCAGCGCTCGTCGGTTAATAGAGGTAGCACATCAAAGGGCTGCTTTGATGTGCTACCTCTATTAACCGACGTCTGGGAAAGTACCTCCACCTAACAGAAAACCGTAGGCAAATAACAACTTCCTAGAGATTTGTTTTGTGTCCAGTAAGCTACTAAGAAGCAACTCATTGTTTCTGCGTTAGCAGCAGAGGTGATATCTCACGAGTAATACTTAATGTATCGCAAGCGCTTATAGGCTTCGTAACCGCTTTCATCAGGTAGACCGAATGCTTGTATGCCTCTCAACGTTGTATAAATATACATATATAGTAATTCAACGCTAACTTATTGAAGTGAAAGGTGGGTATGGCTGAGAGTCGAGATGCGAGCGTTGCGAAAGGCGTTGTTGTAAGAAAGAAAAAGAAGTATATAGGAGCCGAGTAAGACCACGACTCACCTACCATGATTAAATTGGCCGTGTTTTATTAAAAGCAGATACGTAGGTCACACTATAAGTATTGCGTAACCTCACCTTCGGCTGCGCCTCGGCTCGGGTAGACATTTGTCGGAACTCTTTGCAATGACAGGCTTTCCGCACTTGTAATGGAATATACTATTTTGTATTTGATAACCCAATTCTTGCAGATATATATATATATATATATATATATATATATATAGGAGGGGCCTTAGAAACCGGCTAGCGTGCATGAAAAGAGCAATGAATGTAAAAGAAGCGAGTGAGGTATGTAAGGATCGAGTCACGTGACGCTCGGTTCTCTCTGCCTACCCGGCAAGGGATTTGGCGTGAAGTTATAGATAGAATGATGTAAAAGTACGCAATCTGTGCACTCCGTGTAAGAGAATTTGAACGGTTGAATTAATATTGTCGGACAAATTTGAAACGTGTTTTCACATATTTTCATGTACCAATGTATCGCGAAGACAATAGCTAGAATATGGTATCAGAATGTATGTATGTATGTATATCTTCACGCCAGGTCCCTTGCGGGGTAGGCAGAGAGAACCGAGCGCCATAAAACGCGCTCGCACTCGCTTCTTTCACATTCACAGCTCTTTTCATGCACGCTAGCCGGTTCCTAAGGCTCCTGATATCACCTTCTGGTAAAACACGACTAATTTGGTCATGGTAGGTTAGTCTTGGCCCTCCTCGGTCTCCTGTTCCTCCTGTTTCGTCATACTTTCATCTGCAAGATGAAAGTATGACGAAACAGATATTTCTTCTACATGTTCGTACCAACGGAGCATGCTTTTCTTATCTTAACACCGAAACTCTCTTTCGTACGTCATCATTACGAACACGGTCAGCCGTGCAATTCTGTAAGAGCAAACGTCCTTACATCCTCGGAAACATCGGCTGTTACAGCCTTGAACACAAAATTGCAGTTCTTTGGTGTCGCTTTTCATGGTTGTGCGACACTAGCGCCGCAAGGCTGCGTTTGGAATTGGAATTCTACAAGGCAAACAGCCTCGCGTACGCTTACAGCCTTATAGAATATCAAATAATTTAGCCGTGATCGCAGTAGACAATGTCAAAGCTGTGACATCTGTGATCACAGCGACGCACACAGCCATTACGAGTCGCTTAGAGAATTGCATGGCAGCAAGCGTTATGCACAAATTTTGCGCAGTGCTCGCATCTCGACCGCATTTATTCTTTGGTATCAGCAAAACTACATAACACATGAATTTATATATGTCTTCACACCAAGTCCCTTGCGAGATAGATAGAGAGAACGGACCCTCACATGACCTTGATCATGATCCTTACACACCTTACTAGCTTCTTTCACATTAGCTCTTTTCACACACGCCTTCCGTTCCCCGGTTTCAGGGCTTTTAACATCGCCTTTTAATAAATCACAAGGGCTATGAATGTTAAAGAAGCGAGTGAAGTGTGTAAGGACCGCGTCTTATGGCGCTCGGTTCTCTGTACCTACTCCATCGGAGACTTGGCGTGAAGATACACACATACGATCAATTTGGTTACTACCTACTAAAGTAGGTAGTTCATTAAGTCGCGGGTAAAAAGTGTGTTCTATGAGAATTATCTTTTGATTGTAAAATAAGCAAACTACAAGCTAAGGTGCCAAGGATAACAGATTCGTTAGAGGAATAAACAATTCACGAGAATTCATTTTAATGGAAACCATGAATTGAACGAGTTGGCAAATTCGGAGTTGGCCCGACGTTCGATTCGCACTTTTGTACCTTTATTTCCGGACAAACCCATTTTTCCGACCGCATTCAACGGACGAAACCTAACAGATGTAAATTAAAGAGAATGGAGAAATAACAGCGAAAAACATTTTGGTTTTTAAAATCACCTCTGAAAATGCCTTTTAGCCTACGGCCGTGTCTTGCAAAATGTAAAAAAAAACCGTAAAATCAGCTAACACAGCGGGAACTGTAAATACAGAAAAATAGGAAAGTGCCTTCCTGTTTTCAGCATTGTTTTATATTAACTCGTAACCATATCTATACTAATATATAAAACGGAACATTTTGTTTGTTTGATGCGCTAATCTACATATAAAAGTATCAGTAGGATTTGAAACATACTTTTTGAATTTGATAGCCCAAAATTCTCGAGGAAGCTTATACGTATGCTATTCAACATCACTATACGACCCTTAGAAGACGAGGAAAAACAATAAAGTAGAAAAAGTCACAAACAAAAAAAAAATATTACTTCTGTGGTTCTTCTCTCGAAATGCATGGATTACAAAATTAAAGTTACTACTTTGCATTGTACCTTATACCTAGAAATCTAGCCTATTCCGAAGTCGTATAAAAAAACGTTTTATTTCCCTTTAACTGCGCAGACAAAGTCGCGATTAATAGTTAGTAAATTAATAAACTCCCGTTTAAAGACATAACAATAAAAAAAGAATACATAAAATCCACAAAAGTATGAAAAAATCAACGAAAGGGGTCATAAATAATCCATGTAAAAGCAAACAAGAATAACCGATCTCAGGGATCGGTAAGATAAAATATGATAAAACTCGGATACATAATGAATGCGAGTGAATCCAGGAGTTCAAAATGTATTCTTTTGATATTTAAATCATTGACTAATGAAATGATCCCGTCGGGTATTGGTCGGGAGATATTCTAGCTGAGGTGTTATTGAATCGGTGCGGGAATTTTAAAGTTATGTAAGTATTTTGACGAGCTCGGTGGCTCAGTCGTGAATGACGCTACTTTGACACCAACGCTCGTGGGTTCGATTCCCACACAAGGCAAATTGCATGAAGATGTCTGTTTGTCTTGGTCTGGATGTTTTAAGAAAGGTACGGCGCATCAAAGCAGCCGGACTGGGGAAGTGCCTCCACCTCACAGAAAACCGCAGCCAAATAACTACTCCCTACAGGGTTGTTGTCTTCCTGCATGTGAGTGAGGTCACCAGTAAGCTCCCAACGAGTTGCTATGTAAGCAGCAGAGGAGGCATCGCGCGAGTGATACTTAATATATCGCAAGCGTTAATAGGCTACGGTACCCGCTTTACATCAGGTGGGCCGTATGCTTGTATGCCTCCCGACGTAGTATAAAAAAAAATGTTTTAGGTCGAGCGGTTAGAAATGACTACTTTAACACCAACGCTCGTGGGTTCGATCCCACACAGAACAAACATTTGCGTGCATGAACATGTTTGTCTTGGTTGGGGCGTTTTAAGAGGTGACCAAATGCCTTCACCTCACAGAAAACCGCAGCCAAATTACAACTCCTTGAAAGGTTGTAGGTTACCAGTAAGCTCCGAAGAACTGAAGTAACTTCAGAAGGAGTTGCTATGTTGACAACACAAGTTGCCTCACGATGTTTTCATTCACCGCTGAGCAAGTAATAATTAGATATACGATGTACATAAATCCGAAGTACGAATTTAGTGGTTACATCCTCACACCAAGATTGAACCGAGGACGGTTAGGTGGCTGTGGTGATGCGAAGCTCGCTGTCGCCCGTGGCTGGACTGACGCAGTATAGGGAGGGAAGTTTTGGAAATAGCCATCATCATATCACCGACGTTCTAAAATAGGCAAAATTAAAATGTCTAGTAAATATAACTGAAATATGATGAATGGAAGAATGAATTGCGGAATGGAAGAGAGTATGATGAATGTGTTTTATTTATAAATAATTGAATATTTCAAATATTAGTATAATAAATAAAAATAATAAAAAAAAAATATGTTACAAAAAGAGCCTTTGCCCATGGCAGGTATGGACGCGTATATAAAAAAAAAAAAAAACAACCAAGGACGGTTGGTTGATAAGCGCGTTTTTTATCGACTAGACTCACTACTCATAAAACATGTGTATTAAACTTAAGTATCTTTATCAATAGATTGTATTTTTCATTAAAGATAAGAGAGGTAGGGCGCGTCAAAGCTCGTCTGGAAAGTACCTCCACCTTACAGAAAACCGCAGCCAAATAACAACTCTCTGGAGGGTTGTTGTATTCCGTCTTCCGCGTCTGAGTGAGGTCACCAGTTAGCTCCTTAGGAGTTGTGTGTTAACAGCAGAGATGGCATCGCGCGGGTGATACTTAATGCATCACAAGCGTTCGTAGGCTACGATAACTGTTTTACATCAGGTGGGCCGTATACCTACTTGTATGCCTCCCGTATAAAAAAAAACAATAGACAAAGAAAGTTTTCTTTGTCAATTGATCCATTGTGGTAACTTTTGTGAATTTCATATTCCGTGTAGGAATTCTATTCGTGGAAGATATTTTGTATGCACGAGATAGATGGAAGGAAAAGCGTTCTTTGATGTTTTTTTATATTCACATACTTACTTTTGGTTCCTGTGTAGGTGTTCCTTTGAGAATAAATCTGTTTGGCACAACATAAAATGCGATATCGACTGTTTTTTTTATACAACGTCGGAAGGCATACAAGCACACGGCCTACCTGATGTAAAGCGGTTATCGTAGCCTATGAACACTTGTAATATATTAACTATCACTCGCGCGATGTCTTCTCTGCTGCTAACACAGCAACTCCATAGGAGCTTACTGGTGATCTTACTCAGACGCAGGAACTAGACAACACTTTAGGGAGTTGTTATTTGGCTGCGGCTTCCTGTGAGGTGGTGGTGAGCCCCCAGAGGGGCTGGTTTGATGCGCCCTAGAGGTTCTCTCTGCCTACCCCTCAAGGGATCTGGCGTGAATATATACACACATATATACATTTATGCTTAAGCATAACGACTATTGAATTCTATTGAAACAATTTTGACAAATTCTGTGGTTGACATTGGCTACTTTAACAGCAATGCTTGCGAGTTCAATTCCCACATAAGTCCGCACGATTATGTATAATACTTATTATACATATTTACGAAAAAAAAAATGGTATTTACGTATATTTATCAGTTGTCTACTAACAATAGCAAAAGTTTTGTTTAATTAGGAACTAGATAACGCTGTGTAATTTGCCTGAGATTATTTAAATATATATATTAAAATTAAATATAAATCAGTTATGTTTCGATGATATAATCTAAATATTTCTATATATCTATGTATATATATATATATATCTCATCTCATAGATGTATATATGCCGAGTGTCACAAGACGCCGTCCTTACATCAACATGTATTTCATTTGTTATCGCAGCAGTAGCGTACTCTTTCTGACAATCAAAAATGTCCTTATTAAAAATTATTTTAAGTGACCTTTACACTATACTGAGAAAGTGTAATGTTTCCCTTATTGCATATTGAAACAATTTTATTTAGGTACTTGTACTTTGATAAGAACACGTTTCCAATTAAAACTGAATCAAGAAATTATGCCCAACTAAGAGTGCCGAGGCTTGTTGATTTTATTTTCTGTTTACACGCTCGCACTTGTAACTTTGTAAAAAAACACAACTGGCCAAATAACGAGACTGTTAATTTTCTAATTCGACTCAATTATGCAAATGGAATAATTCGAACATTTGCGAAAATAATTAAATTGCATTCCAAAATAGAATAACCAATCATAAGTTGGCACTCAATTTTCTCTCGAACAGCTGAAGCAATACAAGTGATTATTTCCAATCGGTGACGTAACTTAGCCCTTAGTTTGAAATTAATGGAAACATTTGCCAGCAAAATTATAACAATTGATGGCAGTGATAGCTCAGCGGATAAGTAACCTGCCTATTGACCAACTGGTCTCCGGTTCGATCCTGGCATATACCACTGAATTCGCGTTTTCGGATTTGTGTACATATTTATGATTACAGTTTGCGATTATTTTTCGCGGAATATTTAATCCAAATGGATTAGGAAAAGGGATAACGCTAGGGAAAATACGATTTGCCAGCAAAATATTTGGCAATGAGCATAACGTCACGCCACCTACGAGTAGTTTGGACTTGGCATAAATATATAGGACGATAGAGGGATATTTTGAGAAGTGGAAATAATTTATCACGCCAATCGCTTTTGACATGTTTCATAAATATTGATTTGAACAAAATCATCACCATCCCTGACTCCTTGGGGCCTGGGGCACCCTCAATTATCAACCGAGTGAACTTCCATCTGAGCCATGAGCCCCGTAAATAACAGAATACTGTGGTCTTCTTGGGAAATATTTACTTATACGCCACGTTGCAGTCCAGATCTTGTGTAGTCTTACCTGAAACAAAAAGTCAAAAATATTTATCTATTTCAAAGAAGGTCACAGCTGTCCTGGAGAAGTATCTGTATCTCACAGAAAACCGCAGCCAAATAAAAACCAGTAGGGTCGTACTGATCGAGTGAGTGAGATGAAACATCTTTTTTTATACCACTAAGGTAGCAAACAAGTACACAGCCTGCCTGATGGCAAACGGTCACCGTAGCCTATAGACAATTGCAACACTAGGGATGTCACTCGTGCGTTGCCGACCCTCTAAATATCTCGTGAGGAGTCGCTGTGTTAACAACAGGAGTTGCAACCTGCGGGTATTACTCGCTTCATTAACATTCACAGCTCTTCTCATGCACGTTCGCCGGCATCTGGGGATCCTGACGTCATCCTACTGATAAAACATTTATTTTCTTCTTTCTAACTTTGTTCCTTCACTTCTTTTCTATTTCTCTTGGCATATTATTATGGTATTTCAAGACACTGGACATTGTAGAACTGAACGTCGCAAATACACATCTTTGAAAGCTAGACATTTCGATAATAAACTAAAAAGTAAGTACCACCGCTACCCAAAAAATTCTTTCCACTAAAATATTGCCATGTGAATATAAAATGCAATGGCTTTTTAACCATTGAATTAATGCTGAATGTATGAAAAATTATGTAACTAGGATTCTGTTGGGAGATATGTCGCATGCAAATATGGACGTGAGGTCCGACATTAACGCTGTTCGTAAGGATGGGTCCATAGTGAGGGTAGAACGGAGAGTATTTTTTTGGATGTGAAACACCTATTGGCGTGTCTTGGCAGTAAAATCGAACGTAAAGTATGCCGTGACGGGAAATGGCATGACGCTCTCGCATGCCATCATGCCCCCTCTACGCCGCTACTCTCGACTCCCTTGCGTGTGTACGTGCGCATGCTAGACACTTCATTGCGTCTCTGCATGAGATGTTTACTATATACATACTTATACATGCGATGGTTTTTGATTTTTATCTATTAAAAATTCTCTAAGATGTTTCACATCTGCCGGGCGTCCCTTGACGGCCACCATTTTTTTTTTAATACGTCGGGTAACAAACTAGTTCGTAGCATGTTTCTTTTTATGCAACGTCAGGAGGCATTCAAGAATACGGCCCACATGATATAAAGTTGCACCGTAGCACAGCCCCTTGAATGGTCCTTTCATACGATTGGCCTTGCCGCCACTAGGGATATACACGACTGATTGACATGCATTTTCTCGGTGGCGCGGTGGTTAGCATAGCAACGCTACTTTGACACCAGAGCTCGTGGGTTCGATTCCCACACAGGACAAACATTTGCGTACATGACATGTCCGTTTTGGTCTGGGTGTTTTTAAGGGGTAAGGCGCATCAAAGCATCCCGTCTGGGCCAGAAATTTCACCTCAAGTAAAACCGTAGCCAAATACTAGCTCCCTGAAGAGTTGAGTGAGTGTGTGAGGTTACAAGCTCTTCGGTTGCTGTGTATGTAATAGAGATAGCATCGCGAGCGATACTAAATAAAAAATAAATAAATATTGTCGGACAAATTACACAGCGCCACCTAGCCCCAAATTAAGCGAAGCTGTGTTATGGGTACTAGACAACTGATAAATATACGTAAATACATTTTTGTTTTTGTAAATACATACTTATTATACATAGAACATACCCAGACCAAGACAAACAGACATATTCATGCACACAAATGTTTAGACTGTGTGGGAATCGAACCACGAGTGTTAGTGTCAAAGTAGCGCCACCGAGCTCGTCGATAATGCAAGCCGTTCATAGGTTACGGTAATCATTTTATATCGGGCGGGCCGTATGCTTGAAAGAAATAACCTATGGAGATACGATAAACCCGATATTACGTAGTAAATCAATGCACCACTACGGGTCGGCGGGTAAAGTGGAAAACGCAGCTCTTATTGGCTAGTTCAACATTGCGGTACATATCAGCAACGCATGAGTGACACCCTTGGTGTTGCAAATGTCCATAGGATACGGTGACTGTTTAACATCAGGCAGATCGTATGCTTGAGTGCCACCTTAGTGGTATAAAAAAAAATCGTATTATTTGATAAATTCTCCCAACGGTCAGTAGACTCGAATCTCCGAGATGTTTAGGCGCTAAAACACAACGTATTTGTGAGCGCGCGGTGCAGTCATGTGCAGTCAAGTAGTTTATTGGTGTATGGCCGTACGTTGTACAGAAAAAATCATTTAATTTTAACCATGTCTCTGCTAGCACTCACCAACATAGCAGCTGCCTAACAATGGGGTTTCAATGCATGAGATCGGATTTAAATTTCAAAGGGTGTGGTCTGAAACTGGAGCAATGCTTATTTTGAAATGTAGCCTATTTATTTTTCATGTATTTTCGGTCGGGTTTCAGGAAAGTTAAAGGGAGCTTTTTTCAAGCAAAGCGAACTTAATATATAGGCATATTAATTGGGTTATTGTGTTTTCTAAGAATATTTATTGCATTCTTTTCAGGAATACCGTTCCCATATGAAATCTATATGTTTGTCTGTGTGTGCGTGTGTCTGTCGCTTTTTTTCGAATATTCGAATATTGACTTCAGATTCTGATTAAGCATAAAAAAGTAGAATAGAAATGTTCAGGAACACCGTTCCTATCTCTTAAGGAACATAGTCAAAATGGCCGACAATTTAAAAAAGAAATGAATTGTTATATAATTGACGAGCCAGGTGTTCCTCTGGCAATGCAAGCTTACGCATTCTCAACTGGTTTTTATTGTACAACGTCTGAATTTATATACACATACGGTCTGCCTGCACTAAAGTGGTTATCGCACTATATGAACATTTGTAATACAGGAAGTATTCCTAACACGGCAACTCCTTAAGAGCTTACCGGTAATCTAACTCATACGCAAGAACACAACATGCCTTCAGGGATCTGTTATTAAACTGTGGTTTTTTTGTGAGATGGCGGTACTACCGTTAGTAGATGAAACATGCCGTAGCTGCCGTGGTTGCTCCGGTAGTCTCTGCCTTAGCTGCTGCTGCATGTTATTCTAGCGAATAACATCTATAACGCCTGAGGATGCCCATTGGAGAGGGGAAACGCGTGTCGCAGCGACGACCAGGCCAGTCATGACAGCAACGATGACGGGTGCATGCGGTTTCTGTTCCAGGAAAAGGGAAATCGTTTGGACGACCGCAGAAGCCTAGGCAGAGACTACCGGAGCAGCCACGGCAGCGTCGACATGTTGCATATACTAGCGGTAGTGGGTGGGTGCCTGCCGGCGCTAGTTTTCATGAACTAATTGGTAGCGGAAGCAGGTTAGATCAAATTGCATCTCAGCATTAAATTAACGAAGTATTATAATATTTACGATATGATACGATAGTCCGATGAACTGTATAGCAGTGTATAAGTATCCAAACAAACAAACAATTTTTTATGTGATTTACAGTCATCTCTTGCTGTATATGCCGTCCATATCATCCATCGTGTCAACTGACAGGCCCCAGGAACGCGTACTCCCGGCGTCCGCAGCACACAATCAGTCATGCAGACTGCCCACGTCGTGAATAGTCGATTTCCGACCCTTTTCAACCTCCAGCTACGACCCCGCACTCTAACTATTCAGCACTAGTTAAACTATTACCGAAGTTCGTGATGAGTTAACGGCTGACGTCATATGTGAAATCTTTAGGGATCCGTCAATAAAGAAGTTTTCCTACTCAGAGTTCTGTACACAAAGCGTAAAGGAATTTTACTGTTGTCACTGCTGTGATAGCCTATTGACCAGTGATAGTGCAATGGCTAAAGAACCAACCTATTGATCAACTGGTCTCCAGTTCTAAGCCTGGCTTGTACCGTTAAATTCGTGTTTTCAGATTTATATACGTACTAGCTCCGCTCGCGTGGAGTCAAATAACGTAGCCTATGTGTTAATCCAGATCATAATCTACCTACGTGCAAAATTTCATTCAAATCCGTTCAGCCGTTTAAGCGTGAAAGAGCAACAAACATCCATCCATACATACAAACTTTCGCATTTATAATATTAGTAGGATTTGTAATTGGGTGATAATTCGTACGAGAAATTATATTTCTAAAGACGTGTGGCTTAACCTAAGAGAAGTCAGGTGTTCCCTCTGGGTTGTGAAGGCCTGTCGGCAGTCGCTAGGCGTCAAGATCAGCCATGCAATTCTCTAAGCGACTCGTAATGGCTGTGTGCGTCGCTGTGATCACAGATGTCACAACTTTGACATCGTCTACTGCGATCACGGCTTTTTATTTGGTATTCTATAAGGCTGTAAGCGTACGCGAGGCTGTTTGCCTTGTAGAATTCCAATTCCAAACGCAGCCTTGCGGCGCTAGTGTCGTACAACCATGAAAAGCGACACTAAGGAATTGCAATTTTGTGGAAGGCTATAACAGCCGATGTTTCCGACGATGTAAGGATGTTTGCTCTTACAGAATTGCATGGCAGTATCTTCGCTACATTCTAATGGATTAGGTAACGCTAGTAAAAATACTGTAGTCACTTCGCTGTATGAACGTGATTTGCAGACATAATGTGAGATTTACGTACTTACATGAAATTAGCATATTTTGTGTAGAAATTCAATTATATTATTTTTCAGTTAAACAAAGACTGCCCTATACACATATTGCAGTCTTCATTTGAGCCATGAAGGAAATAACAATGTCTCCACAACAATAACCAACGGGTTTTATTAGCTAATTCGCGGATCAACGATTGAAAATTTGACGAGCTCGGTGGCTCAGTCGTGAATAACGCGACTTTGACACCAACGCTCATGGGTTCTCACACAAGGCAAAGATTTGTGTGCGTGAACATTGTTTGTCTTGGTCTGGATGTTTTAAGAGAGGTAGGGCGCATCAAAACGGCCCGTCAAGGGAAGTATCTCCTGGTTACCTCACTCACGCGCAGGAACACAACAACCCTCTAGGGAGTTGGTGTTTAGCTGCAGTTTTCTATGAGGTGGAGATAATTCCCCAGACGGGTTGCTTTGATGCGCCCTACCTCTTTTAAAAACACCCAGACCTAGACATGTTCATGAACCCACGAGCGGCGGTGACAAAGTCGCGTTATTAACCGCTGCGCCACCGAGCTCGTCGTCGTGCGACACTTCCTGCATTACAAGCGTTCACAGGCTATATAGTAACGACTTCACATCAGGTAGACCGCATGCTTATATGCCCCTCGACATTGTATATAAAAAAACGTCCCTGGAATATACTCGCATAATATCGGCAGGTATTTAGATTCCAGCCAAGGATATAACCATTATCGTTTGACCAATTATCATTAAACTCATACCGCATCGTTTCGAATTATATACGTACTAGCTCCGCTCGCGTGGAGTCAAATAACGTAGCCTATGTGTTAATCCAGATCATAATCTACCTACGTGCAAAATTTCATTCAAATCCGTTCAGCCGTTTAAGCGTGAAAGAGCAACAAACATCCATCCATACATACAAACTTTCGCATTTATAATATTAGTAGGATTTGTAATTGGGTGATAATTCGTACGAGAAATTATATTTCTAAAGACGTGTGGCTTAACCTAAGAGAAGTCAGGTGTTCCCTCTGGGTTGTGAAGGCCTGTCGGCAGTCGCTAGGCGTCAAGATCAGCCATGCAATTCTCTAAGCGACTCGTAATGGCTGTGTGCGTCGCTGTGATCACAGATGTCACAACTTTGACATCGTCTACTGCGATCACGGCTTTTTATTTGGTATTCTATAAGGCTGTAAGCGTACGCGAGGCTGTTTGCCTTGTAGAATTCCAATTCCAAACGCAGCCTTGCGGCGCTAGTGTCGTACAACCATGAAAAGCGACACTAAGGAATTGCAATTTTGTGGAAGGCTATAACAGCCGATGTTTCCGACGATGTAAGGATGTTTGCTCTTACAGAATTGCATGGCAGTATCTTCGCTACATTCTAATGGATTAGGTAACGCTAGTAAAAATACTGTAGTCACTTCGCTGTATGAACGTGATTTGCAGACATAATGTGAGATTTACGTACTTACATGAAATTAGCATATTTTGTGTAGAAATTCAATTATATTATTTTTCAGTTAAACAAAGACTGCCCTATACACATATTGCAGTCTTCATTTGAGCCATGAAGGAAATAACAATGTCTCCACAACAATAACCAACGGGTTTTATTAGCTAATTCGCGGATCAACGATTGAAAATTTGACGAGCTCGGTGGCTCAGTCGTGAATAACGCGACTTTGACACCAACGCTCATGGGTTCTCACACAAGGCAAAGATTTGTGTGCGTGAACATTGTTTGTCTTGGTCTGGATGTTTTAAGAGAGGTAGGGCGCATCAAAACGGCCCGTCAAGGGAAGTATCTCCTGGTTACCTCACTCACGCGCAGGAACACAACAACCCTCTAGGGAGTTGGTGTTTAGCTGCAGTTTTCTATGAGGTGGAGATAATTCCCCAGACGGGTTGCTTTGATGCGCCCTACCTCTTTTAAAAACACCCAGACCTAGACATGTTCATGAACCCACGAGCGGCGGTGACAAAGTCGCGTTATTAACCGCTGCGCCACCGAGCTCGTCGTCGTGCGACACTTCCTGCATTACAAGCGTTCACAGGCTATATAGTAACGACTTCACATCAGGTAGACCGCATGCTTATATGCCCCTCGACATTGTATATAAAAAAACGTCCCTGGAATATACTCGCATAATATCGGCAGGTATTTAGATTCCAGCCAAGGATATAACCATTATCGTTTGACCAATTATCATTAAACTCATACCGCATCGTTTCGAATCCAACTCTATTAACAGTAGGCTATAAGGCTCAAAGTAACGTTTATTGGCAAATGCAAGAGTGGCATTTTGCGATGGACGCCCACTCAATGGCTATACAGACATATTTTTAAACTTCTAGCGTGGTAAATAAGTTTATGCTTAAAACTGCTATTTGCCGTACCAAGAGTATCAAAGTATGGTACTCGTAGGTATGTGGCATACTGTATACCTACATCTCCACCATATAATTGTATATTCTAGAGATGGCTAAATTTGTTAAGTTGCACATATATTACCTGACGAGCCCTGTAGCGTAGTGGTAAGTAATGCTCGTGGGTTCAATTCCCACGTGGAACAAACGTGTTCTTTTTTATACAACGTCGAGAGGCCCACCTGATGTAAATTGGTTACCGTAGCCTATAAAGGCTAAGTAACACTCGGGCGATATCACGTCTGCTGCTAACACAGCAACTCCTTAGGAGCTTACTGGTGACCTCGCTCTCACGCAGGTACACAACAACCTCTCTACGGTGTTGTTATTTGGCTGCGGTTTTCTGTGAGGTGGAGGTACTTCCCCAGATGGGCTGCTTTGATGCGCTCTACCTCTCTTAAAAATATCCAGACCAAGACAAATATACCTATACGTCCGTGCATACAAATGTTTGTCCAGTGTGTAAATCAAACCACCGAGCTCCTCAAAAGCTTGTGTGCACGAATTTAGTGGTACATGACCCCAGGATTCGAACCCCGTACCAGTCGATTATCATCCCAGTTCCATGTACAGCTAAGAGCAGATTACGCTAAACTCTCGGAGTGCAATTGTAACTCTTATCACGAACGGCATAAGAGCGGTACAAAGGTCAAAGTGTAAAGCTTGAGCTGCACTTAGCTGTACACTCGGCTATAAATACTCGTTAATAGATTCAGGCGTTATTTTGCGAAAGTCAAATTTACATGCAATGTGATCTAACCTGCTTTAGACGTTAATCGTAAGAATAACTTGTAGCATGTTATTCTTACGATTAACGTCCACAACGCCTGATGATGCCTCGTGGAGAGACGAAACACGTGTCGCAGCGACGACCAGGCCAGTCGTGGCAGCGACGGTGGTGGTGGGGGCATGCGGATTCTGTTCCAGATGGCGGACGACCGCAGCAGCCGAGGCAGAGACTACCGGAGCAGCCATGGCAGCGTCGGCATATTGCACTTACTAACAGTAGTGGGTGGGTGCCGGCCGGCGCTAGGCCGCATGAACTAATTGGTGGCGGAAGCACACAAAGCCGGTTAGATCAAATTGCATATAAATACTCGCTTATAACTTTAATAGTAAAGTCCGAAAGTATCCTAACAAACTTACAGCGAATATAATATATATTTAATAGAACAAATATTAACTGATAGGGCAATGCAATTTATTGTTCTATAATCTACGAATAAATTCTATAATTTATAAATTTATTTGTTCTCGTAACTTCGTCCTTATTCCCTTTTCGCACCTGATCACATCGTTGTCAAACAGAAACAATAGAATATTGCCACTAAATCATGCCGGATTTAAACTGCTTAATATTACATTTCTGTATTTACAATAACTTAAATTATATATCTTTATTTAATTTCATATATTGTAAATACGTAATAAAAATTTCTATTAATTGTACCTACGTATGTATATATCTTCACGTCAGGTCCCTTGGTTGGGGAGTAGGCAGAGAGAAATGAGCGCTAAAATGTCTTTTGACATACATATACATTTTTGTTCCACAATTCATGTGATTTCCGTGGGAAGCGCTTGAAAATATAGCAACTGCTTCAGCGATTGTCATGACCCAATTAGTATTGTTTTCAAGCAAATTGTGCTGTTGACATAATGCATGAAATATTGGGCATACTACACCATTGACAGTTCGATGTGATTCAAATGATGTCGGCCGACGAACATTCACCAGCATTAACCGCAGTAGAAGCATTCGTCACTCTTCAAATAAACTGTGTAAATACGACCAAAAGCATCAGCAGAACGCACAACCGGAAAAAAATATTCATTGATATTTGTCAATTCGTTCTTGAGATATAAAATCATAAAAAACCGGCCAAGTGCGAATCAGACTCACGCACGAAGGGTTCCGTACCATTATCAATAAAAACGGCATTAAATCATGTTTGTTGTATGGGAAGTGGGGCACTTAAATATTTATTTATTCAGTTTTTTAGTATTTCTTGTTATAGCGGCAACAGAAATACATCATCTGTGACAATTTCAACTGTCTAACTATCACGGTTCTTGAGATACAGCTTGGTGACAGACGGACGGACGGACAGCGGAGTCTCAGTAATAGGGTCGGTTTTACCCTATGGGTCCGGAACCGTAAAAAGCGTTTCATATAAAATGTATGAGAAAATGAATTTTCATCATAATTTCTTTTTCGATAATGTTTTTTCCATGTTTTAATAGTTATTCTGCTATTCGAAGCGGAGACAAATCCAACAAAAAGATCATAAAAATCGGTCCCGCCGTTCTCGAGATATAAATAAGTAGTGTAAGCAACTCGACTTTGTTTTATATACATATATATTAACACAAGTCATGATTACTGTCAAGCGATCATTGCAGATATTTGTTAATTAACATGAGTAAACACGCGAATGTTAACTGCACAAAAACTAAAGAAGCACAAGTGCTTCATTAATTAACACTTGTCAGCTCTCAAAACCTGTATATGGTATATATTATATATACTATCCGTCGTTGGTAGAAATGAAAGCATATGAGTCACGATATGAAGCGGTTACCGTAGCATATGAACGCGGACCCTGGGCTCCGTAGCGACAGCGTAAGACGCGACCGGGATTATGATGATGACCGCAGCCTATAAACACTTGCAATACAGGAAGTGTTAAGCGCACGTCGCCATCCATACTGATGACACAACAACTCCTTAGGAGCTTACCTGTAACCAGACTCACTCCCAACAACAATGCAGGAAGTTGTTATTTAGCCGCAGTTTTCTGTGAGGTGGAGTTACTTCCCCTGACCGACTGCTTTGATGCGCTCTACTCCTTTTGAAACACCCTGACAAATACAAACAGATATGTTCATTCAAACAAATGCTTGTCTATTGTCTCTACCTCTCAAAACACCCTGAGCAAGACAAACAGCCATTCATGCACACAAATGTTTAAGCCGTGTGGGAATCGAACCCACGTGCGTTGTTTGAGGTATACAATTGCTAACCATTCCGCCACTTAGCTTCATCGAGCTTCTTTTTCTTTTGTTTAGTAGCTATTGGACAAGCTTATAATTGAAAACTCTCAGGAGGGAAAAACAGGAAAAGGGTTGAGATCCGGGATTGGTTTTTGGTAACATTCGTGTGTGTGTGTATGCAATATCTCACACGAAAATTTTTTGCCCTTATGGGTTTCGGTGTTTAGTAATGTATCAATTAAAAAAATTGGAAACAGTAGGAAAATGGTGGACACATGTAATTTTCATAAAATTCAGTACGTTCATCAATTGATACAACATATAGTTACTGCCTCATGTGGTAGAATATATAGTCAATCTACTCTACTTCTTCCAAGCATTATCACGTTTCCTAATCCATTACGATTGGCGAAAACCGCTAAACCCAAGGAATTATAAGGCAAAGATACTGATTTTGACATGGAGCGATGCCGTCAGCCTCCACGACTCCTAGCGAAAATCAGACTATAATTAGATTTGGTCTAGTCTTACTTCCTGTATCACAAGCGTACTTTACATGAAGTGGGCCGAAACAAGGAATCGATTCGACTATTTATTTACAGGTTTTTGTTACGTTAATTGTGTATTTTTAGTAGGTACATAATAGTATGTAAGCTTTTTTTACTTCATTAAAATTAGTTCCGCTCCGCCGCAACAAGAAATACATTAAAAAAGCAAGCTCAACTTGCAATGGTCTGTGTCAGTATTCATATTAAAAGCCACTATATAAATAAAACGTCTCGGTTATTGATTGAAAATTAATACCCAAACCAAAAAAAGATACCACGATCGCACACACGGTAAGTAATGAGAAGTGTCCCTCAATAAAATGGCCACATTAATAAGACCGGCACGAGCGTGCGAGCGAGACGCCGATGAAATTTGTATACTGTTTACAAAAAGAGAAATACAATTTGTAAAGGAGATTACACATTGAAAATTGAGGTTTCGTATATACCTAAAAAATAAAAATATCTCAGGAACCGGCGATGTGCGACTGTCCTTATATTAGAAGGTTATGGGGCTAATTGTGATATTTGTAAAAATTGGCAATACATACATACACATCATCACACCTGTCTCCCATGGGGATAGGCAGAGACTGGATCGCCAGCAGCGATCCAAATATACCCCTCTCACTTCTTCCACACTCATCAACCTCATGCTTGCTCTTCGGTTTTGGGTGCTTTTGATTTGGTCCTTTTTCAGCACATCACATTGAAACTATATGTGCGCGTCTAGGACGACCCCCTCCCGAAATCACCATTCACTCTTGCCTTTACCATTAGAATTGGCGAGGGCCAATACCTAATCCTAGGTATTTGGCGAACATACTGATTTTTACATAGAACAATGATTGCCTTCAGATATCCACAACCAGAGAGAGAAAACCAGACATCTTACGTTAGGACACGTAATTTGAATTATATTTTTTGGACGTGGGGATTTATTCTCTATCGTTTTAACTTAGAAATCGACAAATCCTGATCGCATAACTATTGTTTGTCAAGAAATTGCCTTTGCCAACAAACTTAGTTATATGAATCAAGGAAATGTCTCGAGTCTGACTCCCGTTTCCGCTTGAGGTTTAGATTATGTTTGCGTCAAATGTGAGTCAAGTTTGGGTAAATCTGGACAAGGTTTGGGTAAGGATGTGTTGAAAATTAAGAAAATAAAATTGAAAATATAAATTAAATGCCACTTTAGGAACGGTCGAAAATACTAGACAAACAAACTTAGTTATGCGGCCCAAGGTACGTACGAAACAGTGTGGTTAGTCCCAGCCGCACTGCACTTGTCTTATTTTTTTGTTTATTCTAGATAGATTTTTACTTATAGCATTGTTAATTAGTTAGGTATTGTATACCAAAATATTATTTACTGAGATATGCATATACATAAAAAATATGTGTTTGTGTTTTTTTACCACTGAGGTGGCAAGCTCACATAAGACCTGTCCGATGGTAAACAGCTACTGTTATTCAAACCCTATGGACAACACCAGGAGTGTCACTCGTGCGATCTATTTACACCTTTATAGAAGAACCTCATGCATTGTGTACTTTGAACTATATATACGTTAGCACTAGAGTAACAATTCCATACAACAATATTGCTTCAAAGAGGGCTTGATTCCAGGCGTCTTTTTTCAATTAATGGAAACTATGCGAAGATGGTTGAGAAATATATAAATAATTATCTCTACTAATGTATAAAGCGAAAGAGTTTGTTTGTATGCGCTAATCTACGGAACTACAGTTAAATTTGAAAAAATGTTTTTGAAGTAAAACTTCTTTACGCACGCTTGACTTGGGGAGCTGGAGAATGCGTGACGAGAGCGTTACGAAAAGTGTGATCGGGCGAGGCAAACAGAAGTTGCGAGGAGATATAAGTTAGTGAAGATAGAAAGAGAGAGAGTTACGTTTCGTATATTACTGTAAGGGCAAGAGACACACATTTTCGTTCTCTCATAGCCAGTTACGTTTCATATATCTAAGACACAGTGCAGGCCTACTGTCTGTAAGTTTTACTTCAGTCGTGTGGTCTAAAGCACACTCGTTTTTTTTTATTTAAAAGACTAACTCTTGAGGAAAGTTGTAGGCTATTTCAACTATGATACGAACCTTATAAGTCGAGAAAAAGGAGGAAAATAAGCGATCCCACGAGATACCAGGATACGCGCGAAAGAAGTTGCGGGTTGCAGCTAGTGTATTAAATAAAAGCGTCAAGTGCGAGTCCGACTCGCGCTCTGAGGTTCCGTAAAAAAGTTTTCGCAAATTACTGTCGCAAAAAAAGGATTTCTTTATTGTGATGGAACTAAAAATTTTCGGTTTTAAAATTTCATGATTCTACGGGACGTACCCTATAGGTTTTGATTCCCTTGCGAGTGTCAAAATATGCGCATAAATAGCCGTATCTTTGGAATGCGTTGACTTACAAGTTTGATTTTTTCACTGCTCGAAGGGATTACAGACCTGTATATTTGATATTAATTTTAGCTTGATAGCTCCACCCGTTCCTGAGAAAAAGGTTTTGACAGACAGACAGACAGACAAAGTGATCCTTTAAGGGTTCCGGTTTTCCTCTTAAGGTACAGAACGCTAAATATGACGAAAAATTTACAATACATGCTTGTTGTAGTGATGGCTACGTACAACGTCACCTTTAAAGCCTAAGCCAATCTCACCTGCACGTGGTGCACCCTGCTTATCAACAGACGAGGCTCTGGCGAAAGAGAGGTAGGGCACGACGTTAGCCCGACAGGGATAACTCCACCTCACAGAAGACGGCTAAATAACAACTCCCAGGAGGGTTGTTGTGTTCCTACCCACCCAGTGAGGTCACCAGAAAATGAGGAGTTGTTGTGTTGCTAGCGTGGGTGGCAACGCGCTAGCGACATTCTTTTTGTTGCTAACGTTCATAGGCTACGGTAACCGCTTTACATTAGGCGGACCGTATGCCTGTTTGTTATCCGTCTTAGTATAAAAAAAACATCAAGTCAAAATTCATGCTCATACAATATTTTTGTATTTAATCATATACCTATTATCCCTACTCCGAATCAGAATTGAAAATAATCATAAAAATGTACATGTGTATACCTAGAAAAATTGATAAACACTATAGCTTGACTTACGCATCCCTAAAACGAAAAATACAAGCATACTCCTGCGCAGCGCGTGCGTGTGCGAGACTGAGATAGTTGCCAGGTTAATAATGAGTGAAAGAGACAACATACATGACAGATAAGCACTCATCGCAGCTATGTTGTCCGGTTCTCGCCCGATCGCGATATAATATTACGACGATGAATTATAAGTACTCAAAATAAGTCAGGGTTGTCAGCGGTAAGAAATAAATACATTGTGTACTAAGAGCGGAAACCAGAGAAATAAAAGCATTCTACCTTTATCCTGAAGCTTCTAAATATCCTTTTTGTTTGTAATTCCTTGACATCTGTATTACAGACAATGTTTTTCATCCCATTTGTGAGAAAATATTCATTCGATTTCAAAAAAGTTAGTGCTTTCTTCATTTTGAACAAAAATAAATTAATCGAAAGAAAGTTTGATAACGAGTTGGCAACCCTAACGAGAACGATAAATGGGCTATATTAAAATAGTATTGGATAAACATTTCAAATCACGTCAAATTCCTTACGGGGTGGACAGAGAGCACCGAATGCCTCATGACTCGACCCTTACACACCGTACTTGCTTTTTTAGGGTTCCGTACCCAAAGGTTAAAACGGAACCCTATTACTGAGGCTCCGCTGTCCGTCCGTCCGTCTGTCACCAGGCTGTATCTTATGAACCGTGATAGTTAGACAGTTGAAATTTTCACAGATGATGTATTTCTATTGCCGCTATAACAACAAATGTTAAAAAATAGAATAAAATAAATATTTAAGGGGGCTCCCATACAACAAACCCCCCGTAAGGGACTTGGCTTGAAGATATAGATAGAGAATAACCGTTCTCCTATACCATTAAAACAGGAAACAAGCTTACGTAGCCTGTCTGATTGTAAACAGGTAACGCCGCTTGTGGCCATTTTTTTTACACAACGTCGAGAGATATACAAGCATACGGTCCACCTGTTGTAAAGCGGTTACCGCTCTTACTAGGGCCTCACTCACACGTAGAAACACAAAACCCTCCAGGAAGTTGTTATTTGGCTGCGATTTTCTATGAGGTGTAGGTACTTCGTCAGGCGGGCTTGCTTTAATTGCACCACCTGAAGCTAAATAACTATTGTAGAAATTAAAGTCAAAGTCAAAATCTTTTTATTCCGTAAAAATGGCTACATTTGTTTGGAATCGTCACAATTTTTTTCCCTACCGTGCAGTTCATGACTAGGTGAGCACTGATAAAAATACTGCCAAAAAACTCAGCCATCCCTCTTTTGGTGTCCAAACAAATTTACATATTTTATTAATTACATTATAATTGGATCGACTCACTCCCAGGCATTTTTATCATTAATATAGTCAGATACTTTATAATATGCCCTGCTACACAATTTGGCTTTAATAGTAGTTTTAAATTTGTTTATTGACAATTCTCTTATATTGCTGGGAAGTTTGTTATAGAACCGTATACATTGCCCCATAAAAGAATTACTTATTTTGTGGAGACGGCTTGCATGTAACACAAGATTATGCTTATATCTAGTATTTATGCTATGAGTATCACTCTTTTTACAAAATGAGTCTATGTTTTTATGGACATACAAAAGATTTTCATAGATATATTGCGATGCGACTGTTAAAATATTTATTTCTTTGAATTTTTCTCTAAGGCTCTCCCGGGGACCAAGTTTGTAGATAGCTCTTATGGCTCTCTTTTGCAATAAAAAGATGGTATTACGAGTGAGAGTTAACATATCCCCTACATACATGATCATTATTATTTCAGATGAAGGACGTCCACTGCTGGATAGACCTACTCCATAGACTTCCACAGCAATTCTGCGATCTTCACAAGATCGTCGATCCATCGGTTCTCCGAGCGATCAGCAAGCTGAAGTGGTAGTGGGCAGGCATACACGTACACTGTTGACTAATATTGAAAATTAGCTCGGGCGATAGTGCCGAGATTTTCATTTGTTCTACCACTCCTATCTATGACGAGCTCGGTGGCGCAGTGGTGAAACGCGTTGTTACGCTACTTTGACACCAACGCCACGGTTCGATTCCCACACAGGACAAACATTTGTGTGCATGAACATGTCTGTTTGTCTTGGTCTGGGTATTTTCTATGTATAATAAGTATGTATTTACAAAAAAAAATGTATTTACGTATGTTTATCAGTTGTCTAGTATCCATAACACAAGCTTCGCTTAGTTTGGGGCTAGATGGCGCTGTGTAATTTGTCCGACAATATTTATTTATTTAACTTCACACCAAATCCCGTACGGGGTAGACAGAGAGAACCGAGCGCCACGTGACTCGATCCTTACATACCTCACTCGCTTCTTTAACATTCATTGCTCTTTTCATGCACGCTCGCCGGTTTCTAAGGCTCCTGACATCGCCTTCTGATAGTACACGACCAATTTGATCATGGTAGGTAAGACTTGGCCTTCCTCTTTTTTACACATAGGTGGTAAACAAGAATACCGCATGAATGATGGTAAACTGTTACGCTTAAAGTTGATGGCAATCCGTGCGTGCCAATCCTCCAAAAAATCTTTTAACGTATTCGCGGGAAATATTCTCTAGAACCGCACAGTACGCGACCATATTGATTCTATTCTATGAGGAAGCTTTGCTTGTGTTTTACCAAGTCATGGTAAATATGGCCTAGTAGATAACGAACCGGCCTAGTGACTAACTGGTTCCCGGTTTGAATCCTGGCATGTACCACTAATTTGTAATTATTGATTGCAAAGCGATGAAGGTGAATATCGTGAGGCAAAATGTGCGTCAAAGAAATTATATTTCGAAAAACCTGTGACCTTACCTGAGACAGGTCTGGTTTTCCGTCTGGTGTGGAGGACTGATGGCAGTCGTAGCAGCAGTACTTTCATCAAATCCTTAGGCTTCGGTAGCGGACCCCGCCAATTCTAAACGATTAGGAAACGCGATAACGGTAAGAGGAATGATTAGAAAGCTCAGATCGTAAAGATATTTATTTTTACTTATAACAAATTGTTAACAACTTAATATTTACAATGTAAATTTAGCGATTCTTATTAAAGCTTGGAACAAAAAAGTATAAGCTCTAAGTACAACCGAATAAAGAATACCTAAATAACAAGCGATTATGTTCATAAACGTCGAGTAATTAACCACATTAATTGTACTGTTTTATGTTAAGCTTATTAACAGGAAAATAAGATAATAACATGCTTTTGATGTACAGTCAAAGACAAATTTAGGTACACACCCTGGCACTTTATGCCGTAGCAGTAAAGGTGAGATTTGCAAGGGTTTGTACAACTTCGTCTAACGTCGTGTGTACAACTCAACGCCAAAAAAGTACAACTCGTCGCCAAATTGTACAGTTTCCATTATGGAAACCATTGGTTTAAATGCCATACAGTAGTAAAAGCCAAATCCCACAAGGGCCAAAAAAGAGATCCGGTATGGGAGTTAGGCAAACGTGTCACATAAAGAAAGTCTTCGTGGCGTGTAATACAAATATTTTTTAATTTGTTCGCCACGTTGTGACATTTACAATAGCTAATCATCATCAGAAACCGGGAAATCTGAATCTTCATACAGCTCCATTTTTCTAATCGTATTCGATACAATTTCATCCCAGATATCGTCCACTTGATTATCCGTATCAGCTATTTTTTTTACTTCACTCGTTATTATTTCAAAGTATGAACACAGAGTTATCTGTCCACAATTCAAGTTGGATTTTAGATGTTTTTGTACACTTTCTTTGGATAAGTTATTGTTTTCAGGCAGGTTTACATTAACAAACTCGTTTAAGATCGTCGCCGGTGTTAATTTCTCTATACATTTCGGTATTCTTAATACTTTAAATCCTCTCGATTCTAAAATATTGTCTATCTTATATTTACTCTTATTTGTGTTTGTAAACTTTTTCACTAAAACGTGCAACTCGTATTTAGACATGTCTATATCGTATGGGATATTGTGAATGTCTAACCATTCCATCATTTCCGATTTAAGACTGTGTAGCGTAGGCGGTGCATTAAGAATCTCACCATGATGTGGAGCATTGTTCATGATTATCACGCTGTATTCATCAATTACCGGCAAGAGCTTGTCAACCATCCAATCTTCGAAAATATCTGCATTCAATTCCTCAGTAAAGTCAATAGCTTTAACATCATTCTTTGAAATAGCGCATATTACGTAGAACATTGGTTTCTCAGGAATATTTTCTTCATAAACACTCTCGTAAGAGATTTTTCGAGATGCAGTCTCAGTCATATAGTTTTCATCGATGAAATATATGTTAAAATGTTCAGATTCATACTCCAAGAAGCTGCTTAAATAATGGTATCTATCAAAAGTAACTAATGGTCTTTCTATTACAACTAAACCGCTGCCAATTCTCTTCCACACAAAGTCCATTTGCATTAATAATTTTCGGAATGACTCTATATCCATGTATATGGGGAGTTGTCCTTGAAGTGTGGTATACAATTTGTATGACGTAGGAATAGTAGATTCTTGAAGGTAATGGTTTGTAAGTGTGTTATAGATGAGGGAACGGTCGATTGAATTTTCTATTTGGGTCAAATCATTAATCGGTACGTCATGCAATGTCAAAAGAGATTGTGGATGTATACCAGTCAATTCTGACGCTCGTTGCAAGTAACTCTTTTTAATATGAGCATTACCTTTTTGCTCGACGAATTCAGCCTTTAATTTCTGTGCTACACGACACAGTAACCGCATTGTCTCCCCTTCGTATGGTTCCGAAGATTTAGAAGTGCTTGGTTTTGCCGCCATCTTGTTTAGAAATACAAATTTGGAGCACTGAGAAATGAAACGACGTTACTTAAACGAAGTGCGCGGCAGAACTGACTGAATGTAGTGTACTGCGCAGAGCTACGAACCGACACGACGAACGAACGTGACCAGAAAAGCTAGTATCACGAGCTCTTTCTATCGCAAAATAAAAGAAAGAGATAGACATAATTCGTCCCTCGCACTTGGCTCCTCATTCCCGTTGCGCGATGGATATCGTACATCTATACTTCACACGCCCAAAAAAGGTGCGATGTTTAATCTTCTAATGATTGAAGTAATATTTAATTACTACTTTCGTTATATGAATACATAGAATTAACCTTAATTTTCTACAAGAGTTAATAAACAAATGTGAAAATAGTACTTAGTGTTTATTAATGAGTAGTGAACATTAAAAATAAAAGCAAATCTTTCAGTGTTACGATTGCGGTTAAGCCGCCGAATCCAATTTGATAGCATTATTGGTATGAAAAAGAATGGCAAAGACTTTTAATTTAATTCCAGATACACGTACGTTTTTTATGTAGTCCATTTTATTTCTGAAATGACTTAAAACGATTAGGATACCTTAAACTGTATATAGGTATATCTAAAGTTACAGTCAACGAGGATTTAATAATTATACTCCATTATAATTACGAGGTACCATTAAAAATAAAAACGTATTAATTTACTACAATTAAACTAAATAAATTTTATAATTTAAAATTCTCTGTAAATTTGAATGGTGACTGACTAAAAGACAGTTTATTTATTGAAGTATGTGAA
Organism: Pyralis farinalis; assembly: GCA_947507595.1. NCBI lineage: Eukaryota > Metazoa > Arthropoda > Insecta > Lepidoptera > Pyralidae > Pyralis > Pyralis farinalis. Next base: position 39,840,881 of record OX382258.1, read on the forward strand.
ACGTACAGAGAGCGTTCATGTAGTAATTACAGGATTTCATAAATGGAGAACAGCTATAAGTTATTCTAACCAAATATTATAGGTTTTCTTTATGCCTTTGTTGTATCAAGCTCCTACGGATTGATGCCTTACTAGCAAGGGTGACATACGAACGATACACCTTAAATTGTAAGTATTTATTAGGCTACGGTGACTGCTTCACATCAGGCGGGTTAAATGCCTACTTGCTACCTGCCATTCCATAAAACAATAAACACGACATACACATAATGTTATTGACATTATACTTTATATTATGTTATACCTGAATGCATGTAACTAAACATATTAAAAATAAAAGTCGGTACTGAATGTATAGTATTATTGTAAGGAATTAAAACGCCCAGCCTAATTTAGTGAACGCCATATCAACAAACCGAGTATTACATCAGCCGTTCGGCAACCGCCGACAACGGCCGATGCCCCGATGCTCGCGCGACGCGTCGCTTCCCCGCCCCGCTGCGCACACACCCCCGCCCCGCGCAGTTCATCGCCTATGTTCGATAAAGTGAGTCGCATTTACTTAGTGTTCATAATAATTTTACCTACGCTGATGATATTATGTAAGTAATAATTTATTTTAATGTCGCTTCTTTAACTTTCAATTTAATATAACGTATATTATGGTCTATACGTATATATATGGGTATAGGGTCGTATTTAAGACTAATTATTCTGTCGAGTCTCTTGCAGGGTAGGCAGATAAAAGAGTAAATATAAAATAATAAATGGTACTTTATTATACAACGTCGGGAAGCATACGGCTCATCTGATGTAAAGTGGTAGCCGTAGTCTATGAATGCATGCAAAACAGTTATATTTGCTCGTGCGTTGCCACCCCAGCTGCTAACACAAAACTTAGAATTGTAAAGTTGTGAAGAGCGCAAAACTAGCTAGGAAACTTTTCCATTTAATATTGAATATATACATATACGTATGCATAGGTATATGTATATATAGCTGCGGCTTACTGTGTAAGTGCGACGATTACGAAATTTGGTTGAAGTTATAGTACGTATATCGTACTGTTGCAAGTTGTCCTGCAGTAGGGACGTCTCGTTTTTAGCGTTCTATAAGATGTTTTTATAGTTATAGATACGTCGTACACGCTCTAGAATGGTAGTAGTATAGGTGGAAAGTAAGGTAATTACCCAATTCGCATTCAGTTGGGCGCCCTCTCGCGTCGCGCCTATACGTACTTCGGCACAAAGCATAAGTGTTTAAGATATATATTCATCTCTTTTTAACGACAGGTATGTCCTATCATTTGTCTCTTTGTTAGAGCAAAGTGTCATAATAAATAACTGTACGTAGATATAGTAGTACTTGCGCCATTTTAAAATATAATAATGTTGGTGTATAACATGTCTACCTTTTGATATGTCGCTGTGCGTCCCGCGTAAGACATGTGCGGGACGCCAATTGTCCCGTATTTAAGCACGTTCGCACTTTACAATATAAAACAAGTGTGAAATAATACAATTTGATGCGAACTACCTACTAACAACATTCGTTTGCTTGCTCAATCCGCCTCTCCCCCCTCCACCCGCTACCAAAATAGATTCGACTGTTCTGCAGTCGTATTGAGAAAACCCTCCTTTTTTAAAGTCGGTTTAAATAAGGTTTGTAGACAACTTCAAAACTGTTTTAGTATAGGTACCTAAATTAAAATATCGCATATGTAAAAACAACAGTGGATAGGCGTGGACTTTAATGAAGTCGGTTCTTTCATTTCATACAATTTTTTTATTGGTCTTCATGTAATTTAACGTCTTTTTTTTATGTACCGCTATTTTTAACCACTTCTCGCATTGTGATCGCAAGTTTCGGGACGAGTAGACGTGCGCGGGAGTAGATGCACATAAAAAAAGTATGCTGGAGAACTGTCTTACAATTAATATGTATCGTTCAGTTTTATTGGGTGGTTACATACCTAATATTAGTGACTACTTAATAATAGTTGACAGTCCAACCCCTGAGGAAGAATATAGATAGTTAACATCACCCTACGACCTTGATTTGTCAAGCAACATTACTAGATATGACGTAAGCCAAAACCACTTACATGAACTTTCTTTTTTGCAGCGATTCAAGAATAGATCGTCTGAAGCCATGGCATCTACAAATGCATCTAATCAAGAACTAAATGATCACAAACAGAAAGTGGAATTAGTAAAGTGTATACTATTAAAATGTCAGGAACAAGAGCAAAAGAATATAATTTTTAACAGTCTGTACTCCACAATAATGTTCTATACGGTAGAATCCACGCAGAGTGTAATGAACGCGCTAAATAGTAAGAAGAGAATAGATTACAAGCAATGGAGTTCAAGAAAACCAAGTGAAGGAGCTGCAGAAATATTAGTGAAGGATATACATGACATACTATATGCACATTATGTTCACAACAGAAATGTGCTTTTGAAAAGTGACATTCTGAAATGTATCGCAGTACATTTCGGTGTCTTCAGCGGTTTCGGGCCTTTGTTAAAAGAGAAAGGTTTTGTTTGGCGAAAAGTACCAAATACGAATAAATGTTTGCTCATTGAAGATCCAGAACAACAAGCAAGAAGGATTAGTTATTTATTAAACATAGCACACTATAGGGAAGAAATGAGACCATTCATTTTTGTGGAGACAAAGGTTAGAAAAACTGTTTACTAACTACTCTTTTCATTGCCGATATATTAAGGATTTGATTTGAGATATTTATTTATTTATAAATTTCCTGGCAATTTGATAAACGTTACTTTGTATTGCTGACATCTACTAATTTGTTGGTAAAAACTATTAGATTCCTTACGCATTAACCATTCGTTACTTGAAGTATAATAAATACCCTTAACTACGACTTTGTAAAGAAATAGAAAGAAATTATATGACATCTTCATATCATTCAAATGTTTTGTTCATGGTTCCTTAAAACCTAATTTTATTTTTCAGAAAGTACATACTATACCAAACAAAAATTCAAAAGAGGAAAAAAATGAATATGTGCTACTGGCTGCATCTCCGCAGATAGGTCTCATAGATATATCTTTCCTCAGTACTGATACTTCCATGGACAAATGGCTGGAAAACGAAGTATATCCACATTTGAACTCCACGACAGTACTAGTATATGAAGATAACCCTGAAGATTTCTCGATAGTATCGCCAAAACCTGAGAGCACTAAAAAAGAAATGATAGAATGGCTAGAAAGCAATAGGATTGCACATCATCCTGAAATGCGCAGAGCAGAGTTATACAAGCTGATTGAGATATATGGAAAAAATGAGCCTATATGCCCACGAGACGAAATACTGAAAGCTAAGGGTATAGACGTGCTACGATGTCCCAGAGGCTGGCCTCTGCTAAATTACTTCGATGGCCTGTGGCGTCGCGTGGAGTTACTGAATTTATGGAAAACTGAGACAACAGCTACCCCTAAGAAAGCTAGTAAGAAGATTTTAATCAAGGATCAGTTTCTTAGTACCATAAATATGTTCACGATTGGTGATGACTGGCAAAATTTTCACAAAAAATTGAACGTGACTGAGATCGGGATATTTGAAAGAGACATGGAATTAGAAGAGGTCATAGATAAACTTTTGACTATGGCTAAACATGAAGATCTGAGTACAATACATCTATCTGAATGTAGCGACGTAGAAGAAGTTTTTGATAAATATGATTGTATCATTACGGATAGATGGAAGGGTGATAACGACGATGAGGTTATGGAGGTCTTTTTGGATGACTAGTGGTCCTTTCGTGATAACTAATTCTATTAAAAATAATATTTTTAAATTGTTCTTTTATTTTATCATGTAAACTAATTAATAAAACACGAATGTAAGCACGTGTGTTTTCGTCTGGTTACTTGTTTGTACGGATTGTAATGGAAAATATATAAATAGTCTATATATCGTCATGATGGAAACCAGGCGCGGGCTTCTTTTTTTAGAATATTCCTTGAAGTACGAGGATGGTTCTTACGAAGAGAAAACTTTAAAAAATTGCCTAAAAAGTCTAAAAAGAACTCTTTTCTATACAAAAGATTCGTAATAATACTTAAATTCGTAATAATACTAAGATTCGTAATAAGACTTATTAACTTTCTTTTTTTTATCTTACTAGCTGACCCGGTGTCCCGAATAGCAGAATAAGTATTAAAAAAAATGAAAGAATCGACTGTTAGGCGGTACGAAGTTCGCCGGGTCAGCTAGTTGAGTATAAAAATAACTTTTTTTTATACTACGTCGGGAGGCATACAAGCATACGGCCCGCCTGACGTAAAGCGGGTACCGTAGCCTATTAACGCCTGCGATGTATTAATTATCACTCGCGCGATGCCTCCTCTGCTGCTTATCCAGCAACTCCTTGGGAGGTTGCTGGTGACCTCACTGACACACAAGAACATAACAACCCTGGCTGCGGTTTTCTGTGAGGTGGACGTACTTCCCCAGATGGGCTGCTTTGACGCGCCCTACCTCTCTTAAACTCGAACCCAGACTAATATGATTACATTCAAACAGCTGTAATGTACGTTAAAATTTAAAGCTTATCTAGATTCGAGGGCATGCGAAGAGAGAGGTGTGTAAGGACGTAGTCATGTGGCGCTCGGTTCCCTCTGCCTACCACGGAGGGGATTTGGCGTGAAGTTCTAGACAGATAAATAGGTCTGGATTCGCACCGTTATTTGTAATTACAAGATATGGCGTGCGTAGTGATATCCCAGTGGATAAAGACCCAGCCTATTCAACCGATTAGTCCCTGGTTCAAATCTTATTTTATTTTATACAAAGTCGGGAGGCATACAAGTATACGACCCATCTGATGAAAAGCGGTTACCGTAGCTTATAAACGCTTAAATACATTAAATATTACCCGCGCGATACCTCTGTTGTTAAGACTGCAACTCCTTAGGAGCTTACTGGGGAACTCATTCACACGCAGGAACATAATAACCCTCTAGGGAGTTGTTATTTGGCTGCGGTTTTCTGTGAGGTGGGGGTATTTCCCCAGGCGGGTTATTTTATGCGCCTTAACTTTCTTAAAAACACCCAGACCAAGACAAAACGGCAACTTCATGCACACAAATGTTTGTTCTGTATGGGAATCGAACCCACGAGCGTTGGTGTCGTGTTTTCAGATTATGTACATATTTGTATTTATCACTTGTTAGACGAAACGTGGACGTCGGCGTCACAGCCTCGTGAGGGCTGAATCATTTTCTTGTCAGAAAGAAAATATTAGATTAAATTAGCTGACTTACGCACTTATATTTATTGTACACTACATAATTTTATTTTACAGGCCTTATTGCTAATCAAATAATGACAAAATTTAAAGCTTTTCTAGATTCGCAAGCGTGCATAGAGTGAGGTGTATAAGGGCCGGGTCATATGGCGCTCGGTTCCTCTGCCTACCACGCAAGGGATTTGGCGTGAAGTTCTATATAGATAAATAAATCTAGACTAGACGAAAGAACGACGAAACAGATATACAATGTAACAGTGGAAGGATGTAGGAGCCGAGGAAGACCGAGACTAACCTACCATGACCAAATTGATCGTGTTTTATGCACCTGAGCACCTGTGATATACAGGTACTCCGGCTTTGATCATGTGATTCGATTCAGAGATGAGCTGTGAGAATTGTCGACAATCCTAAGCTTACACACGGTATTGAACCCTTAAGTTTAAGAAGAGATTTCCTTCCCTTTGTGTGTTCTACCGATTGTACAACGGCTTGTGTTCTGAAGAAGCAGCATTTTAACCACTCCGGCATTTTAATATTGCCGTCTAGCTTACACTTTAGTAGAATTACGTCAGAGCCCCTCTCCTTCGTTCTTCATCAGCCGTCGCGGCGCTGTGCCTAAGAACAATGTTAATTTTGTCTAGTACTTAACTTAGTCTTTGGTTACATGCATTAAATTTTGCTACAAGTTCCTTAAGCAGTTTAATGTCACCACTTAAACTAAATACCTGGGCCACAGTAAAATTTAGCGCTCATGGCGACTTGTAAATGTTTGAAGTTTGAAATGATATTGTTTTGAGATATATCGACGAGCTCGATGGTACAGTGGATAATAAAGCTACTTTGACAACAACGGTCGTGGTTTCAATTAACACAGGATAAACATTTGTGTGCATGAATATGTTCGTCTTGGTCTATGTGTTTCTAAGAGAGGTAGGGTGTATCAAAGCAGCCCGTCTAGAGAAGTACCTCCACCACACAGAAAACCGTAGCCAAATAACAAATCCCTGGACGGTTGTTGTGTTAGCGCATGTCACTGTGGTCACAGGTAAGCTTCTGAGGAGTTGCTGTGTTGGCAGCAGAGATGGCATCGAGTGATACTTAATGTATTACAAACGTTCATATTCTTTGGTTACCGCTTTACATCAGCTGGGACGTATGCTTGTATGGCTCCGGCATTATATAAAATAAATACAAATCTTAGCCAAATCCTTAGGCTCAAGGACGGACCCCGTCAATCCTAATTAGAAAACGGGACATCTCTACGAAGAAAACATTGACTGTACCGATTTAAAACAACACAACTCTCTTACAATTAATTTAAATTTGTACAATAAAGTTGTTACATACTTTAACCGAGGTAAAAACCGAATGAAAATTTTTCTTAAATTCAATTATAAGAGTAAATCGTACCTGCGGCAAACATTCAATTACAAATACACGATTCGATTACAACTCTTTCAATTACCACCTTATTTTTAACGAGTCAAAATTCAATTTGCAAACGTATTGTGTTTCTACATTGTTCAGGTACATGTAGGGTTATCAACCAATCTACATTAAAATAATGCTCGCTTTCAAAATTTTTTAACTTTTTTTCTGCTTAGCGTGTTCCCGTTTCGTAATCCGTTGAGATTGGCGAAGTCCGCTACCTAAGCTTAAGGATTTGGTGAAGATATTGATTTTGACTCGGATTGGTCAAATATATAGAACATAGAAGTAACATATGTTAAACACATATAACAACATCGTAACAGAGTCGATTTATATATATTTAATAGTGATGTACTCTATAAACGATAAAGAGTCTGCCTGTCTGTATAGTGTGTACGCAACTCTAAATACTACTAACGGATTTTGATGAAGTCTTACAAGATGATAGCATTGTTCGGCTACTTTTCGTCCCAAAACATTACGTGTACGAAACATTATCTACAAAAATAAATATAAAGGGTAAGACATAACAGAAATGAAGCATTTCTTAAATATTTGCATGGATATTACGTGTTCTATCTGTAGATAATTTCCAAATTAACGACAAAGATTGATATACATTAATTGCATTTTTTTTTCATAAAATCTATTCACATCACATGTTAAACTCAAGTAAAAAAACTACACATGAAGGCCAAGTCTCACCTATCACGATCAAATGGATCGAGTATTATTAGAAAATGATATAAGGGGCCCTGTGAACCGGCGGCGGGTCCGCATAAAAGGAGCTACAAATGTCAAAGAAGCGGGCGAGGTGTGTAAGGACCTCGTCTGACGGTGCTTAGTCCTCCCTGCCTACCCCACAAAATACCTTGCGTGGAGATACAGACAGATTAGACAGAAATTTACCACAATAACCTCACATAAATTTCTCAATAAATTCAAATGACAATTTACGACAATAATCAAAGACTGTTTATTTATTTATATAATTATGAGAAATGTGCAAATTCCGTTCATTTAGAAGAAAACCGTTAAGGGTCTTCGTAACAGGAATGAAGTATATGCGTTACTCTTCAAACTTCTTTTCATAAAGAAAAAAATGATGTAAAATTTAGAGTAATTTTTGGCAACCCTAAGCATAATTGAAATTACTATTAGACTAGACAAGTAGTTAGCTTTGTTGGAAAGACTACCTTAACAGCAAGATATTAGGTTTAATATTACTTCTGGTATTGAACAGATGTTATCCCATACCAGCAGAAATGTTACCTCCAGGTTCTTTAAGGTTTTTAATTAACAGGGGAAGAGAAACAGCGTATCGACTGTGTGTTCGAAATAGTTGGCATTCATGTTTGCTCATAGATTAATGAACTTGTACTTAGTTGCATTAATTAGGTACCAGCAACTACACCATCCCTTTATGAGATTCCATTATTAAGAGTGTCTGGAGAAGTCTCACATCTCACAGAAAACCTCAGCCAATAACAATTCCCTGGACGGTTGTCGTGTTCCTGCGAGTAGTTTAGGTTACCAGTAAGCTCCTAACGAGTAGCTGTTAGCAACAGAGGTGGCATCGCGCGAGTGATACTTAATGTGTTGCAAGCGTTCATAGGCTACGGTTTACATGGGGTGGGCCGTATGCCTGTGTGCCTCGCGACATTGTAAAAAAAAAAATATACATTGCAATATCAGAAGCATCTGGATAAGAATCAGAAGATTTTCTGCCATCTTCGGAATATTGAGAAAAGGTTATGCGAGAAGATCTCTTGAAGAGTCTTGACCTCTAATGAGGAACACACAGCATGTGTACAGTTAGGAGCACGTTACCCTTGATATTCGAAGTGCGATGGTAACTCTTATTACGTACAGCATAGGAACGGTTCAAAGAAAAAAATGTTACGTTTGACGGGCACTTTGTTGTACGGTGAATGGTGCCTTCTTGTTCTGGTTTGGCATCAATATAGCTGTCAAACAGACCTGTATGGAAATGAAAGGGAGAGACAATTCGTTGCCTTCCTTTGTGTGTTCTACCGAGTGTAGTACATTGATGTATAGCAACCTATTTTGCAATCGCACCGCTAGCTATCGTACATGTCGGATAAAAATAATAGCGTGCTGTATGAAATTAATTTCCCATTGAGTTTGATTCCTTGTTGAGATTTTCCCAAGATATTCTTTACACAACATCGGGAGGCATACGGCCCACCTGATGTAAAGCGGCTACGCTTACAATACATATCAATCTGTCAGACCCCAAGGGCCTCCTTTGAGGCACGAAATGTATGGAAAAAAGTATATAACGGGCTCTGTATCACCGGCGCGATATCGCCTCTCTGCAACTCCTTAGCAGCCTACTGGTGACCTCATTTACACGCAGGAACACAACAACGCTCCAGGAAGCTGTTATTTGGCTGCGGTTCTATTTTGAAGTGGAGGTAACGCCCCCGGACGGGCTGATTTGATGCGCCCTATCTCACTTAATAACATCCAGACCGTGACAAACTGACATGTTCATACGCACAATTTTTTGTTCTGTGTGGGAATCGAACCCACGAGAGTTGGTGTCAAAGTAGCGTAACAGCGCGTTTCACCACTGCGCCACCGAGCGTTCCTCAAAAAAGGCGTGAGGTTTTAGAGGGTATTGCAAACTATCGCAGGTTAGGCAGGATTTCTAAATACTCATATATTATAAGCAGCGATATTCCAGTGAATAAGGAACCGGTCTGTTGACCAGCTGGTCCCCGGTTCAGATCCTGACATGTACCATAAAACTTGTGTTTTAGGAGTTATCTACATATTTGTAATTATCACTTGCTCGGTGGTGATGGAAAACAACGCAAGGAAACCCGCACGACCAACAAATTATATTTCGAAAGACGTGTGACCTAAACCTAAGAAAGTTCTAGGTTTCCCACTGGGCCGTGGAGGTCCCACGGCAGTCGCTCCATGTCAAAATCAGTATATAATCCTTAGGCTTGGGTAGCGGACTTAGCCAATCCTAATGGATTAGGAAAAGGGATAACGCAACGCAAAAATGAAGAAGACTAATTTGTGATATACTGTTTGCAATCAGGCAGGTGCCGAATGCTTGTTTTGTATAAAAGAACACTAGTTAACAAAGTTTATTTATCCATAAACATTACGTTGGATTCTGAAGTTAAAATAAATAAGTCGCCATGTTTCATAGAACTTGTTTTTCTATTGCACAATATGCCATTACAACTCTGGTATTATAGTACAAGAGACCGGGATATTACAGAGTATAAATCTTGGTTAGCTAGGGGGAATTATTCAGCGGGAGAGGAATCGTATTACATTATTTTTCGACAACCTTTAACCATTGCGGATTTTAAATGAGATTTCAGTATGTTATGATATATAATAAATGTTATACCAGACAAAAAAATGGCACGTCACGAACTGATATTTCTAGATTACATCATCTGAACACATTTTAAAAACGAATAATTACTTATTGAATAAATCGATCTCGTCTAGAATAAATATTTAGTAGACCGGTGTAGTAGCTCAAGAGGTAAAAAGTCTTTCAAAGAAGTATCTGTAACTACTTACTTATGATCTGCTATCGTCTAATACATAATTTTGAAACTGTGCCAATAATTTAAGATATTGAATATTCGATCCAATGAAATATTTATAAGCTACATAAACAATTTAAAATGCCATCATATCGATACATAATTTTAAACTGTTGACAGTTGTTGACGTCACTAATGAAAGTACAGGACTAAATAAGGCCGAAAAATCAAAAACGGAGAAAAACAAACCGCGATAAGTCCCGTACCAACTTACAATAGTGACATATCGATACATTTAAATTGTACGTACAATGCTTAATAATGATTTAGCCCAAACCAACTGACCTACATACATGAGATTTGGATAGTAATTTCCTTGCCTTCACCGAGAAAGGACTTTTGTAAACAAGCACGGGTAATAGCACAAAGTACCGTGGAATGTTTCGTTTTTGCATATTCGTTTAAAACAGCGTTTTGCGATAAAGAACTAATAATAAGTGAGTACGTATTTGGTTTATTTGTTGCTGTTATTTTGACAAATTGAATCTTCGGTATGTTCAATTTCTATTTTGCTCCAAACCTTTTGTTTCAAACGCAGCGTTACTCTACGACGGGGCCACTATACTGTTATATATCTATTATTATTGCAATTACAGGTGTCACCATTGCACCTTCTTGCAGTTACTACATATTGGTAAGAACAGACTACATCACTACACACCGGGGATAGCTGCCATCAGTTGTGTAAATCAACCGAGTTTAATGCATTAAAAATATGATGTGTCTTTGAATTAAACAATTATTAACGGTAGTATCGCGAGTTTTATTTATTTTGTTGAACCTGACGTTTCGAATGCTTTGCAGCGTCCGTGGTCGCAGGAGGACTTCAGGTTCAACAAAACAAATAAAACACGCGATACTTCCGTTAAAAATTGTTTAATTCAATGTATAACAATCGCGAAAACCTAAGACAATACTATGATGTGTCCTCTTCAATGCTAGTGGTTGTATTTATGATTTTAATAATGTAAGCTTTGAATGCGTTTTTGGCAAATGTTAAACCCGCCAAATATCAAAAGGAAAACCACTTTCAAACCCCTAAGTCGCCCTGGGCATAAGGAGCTGTTTTAAAGGTTTTTTTATTCAAATATTTGGAACAAAGCAACTGGATATTATGTTATGTATGTACATGATTTATCTTTTTTACCCAACTGCAGAAGGGTATCATTTATTGCGGATATATGTACGCACACGGTAGTGTGTTAGGCCAAGATATAAATATTAAACGTCATGTAATGTGTGCACGGACCTTCAAATTTGGACTTCTGGTGGAACTTGTAATGCAAATTCATAGAAAAAAAACACCAAGGTTAAGTAACAATTGTCGCAGTCATTAAATTAATGGGTTTCTATCGTCGATACAAGACGAGGTAAGGTGGCAAACAAGCGCACGGCCTGCTCGATGGTAAGTAGCTACTATAACCTTTGCCGACCATGTAAAAACCCATTCACAACCGTAATTAAAAAGCCTCATATTGTACGTAGTTCCTTGGAGAAATCATGTCGAAGCCATTTCACGTCTAAAGAGTTCTCGATGGAAAATAATAATAATAAAATATTTATTTCTCCCATAAATTATACAAGAAACAGAATATTACAGATTGCTTTGTTCATAGTTATGGGAGACTGGTGCCTCAGCTAGGCAAGCCTGTTTTTCAGGACACCAGCCCTTCACCCTAGGGTATTGGCTTAGTGAAACAATATTCCAATTTCAGTAACATTAATTAAATGAACACAGAAAAAAGTAAAAGAGTATTTGTGCCTGTAACCAGACTTCAGTATGTGTTTGGTGAGATGAGAGTTAATGTGTGAATTGTGAATGTTGTGTTTGTGTGAGTTGTTTTGTGTCCTGCGTGTGAGCGAGTTCACCAGTAAGTTGCTGTTTTAGCAGAGGTACCATCACACAAGTGATACTTAATGAATTACAAGCTTCATGGGCTACGGTAACAGCTTTACATCAGGTGTTGTATAGAAAAAATTGGTCTTCTGTAAAGTCGGTTTACGGACGATAATTTTACATGTTTTACATGATAAAGTCATAAGAAACAGTTGACAAAACAGTTCACGTGTATGTTGTGTGCTGCCGCTGTCTCTCTGCTACTCGGACGCATCGGCCGATGGAGTGGAAGAGAGACAGATGCGTCACAAGCCGAATGCTTAGGCCGAATGTGCCTCTCCGCTTGTTCCGCACTCTCGCTTGCACGTTGGGCTCCGGCGGAACGTGACAATGAGTCATGTTTTTGCGTGCATGCACCCGGCGTTCATCGATTTATAAGACGTTATCACGTCAAAAAATGAGTTGCACGTTTGACGCATCTAGCGGAGTAAAGCGAGCTGCCAAATGTATGAAAACACAAGTCCGCTCCGGTCCTCTCCATCACTATAGAGTATCAGTCTAGCCAGGCAACAGATATTGTATTCTTTACCCCACCCCCAAACATACCTAATACCCCGAATACTTTATTAGTCTTCAGTAGCTAACATACTTAGAATGGTAATACCCGAATAATTGGTTTTCCAGTAAACAAGTTAGGTACCACTTGAAGGCGTCTCGTTAGTTAAGATCAAGTCCCAGTCGCTTGTTTCAGTCATTAAGTTAACAAATTAGGCCGAAGATGCGAGACTGGTCCCAAGTGATATGTTGACGTACCACAAGTTCTCGAATACGATTTGACGCGTGATGAGTCTCTATCGACGCTCGAGCTCTTTTTTTTCATACAACATCACACAAGCATACGACCCACCTGATGTAAAGCGGTGACCGTAGCCTATAAACGCTTGCAATAAATACATTATGTATCACTCGCGCGATACCACCTCTGCTGCTAACACATCATCTCCTTAGGAGCTTACTGGTCACCTCACTCACACGCGCACGACAACTCTCTACGGAGTTGTTATTTGGCTGCGGTTTTCTGTGAGGTGGAGTTACTTCCCTAGACGGGCCGCTTTGATGTTCCCTACCTCTCTTAAAATCACCCAGACCAGGTCATGTGGGACCCGAACCCACTCGATTTCACTTAGCGCTTGCTTAGTTCCATCAGTCAGTCCAAAAAATTGTCAACTAACCTTGTTTAATATTACTTAAACAGATAAGTCTTTTTAATACAACGACAGGAGGAATGCATGCATACGGCGCACCTGATGTAAAGTGATTAAGGTAGACTATGCATGCATGCAATGCAGGAATCATTCCTTGCACGTTGCCACTCCTAGTGCTAACCCTGAGATTACTGGTAACCCCACTCACTCGCAGAAATACAACCGTCCACGGAGTTGTTAGTGGGCTGCTGTTCTATGAAATGAAAGCACTTCGCTAGTGGCATTGCTGTCATGGATTCTACATGTTAATTTTTTTTAATAAAAAAAAATAGCTAGTAACTCAAGTTTACAAATATTATTAGTATTCCTATTCCTAATACTTACGCACAGATGAAACGATTGCGTATAAATGGAGCATTTGAAAAGGTGAAACCGTTCTAGAGTGTGTAAGACTCGAGAATCGAGAATTCCGCACGTTGGATTTCGTCAATGAACTTGTTTATACAGAATATTCGATAATGTATTAAAAAACTATGCTGATGAGAAACAACATCCTAATTTTCTTCGTCCATACCCAAACGTGAACTCAAATGTTACTCAAACCTCATCAAAACCAATACTCAAAGATTACTTCAAACATTTTGTGGTTATAAAAACCTTTGCAAAAGCTTACCGAGAGTTATTAGGCTACTCTCTTGTACAAGGCGATTTTATATCACTCGGATTGGCTATTGAATGTTGTATCCTACATCTCTTTCACCAGATTCTTTAACCATTAGTTATTCGAGTATCACCCTAAAGTAATACTCGCACGTACTTTAATTCGAATTTCAATGGTAACGACAATTGAAACCGCACCATAATTGACACACATGATTAGATCACACATTAGAATTTGCATACAGCTAAATTAGACCGAGTTAGAACACTGTCCTCTCACTAATTGTGGCTTAAACTCAACTACTTACCACATGAATTGTACAATGTACCTAAATGCGTGACGCCGCATGGTAAAAAAGCCATAAAGAACAGTAGATCAATTTTACTAAAAACTACGTTTACGCTTGTCATTTGAGTCGCACAGGAGCAGTGTCAATGAATTTCTTCTTCAGTGTTACCCCGTCTCCTAATCAGTTAGGATTGCCAGGGTCCGCTATCTAAGCCTAAGGATTTGGCGAAGATACAGAGTTTTACATGGGGCAACTGCCGTCGACCTCCGCAACCCAGACGAGAAAACCAGACCATTCTTAGGTACGGTCACACGTCGAAATATTTTCAGGACGTGCGTGATCCCGTTTCTTAAACCATCAAGATCGGCGGGGTCCGCTACCTAAGCATAAGGATTTAGCGAAGATACTAATTTTTACATGGAGCGACTGCCGTCAGTCTACCATGATCCAGAGGGTAAACTAGACCTTTCTTAGGTTAGGTCACGCGTCTTTCGAAATATAAATTCTTGGATGTGGGAGCACGATATGTGTACATTGAAGATATGACGATGCAAATACTCTAACATGTGGTTTAAATGGGTCAAAAATAAACCCGCTAAAAAAAAAGAACTTTCGTTTGGCACAAAGCTCACTTAATAATTTTATACCTAACTTTGAAATCAACTTAAGGGGCCCTTCGTAACTCAGTTAAAACATTTTCTAACTACACACGTACAGTTTATGCACTAAACAATACGTCACATCAAGTTAGCGCCCCCTAGCGCTTACCTCACCTCAAAATCGACTTACGAAGTAAACTGACCCGTCTAACAAACTTACTTGAAAGTTTACTTAATGCCATTATGTACAACTAAAGAGAGCGTCGGGAAGCTAAAATGTTTTTTTTTATGCAACGTCAGGAGGCATACAAGCATACGGCCCAACTGATGTAAAGCGTAGCCTATGAACGCTTGTAACTTAATTATCACTCGGGCGATGCCACCTCTGCTGCTAACACAGCAACTGCTTAGAAACTCACTTGTTACCTCGCTCGCACGCAGGAACACAACAACTCTTCAGAGAATTTTATTTGCCTGCGGTTTTCTGTGAGGTGGAGGTGCCTCCCCAGACGGGCGCCCCATCGAGCTCGTCGTCTCGAGCGTACAGCAAGCAATATGGAGCTGTCAAGCGTTGTAAAAGGATGGCACTACATATCTGTACTCCCAACCACTAACGGTAATGTACCACACGACGCGTATGACATAAACGTCGCATCGCATTTGACCATTGATCAGGAATGGAATGACCCGAATAGGAATGTTCAGGAACACCGTTCCTATCTCTTAAGGAACATGGTCAAAATGGCCGACAAATTAAAAAAAAAAATTGAATTGTTATATAATTGACGAGCCAGGTGTTCCTCTGGCAATGCAAGCTTGCGTATTCTCAACTGGTTTATATATGACGGTATCTATTTTTTTGTGATCCAAAGCTACTACGGCACTTTTCAATTTGAAAACTTTTAATTTGTAGGAAAGATATATACAGGTAGTATAGTATTTATAGTGTTACAAAACATACATACAAAGTCAGTAGGTACTTCATCGATAGCGCGACTGAGAAAATGGTATTGTTTTTTCTTAACAAACGACTTTTAATTTACATCTCTTGCAAATATTTCTGCGAAACTACAATCGTACCTACAAACATTAAAGGTAATTTAAATACACTTTATTACCTAGTTAATCCAACTCATTTACATACACCACGTTTGTGTTTATAGTTCCGACTTCCAAATTTTATATCAATTACACATTGTGACAAATATATTTGGTCATCTATTAAATTTTTGCGTAAATCCTATATGTATGTATATCTTCAAGCCAGGTCCCTTGCCGGGTAGGCAGAGAGATTTTCTGATAAAACACGACCTATTTGGACCGTAAAACCTACCAGATAATTGTTGAAGTGAGTGTAAAATTATATCTTAAGTAATGCTTTGCTTATTCCTTGTAATCAAAATAAAACACTATATAAAATAAGCTACAGTAGTAGGTAAGTAATCTAAGGTACTAAATTTTTTAAGAGAGGTACGGCGCAAAGCAGCCCGTCTGAAGAAGTACCTCCACCGCGTGTTGTTGTTCCTTCGTGTGAGCCAGGTTACTAGTAATCTCCTAAGGAATTGCTGTTTTAGCAGCACAGGTGGCATCGCACGAGTGATACTTAATGAATTATAAGCGGGCATAGCCTGCGGATACGTTGAAAAAAATATATTTACTGATTTGATTGATCACCAAAAGATAAGAAATTTCAATGATATCTGTATTTGATTAGGTCACACGTATTTCGATACACATTCTCTTGGACGTACGGATTTCCTGACGATGTTTATTTTCATCGCCGAGTAAGTGATACATAATTATAAACAGGCGCATAACGAGAACATGAATTTAGTAGTAGCTGCCCACACCAGTGATTTGAACCAAGGACCAGTCGATCAGGTCGATTTTTTATCCAATATGCCGTCACTACTCGGTTATGTCTGTTCTTTCGTTTATTTAAACTATCTATTCATATTTTCACGCTAAGCCCCTTGTGGGTAGTCAGAGCACCAGCGATACCTTCCGTATTACAAGCATTCATAGATAACCACTTTATATCAGGTGGGTCGTATACAACGTAGAATAAACGAACAAATACTTTCTACGCAACAGCTCAAACTAGTTAGATGAACACAATGGCGACAAAATTTCATAATTCAATACAAATATAATAAAGATAAGTACAGTGAGTAAGTGAGATATATCTCAGATGTGCCTAAATTATTTACCCGGGACTATAATAAAGATGAGACGCAACAAGAATGCCTTAACACACAAATTTACAGTATTTCCCAGTTCAATTCTAATACAAAACACGAGATCCGCTTATTTTAGTAAACTTTCTCTTAATATTTGTTGGACCCGAATTAATTCACATTATTACAATGAAACACAAAACAGGTGACGTCAAAACAGCCTCACATCTTTCGTGCCTTTACAAACGAGGCCACCGAATATAGGTTACGGTGAAAAGGGACCTACACAATGTAATTAAGCGAAAACAACGATAAAGGTATAACTTGTTTTTGCCCTCGTTATATGATGAAATATCATTTTTGATATTTTTATTTCGACTACAGTCATCGTCATCATCCAATTCCGATCGTATCCTAAGCTTTCACTTCTGAGCCCGTGGTCTGTTGCGAGGAATGCTGCTTTTACTCCTTCGCTTCGCGCGGTCTTTAACATCACTTGTTGAAAGACCATTGGCACGCATATTATCCTGTACGATGTCAAAGAATGAGCCAACACTTCTTGGGCCTACCTGTCTACCGTGGCCCGGCGGAGGTGGCAGGGCTAGACGTTTATACCCAACTTGGTTTGCGTAATGACGTATCAGCGTAGGTGATCCTCTTGCAGTTTATCTGCCATGTTACGGACATGAATGCTGCCGCGATTACTGCAGTTCCTTACGCGATCCTTCTGCACTTCCAGCGAAGCATATGAATATAACACCCAGTACTTACTTGTGCTGCTCAAGTAACAGCGACGCTTTGCTGCCATGTAAAAAGACAGACAGGTCTACTGATGGATTTATAAAACTGTCCTTTCATCTTAACTGTATTTTAGGACCACAGACGATACCAGCCATCTTACGTCACTTGGTCTAAGCTAATATACGAGTACAATTCTTGGACAATGATACTTGTTTGTAGTGAATGCAGGGAACGGTGTGAAGAACGAGCTAACTGCACATAACGCGATACTGATTACAACGTAATTAGTGTAAGCGAGAGCTGGCTATTGTAGAGTGAGAAAGAAGAAAAATCGCGGTCAATATGCGAGCGTTGTGTAAATTCTGTACCGTAGCTATTGATGGCCGTGTTTGCAACAACGAAATAAGAACCTGTAAGTTCCTAATATTAGTCTGAAATTGACCAGTCGGTTTTAAGGTAAGCAGAGAGATGCTACGTTGGTTCGGACATTTAGAAAGCATGCGGAACGAATGCAAAAAAGATTTACTAGTACAAACTATGAGAATACAGCAGTCAAGAAATGCCAAGACTTTTATTCAAGATCTTTTATTAAGTTTATTACTGAGGGATTATGATGTTCCAAAGAATGTGCTAGGCTAGTTGGAATTTTTTTTGCATTTTTCTTGTTTGCACTCTCGACAAATAGCAATGTGCTATAAAATATTTATTTGTATAACTTTTAATGATAAAAGATAGTAATCTCCAAAAATATACAACAAATTCCACAAACCTCAAATTACATTGTAAATAAAAAGAGTACATTTTTCATTGCCGGCAGTGTACAAACACATCTGCACAGGAAAATTTACAATCACAGATATGGTTGCGGGATTTCATTGGAATTATTTAAGGCGACGCGTCGACGAGCTCGGCCTTAGATCTTATCTTTTAAATTGCTCACACACCCACCCTTAAGGGAAATGTCCGATTTGTAAAATTAATGGATAAGGTAGTTTATTAATTCGGGTGGTTTACCAAGGTTTTTAGATAAAAAGATTTACCTGCATCTTCCAACTAGAACATGTTTTCCTGGCGAAAGAGAAGTACAACACAGCTATTTTTAATACTAGCTTCTGCACGCGGTTTCCCTTTCGTTATTTCTGGTTATACCGGTTTTACACGTAAGTTTATATTACATTTCGAGCTCGGTGGCGCAGTGGTGAAACGCGTTGTTACGCCACTTTAACACCAACGCTCGTGGGTTTGAATTCCCACACAGTACAAACATTTGTGTGCATGAACATATCTGTTTGTCTTGGTCTGGGTAATTTCTATGTATAATAAGTATGTATTTACAAAAAATGTATACGTAATATGTTTATCAGTTGTCTAGTACCCATAACACAAGCTTTGCTTACTTTGGGGCTAGGTGGCGCAGTGTACTTTGTCCGACAATATTAATTTATTTATTTTATTTTGTTATAAAATATAACAAAATAATTTGCAATTATATTTTATAACAAAATAAAATATAATTGCAAATTATTAAATTTTGGGAGGTTTTCTTTTACCTGTATTGCAAGTTACTTCTTACCAGAATTCATGATGGTCGAGGTCGTGACACTCATGTAATGACTTGAATAATACGACCCCGACAACAGTTTTAAACGTCGTTGCTGCGCTTGTTCGAGTTGTTTGCCGGGCACTGTATCACTCTACCTTTTATGACATAGATGCATTCACTCACAAACATACACACACACACACACACACTCACACACATACACACACGCTACACAAACGCAAGTCCAACTATACAGATATATTACATTGTAATATACTCGTAGATTTTAACTTTAACTTCTTTTTCCTTTTTGTAATAAGTTTCTGCTCAAATAATGTATCACAGTTACAATCTTAATTAATGTAAATTGTGTTATGGAAGAGCGGTGCCCACTGGCACACGTGTTTTAGCACTTAAAAGAGGACACCAATCACATGTTTCTAAATATGTAAACTGGTTTTGAATAAATACATTATTAGTATTATTATTATTAGTTTTCCCTCTAGATTGTGGAGGTATGATGCTTCATGTAGACATCGTTACGTTCGCCAAATCCGTAGTCTTATGATACGCCCCCGACGACATTTTTCCCTCTGGATTGTAGAAGTCTGATGGCAGTCGTTTCATGTAAAAATAAGTATGTTCGCTAAATCCTAAGGCATAGGTAGCGGCCCCCGCCAATTCTAATAGATTGGAAACGGGATCACGCTAAGAAGACTGAAAAATACTATTTTCTTACTATGTTATTTTCTTACACTGTTATATGCAATAAAGAATATATATAAAATACGACGGTATTTATGATTATATATAGTATTTATGATTAGCGTTATTGCGATTAGAAAGTTGATTAACATACAGGTCTAAGGACGAGACATTAGTCTTTGTTTTCATTTCCAACTTGATACCTTCACGCGTCAATGAGAACAAGGAGACCGCCCGACTGATGAACGGACATCGAAATGTTCCGAAGGGATAAACGTACGTAACCACCTTTTTAGGTTTTACGTACGTTTTAGTAGAACCTTTGTGCTAGTTAGCAGGGCACACCGTTTAAAGGCAAGGTTGCGTTTGGCTCAAAAGATGACAGTGAACTCTGACACCACAAAAAGGTAAAATACCATTTAGCATTACATACATTGATGAGCACATGCGAGCACACGACAACCGGTGGCGCAGTGTTTAATAACACGACTTTGTCACCGACGTTCGTAGATTCGATTCTCAGGACAAATATTTGTTTACATGAGCGTGTCTGTTTGTATTGGTCTGCGTGTTTTAAGGAGGCGCATCAAAGCAGCCCATCTGGGGAAGTACCTCCACCTCGCAAAAATCCGTAGCCAAATAATAACTCTCTAAATAAGCTCCTAAGGAGTTGCTGTGTTAGAAGCAGATGTGGCATTGCACGAGTGATACTTAATGTATTACCAGAATTCATAGGCTACATTACATCAGGTGACCGTATGCTTATATGCATCCCGACGTATAAAAAAGTCCGCAGATATGTCAAAATGCCATATCCAAAAGTCTTAGCCACGAACATCCATGTCGAAATGTTAGCATATTAATAAAAAAACCCACAAAGGTGTTGAAGTAAATGACAGTGTTTAACATCAACGATCAACAGCGGTAACACGTATTGCGAGCAACGCCGCGGGCCGAGATTGTATTGTCGTATCAGATGGCCTTGTCTACAATGAAATTTCAACCTTATTTCAAACGCATACGTATTACGTACACTTGTATAAATAGTCCAAAATAAGACGTGACACATAAATTTGTATAAAAAATCGGATTTATTACTATGTACGTAAGGATGTTATTAGCATATACGATTGTTTGGTAAATTTATAGCCAAGTTCGGATTAAATTATGAATTTATATTTCGTTTTCAATGATACAAATTATAGGTTGGTGATTGTTTCAAACAAGTGATATGAGTTATATGTTATATGTGCCAGATGAGCATTAAAAACTGGGCAAGTGCGAGACGGACTCTAATAGCTCTTTTTAGGGTTCCGTACCCAAAGGGTAAAACGGAACCCTATTACTGAGGCTCCGCTGTCCGTCCGTCCGTCCGTCCGTCCGTCCGTCCGTCTGTCACCAGGCTGTATCTCATGAACCGTGATAGTTAGACAGTTGAAATTTTCACAAATGATGCATTTCTGTTGCCGCTATAACAACAAATACTAAAAAATAGAATAAAATAAATATTTAAGGGGGCTCCCATAAAACAAACGTGATTTTTTTTGCCGTTTTTATAGATAATGGTACGGAACCCTTCGTGCGCGAGTCCGACTCGCACTTGGCCGATTTTTTTATACAACGCCGGTAGGCATACAAGCACACGGCCCAAGTTGGTGTAAAGCGGTATCACTCGCGCGATGCCTTCTCTGCTGCTAACACAGCAAGTACCTACTTAGGAGCTTACTGGTGACCTCACTCACACACAGGAACCCAACAATACTCTAGGGAGTTGTTATTTGGACAAACATTTGTGTGCATGAACATGTCTGTTTGTCTTGGTATTTTAAGAGAGATAGGGCGCATCAAAGCAGCTTGTCTGAGGAAGTACCTCCACCTCACAGAAAGATGATGAATGGTATTTGAAAGAGAAGAATCCAGAACTAATATAAGGATTACGATTGATGATGAAGTGTTGGAACAAGTGGATGAGTTTGTATATCTTGGATGCGCTTTCAGCAGGGATGGAAGGCCGCAGATGTGGAAAGACGAGTGAGTACTGGGGATAGTGTGAATGGAGCGTTGGGAAAACTTCCTGGCAGTAAAAACCTGAGCCAGAAGGCACAACTCGCTATACACAATGCAGTGCTGGTCCGCTAACGCTAACTTATGGAAGCGAGAGCTGTGTATGGCAGAAAGAGCATGAAAGTAGAATAAACGCGGTCGAAATGCGAGCGCTGCGCAAAATTTGTGGCATAAGGCTTGTAGACCGTATTCGCAATGATGATGTTAGAAACAGAGTTGCTCTGAAAGAGAGCGTCGGTGTTAAAATAAGAAGAGGCATGCTCCGTTGGTTCGGACATGTAGAAAGAATGCAAGATGAAAGAATGACGAAGCAGATATACGAGTACAATGCAAAAGTGGAAGTATGTAGGAGCCGGAGAAGGCAAAGACTTACCTACCATGACCAAATTGGTCGTGTTCTATCAGAAGGTGATGTCAGGAGCCCTAGAAACCGGCGAGCGTGCATGAGAAGAGCAATGAATGTTAAAGAAGCGAGTGAGATATGTAAGGATCGAGTCACGTGGCGCTCGGTTCTCTCTGTCTACTCCGCAAGGGATTTGGCGTGAAGTTATAGATAGATAGATAGACAATAAAGCTGTCCGCAAAAACCTGCTGAAGGTTTATGCATGGCACGGCGAGATCACTGACTTGATACAATACAGTAACATATTTAAGTATATTTATAGATTTAAATGCATAAACTATATCATTATACATTTACGCTTCAAGAAACTCAATCAAGAGACAGATAAAAGTTTTTCAGAGCAGATTTACTGTATTTGTTGTATTGGGCCGTAAGCTTGTATGCTTCCCAACGGTGTACAAAGAAACAAACAGTTACCTATTGATTTATGAAAAAGGAAGGTGCCTTTAAAATAAAACTTACTGAAATTTCAATATATTTTTGAGTTACGTCATTTACCTGAAACAAAAAAATAAAAGTTAGATATACACATACAATCGCTATTATATAATTCTTCTATAACGTGTGTATGTCAATATAAACTCCTCATAAACGGCTGGACCGATTTTGATGATATTTCTGTGTTTATTTGAGAGGGTCCCTAAATGGTTTACATTGACAATTGGACCCGATTTTTTGTTTTTATTTTCAGGCAGGAAAACGTGTGTCGTTCGTTTTCAGGCAGGACAACAAATAAGCTCGATTGGACAAGTACATCGACATCACAGAAAATCGCAGCCAAGTAACAACTCCCTGGCTAGTTGTTGTTTTTGCGAGTGGGGTTGGTAAGCTGTGGAGTTGCTGTATTAGCAGCAAGGGTGGCAACGCGAGAGCAATTACTGCATTGCAAACGTTCATAGGCTAGGATAACCACTTTACTTGAGGTGAGCGGTATGCTTGTAATTGTAAAAAATGTATAGGTCACACGCTGGAACCGCAATGGTCGCGTACTGTAAGGTTTCAGAGAAGTTTTCTTCCGAGAACTCTCAAGCTGTGGAATGAGCTCCCAGCCGAGGTTTTTAGAGGGTCGGCAACGCATGAGTGACACCCCTGGTGTTGCAAATGTCCATAGGCTACGGTGACTGTTTACCATCAGGCAGGCCGTATGCTTGATTGTCACCTCAGTGGCATAAAAAAATGTATTACTATTAGAAACCATTTATCGACTCATTTATACTGGTTCGAAAAGCTAGCACGGGCATGTACTAGAAGTTCGTGTTTAGGGACATATCGTCTGTTTGTACATATTTGTAATCATCACTTGCTCGACGGTGAAGGAAAACAAAGTGAAGAAACTCGCACACCCAAGGAAATATATTTCAAAAACCCGTCTGACCCGTCTGTGATTGTGGATGTCTGACGGCAAGCGCTCCATGTTATATATATCATCTTCGCTGAATCCTTAGGCATAAAGAAAGAAGAAGATAAATAGTATATAGTTTAATACTCGTAGATTCGGACGTTATCTTGCGAAAGTACAATTTACATGCAATTTTTGATCCGCCACCAAAGGACACAAAGCAGGTCAGATCAGATCAAATTGCAAGTAAATAGTTTATCAAACTTCTCGTATTTTTTTTATACTACGTCGGGAGGCATACAAGCATACGGCCCTCTTGATGTAAAGCGGGTACTGTAGCCTATTAACACTTGCGATATATTAAATGTCACTCAATCCTCCTCTGCTGCTTACACAGCAACTCCTTGGGTGCTTACTGGTGACCTCACTCACACGCAGGAACACAACAAACCTCTAGGGAGTTGTTATTTGGCTGCGGTTTTCTGTGAGGTGGAGGTACTTCCCCAGACGGGCTGCTTTGATGCGCCCTACCTCTCTTGTAACATGGAAGAAATTCAACGTTACAACCTCCTTACATAGCAGACTGAAACACGTGAAAACCTTGTAATAACTTTAGTTCCGTTAGAGCTGTTATGATCTACTTAAATGCTAAGAAAAATCACGCACATGTGTTCTCATGTTTAGAACGCCTAAAAAAAACAAGTCCACGATACGGTTTTTGACAAATCGCTTCCTATTTAGCCCCTATCGCACTGTTATATTTAAACACCCCATGGAAGATAGTGACTAACGAGGTAATCCGTCTCCACAGACGGATAGACAGTTAAAAATAATAGCATAGTTTCGTTGCGCCCGATGTATCCACATCTTTAGTGAGGCGGTAGCCGCGTTTACTAACCATTAATCCATCGATTTGGGGATGTTTACGGTCTAAATTCATCTTTGAATCCATAGCCAACTAACATGCACGTGATACTGCCTACCGATTAATAGACGAGATTAGCGAAGATGTACGTCACAGAAATATTTCATTAGACGTAGTCCAGTATCAATGGTTCGTTATAAACGATTTTGATGAGCGAAAATATATCGACCAAAGCTCGCCTTGCTATTATTTAGTGTCAACATTGACGTAGGGCAGTGAATAATGGGCATCACAGAAGAAGCATGAAAGTAGGGTCAACGCTGTTGAAATGAGTGCGCTGAGGAGTATCTTTGGAGTTAGAAGGATTGAGAGAGTAAGAAATAGCACGAGAACAATGACGGATGATGTACTGACAAAAATTGAAAAGGGTGTGATATGGTGGTTTGGACATTTGGACAAAATAATGGATGACAAAAGAGTTATGAAAGAAGTATATCGAGCAAGAGAGAGTGGAAATATTGGCAGGGTCTGCCCTATATGCACACATATGGATCAAATAGCTGATGTGCTGAAAAGGAGCCAAATCAAAAGCACCCGAAACCGGAGAGCATGCGACAAGAGGTTAATTAGTGTGGAAGAGGCAAGATCCAAACATACCCCATGATTGGATCGGTGCACCTGGCGTCTCAGCCTACTCCAATACAGGGCAGGCGTGATGATATGTATGCACATAACCCAGTTCATGGAGTATGCGAATGAAATTGGGATAAATGAGACCCAGGAAATATGTACGTATATCTTCACGCCGGCTCCCCTGCGGGGTAGGTAGAGAGAACTGAGCGCCATAAGACGCGGTCCTTACATACTTCACTCGCTTCTCTAATATTCATAGCTCTTTTCATGCACGCACGCCGGTTCCTGGAAGGAATAATTATAACTAAATTAACAAACAAACAAATTTGCCCAGTATGTGCGTGCATGCACACTGATCCTTATTCATCCTACTGCAGGGATACGGGTCTCTCTTTAACCGAAGGGGCTGAGAGCACGCTCCGCTACGCTGCTCAACTGCAGAAGCCTATCTAGCCTATTACAGGCTGTCGTCTATCGACAACAGCCATGAACGGTAGCTTAACGTATGCTTTGAAGTCGCCAGGTTTCTGGAAAAATCCTGCGTGAATAGTTAGCATCACACAAATGATCCTTTTACTTGAACAAGTAAAGCGGCTTGTAGTGCAACGGTCAGGAGTAAGCTTGCCAATCGCAGTTCACGGATTTAAGGTAAACTTGCGAACAAACAAAATCGGGACTTTTAAAAAAGACGTAAATAAAGCAAATAACCGTCCTCATGGAAGTCGACTCCTATCCACTGTTTTTAAAGCCGATTAAAATTGACTTTAAAAACATATGTGTGCGGTTCACACACGATAGAAGTGACACCTTCTAAAATGTGAACTTCCAAGATAATGAGACGAATGTCAGTCAGGAGTAGGGTAATTGAAGCTTCGTTAAACGCAGGCGCACAGAAACACGTACTCACACTCGTGCAACGCCCGGACCCTGTAATAATCACTGTACAATGCCTTCTGTCTCATTCTATCTCGCACGGTAAATCCTATAGATGTATGTGGCTGTTTCTTTTTACTGTCGATTTTTCGTTTCATGGCGTTTCAAATCACAACGATGCTATAGAAGTTTTCACTTCAGAAGGACGAGTATCTCAATACTGAATGTTTTTGCAGATCAGTCAAATCAATTTCGGTAGCGGATAGAGGGACAAAGTCGGATCGAATGAGCGAGTGTTGTTTGTAGGTAGTTCGAAGTGTAGACGTGTGTGAAAGGGCATAAGTGGCTCCCCACAGACACGGGATCACGGGATACATTCTCTAAGTCCCAAAAAACGGGACGTCCCGCGTAGTGCGTAGCGGTTGGCAACCCTAGTCAGAAGTGACGAACATGCGACCCGGATTTTCGGCAAGAATTAACCTGAATATGCATATGCTTAGCCTATGGGTCGTGTGCTTGTCCTCTGAGTGACATAAAGTCATATCACTAAATCTAAACACTGGATGTGCTAAAATTACAAGTCCACAAGTGGGCTATGAATGTTGGGGCCGTGTGCCGCTGGGGTCGTCAATGCCAAATTGTTCCTTACCGAAACTAATTTTTAGGGTTGACACTGTGTGAGTATGGACAAGCGAATTTGTACTTCATACTATTTTCAAGTCTCGATTAAAATACACTGGGAGTGTAATATCTAATATTTAAATAATATGAAGGTAGATGAATGAACGACACCCCTGGTGTTGCAAAAGTCCGTAGACTACAGTGACTGTTTACCATCAGGCAGGCCGTATGTTCGAAAAATAAACCAGATGTATAACTTGCAGCCCGTGGTTACTACAAATCGTGCAAGTACATAAAGTGTAGGTGGGCTGCTACACTCTGACTAACACTGAGATGGATTTACAACGTACACATTAATTTAAACCCTACAATTTTAATAAATACGATGCAGTTTCGGTTCTACTTGTCTATGAATTTTATTTTGCACAGTTTAACACTTACAATCTGGGATTACACTCATTATCACTTGCTCGACGGTGAAGGAAAACATCGCGAGGAAATCTTACCTAAGAATCTGGTTTTGGAGTTGGGTAGTAGATGTCTAACGGCAGTCGCTCTATGTAAAAACCAGTATCTTCGCGAAATTCTTAGGTAGTGGAGCCTGTTAATCCTAATATTAGGAAAAGGCATAACACTAAGTAGAAGAACATGAGACTGCACTATCTATTAGCGGGTACGCTGTTAAAGACCGTTTCTTTTACACGTATAAAAACGCGATCCCTTCATCACTCAGTCCCACTCTACATTTAAGCACCAACCTAATTGGGCTGCATTAAACGCTTATGCCCATATAAAATGATTTATACACAGACCGTGCGCCCCAAAGGGGATGGCTGGCTTATGTATCACATTTATAAAACTTTCGTATCCTTGAGTTTACCTGAGCATATAAATGAAGGTTTGCTTTTAACGGCATATTAACAATATAAAAATTGGAGAGAAATGACAGTTCTAGGGTTGTAATGTTGTACCATCCAAGAGAAGATATTTGCCGAGTTCGTCTTGCATCATTTATGGGGTATAAATGGCTCACCGCCACCTGAACATTCTAAACGCATACTCTGTTGGTACTTACAGGCGTGAAAAAAGAAATACACGATGAAAAAATAACGAACCAGATATACAATGCGAAAGTGAAAAGAAACCGAGGAAGGCCAGGACTTCCAAATTGGATGACGGCGTGCGCGCATGATAAGAGCTATGTTGAAAAAGTGAGCGAGGTAACCGCGTATTATGGCGCTCTGCTTACTCCGCAAGGAACCTAGCGTGAAGGTATACGTACATATATATATATCGCACTATCAAAGCTAGCCTCACCTGTAAGTGGGTACACTGCCGTCTAGGAAATAAGGCTCGATCGAAATACTCGTAATGATAGCGAGAGAGAGCATATTTTATCTATAAAACATAAAAATAATTATAGGAAGGAAAATTTTTCGATTACCCCGGGAAATCAATTACTGTGACGAGCTCGGTGGCGGTGTGATTCGTAACACTACGTTGACATTGACACCAACGCTGGTGGGTTCAATTGCCACACAAGACAAACATTTGTGAGCATGAACTCTTTGTCTTGGTCCGGGTGTTTTCTATATATCATGAGTATGTATTTATAAAAACAAAAAGGTATTTACGTATTATCAGTTGTCTAGTAGACATAACACAAGTTTCGCTTACTTTGGGGCTAAACGGCGCTGTGTAATTTGTCCGACAAGTTAATACTTTTTACCATATTTTTGGAGAATCTATTGTTGGTATATAATAGGGGTTAAAGTATGAAATTGCTGTTTTATAGTAATAGATACATGGACAATTGACATTAAACCTTCATTTTTTCACATAATACCGATGAGTATTATCTTTTACAAAATGTGCAACATTTGATTTTCGAATTTCAATTGTATTTTTTAAACAGCTTAGACGGGAACAGACGGAACGGCTTCGAAAATCCGACTAATTTTTTAATACGAGTTTCGACGCGGCTAACCTAACCTAACTAACGGTTTACAATATCAATGCTGGGTTTGGAGAGGAGACTGGTAATGAACGCACCGTGCGTTTTTGGTTTAAACGCTTTCGTAATGGAAACTTCGACTTGATGAACAAACCACGTGGAAGACTGCCCACAGAGGTAAATAAGGCTGAATTGAAGGAGATAGTGCAAGCAGATCCGAGTGAAACTACCCAGGAATTAGCGGCATGGTTTAACGTCACCTTACCTACAATATTGACTCATTTGTATCAAATCAATAAGATAAACGAAATATGAAAAATGAGTGTCTCATGTTTTGACTTATCTGCAGAAAGAAACGCGTGTTGAATCTTGTGTTGCCTAGTTGAATCGACACAGAAATGAAGAAATCTTGGATTGAATTGTGACGTGTGACGAAAAGTGAATTCTATACGGTAACCTTAAGCGAAATGGCTAACCCCAGGTCAAACGCCGCAACAGTGCCCTAAAGCAAAGCTTACCAATAAAAAAGG
This sequence comes from Pyralis farinalis, assembly GCA_947507595.1. NCBI lineage: Eukaryota > Metazoa > Arthropoda > Insecta > Lepidoptera > Pyralidae > Pyralis > Pyralis farinalis. The sequence goes on from OX382258.1 coordinate 39,870,237, forward strand.
TAATGGTAACTATTTAGTGGTCTCTTCATGGCTTTATTCACTATAGCTTTCTCAGGTCTGGACAAGCAACAACAGCAGATGTTTACTGTGCCGAACTTCGAACAATGATGGCGAAATTGGCAGTGAAACAGACCCGACTCGTGAATCGATCTTCACTATTGCTCCATGATAACGCAAAACCTCACTGCACGAGAAACCGTTGTTACTTACTCTACAGGAGGTGCAGTTAGAAATCATACGTCATCCTCCGTACTCGCCAGACTTTGCTCCAACTGACTAATTTGTTTCATGATTTTGAGAATTTTCTACATGGTAAAAAATTTTCTTCCCAGAAGGCGGTACACAATGCCTTAACACTAATATTAAGTATCACTCGCGTGATTTCCCCTTGGCGGCTTACACGGCAACTACTAGAAGCTTACTGGTGACCTCACTCACACGCAGGAACGCAACAACCCTCTCGGGAGTTGTTATTTAGCAACATTTTTTTCTGTGAGGTGGAGGTACTTCCCCAGACGTGCTGCTTTGATGTGCCCCACCTCTCATAAAGAATCGAACCTGGTGTTAAAATACAAATCGCTAACTACTCTCTCACCGTAAAAAATAATAGCCTGCTCTATATTGATTTTTCTGTAAGGCAATTTTCCTTTTAAGACTTCCATTTGAGAGAAATCTAGTTTATTTCTTCTAAAAGGCCATCCGTATATATATTGCGATATTTCTTGACCTTCGCTCACAATATACTGGTCTTTTTTCGTCGTCACCTTTTCCAATTCAACAAATCTTATTGAAAATTGCTACACCTCCGAACACGAAACCACTTCAAATGAACCTTACCCTTTTTGATGCGAATTCCCTTAATAGCAGCGTCCAACAGAAGGTAAATAATAGTGGGTCATTAATTAGAGAATTTCGGGAGTTGGACTCGTAAATTGAAAAGAAAAACGCACAGTGCCTTTTACGAGCGAAATGGGAGTCATCAGGGTAAGCACGCTGTGACGTATGGACGGACTGTGGAAAGAGGCAAATATATTTGGAAGTAACTAAACATATTTTTAACAGACTTAGAAATTAAACTCTTAGGAGAAAGAAATGATGCTTAGCTCAATTAGAGAACAATGGAGTTACCTGATATGCTAATTATAAGATGACTTTTTAAGACGCTTAAAGCTGGGTACGCATATCCTAGAACGCCGCAGCAAGCATGCAAATGAGTGTGGTTATCAGTAATCTCTTGGTAATTGTTGTATTAGCAGAGGGGGGGCATCGCGCGATCGATAATTCTTCTAATGAATAGTTAAATATTTAAATAATATTTAATTTAAAGTTAAGTGCATATAAAGATAGTTAATATATAGTTACAAATTAAAGTTATAACAATATATTGAGCAGTGAAAGAAGCGACCTTTTATCCGACGCTCCCTGGTTTGAATCCTGGAGTAGGCATGTAACGGTAAACCCGTGTTTTCAAATTTACAAACATATTTGCAATGATCACTTTCTCGGTGGTGAAGAAAACATCACGAGGAAACCCGCATGTACAAATTTTTTTTTTAATAAAATTTCAAAAGAACTGTTTTTCCTATGGGTTGTGGACATGTGATGACAGTTGCTCCATGTAAAAATCTGTATCTGGCTTAGGCCTAGGTAGTAGAACATGCCAGTATTAATCGATTCGGAAACAGGATAACGCTAGGAAGAAGAGAATCCTTAATACATACCTAACTAGCTAATGCCCGTGGCTTCGCCCACTTTATATAGCCTTATAACCTTTCTCAAGGCTTGTGCTGTTAAATGGAAGAAGAATTTATCAAATCCGATTGCCTAATCTCCTTAATTTTCAGGCAGCTGCTGAAAATCAGTGGTTTGCTCTTTGAGCAAATAATGCACTGAGCCGCTGCCGCTTTGTATCACTGCGACACACAATTTATTGTGCGATTACTATTGTATTTGGTATTTGCTCATTGTTTACCTGCTAATATTTACTGTTGTGTGTCATGGAGATACAAATAAATGGCTTATCTATCTATCTAATCCAGTGATTAGCGTGTTCAAAGAAACAAACAAACTCTTCGGCTTTACACATTAGTAGGAAAATACCTCCATCTTAGAGAAGACTGCAGAAAACTAAAAGAAGCAATGGATTTAACTCTAATCATAAAATGTTTCTTCCTTACTTGATCTAAAGTTATCCTCAGTCAGGACATGTGTTTATTCATGCGTCAACAATAACATACTCCTGTTTACTAAGTTCCGATCAGTATCACTTTAGTGTTCATAGATTACGTCAGATCTCGCATGTGTTTAAAACACATTTACTGCTATATATTATCCCGTATATTAGTCAGAAAATGCGCTGTAATAAGTAAGAAAGGAACATGAGAACAAAGGGTTTTATGGAGACTAGAAATTTTGGAACCATACTACATAATCAGGTAAATTATGATTTGTTATTGATGTAGCTCTATAGACAAACTGGTTTTAAATATTAAACTTAAATCAGAGTTTGTTTGTAGGCTAGGGTGAAGATGGTTTAGGTTGATGATTTGTATGAGAATGTATGTATATCTTCACGCCATCCTTAAGACGCGATCCTTACACACTTCACTCATTTATATCACTTTTTATTCGGTTCCTAGGGCTCTTGACATCGCCATCTGAAAAAAAATCCAAGGCAGCGACATCCACAAGAACGCCTTCGCTGCAGTCAATTGACACTCTTACCCATGCCTTTTCTAGGCATTCCTCCACGCTCCTTTGTGAGTACTATTCGTGGGTGGGTGAACCTGGATAAAGCTGCGAAGTTACTAGAAGATACTAGGTCCGGTTGGCCCTAACTGTGCCGCATCCCCTCCATCATCATACTTAGGATAGGACTACAATATGTGACCCCTGTCCTCCTCTCTCTCTCCGCATTCACACACACTAGTTGCATGCGTGCTTTCCAGTACGTTCAGACTCTCTCTGAAGATGCCATGCCCACTGAGTATTAGGAAGGCTGATAATCCGGCTGGACTCAGGTTGCCCGCGATCGGCCAGCCACCTCCGGGAAGAATCGGTAGAGATCCCTCCCTTCTGTGTCGTCAGTCCAGCGATCCTACCACTCTTGCATTATACCACTACATACCACTATGAGCGTTCCATACTGTGCAACTAACTACAGACAAAACACATTTCTAGTGCGAGCGAGTACAAATTTTAACAAAATTTCAAATACTTTAGACTTAGATTTATTTAATACCAGCTGCGAAACAGCGAGGCGCAAACTTACACAGTTGTTTTTTAATAATGTAAGTTAAAGCAAATCCTGTAAAGTGTTCCCATTGAGTGTTATTTACCTTTATAATTTTATATTGTTTTATATTTGTGTGGACCTGTAATTGGCTCTCTTTTGCTACATGTGTTATATAATATGTCAATACAGCTGTTGGTCTTCCAATAAATAAATAAATAAAAAACAAATAAATAGAGACCCAAATGTTGAGAGACAAAAATAGGCATGGACAGTAGTACAGTTGTTTAGATTAAATTGCCTTTTGTTGCACTGAATGACAAAGTTTATCTTTCATAGACTACTAGCTGTAGCCCACAACTCCTTTCGCGAACCGCTTTTTCTACTTATGCTTTTACTCGGTTTCTAAGGGTCGTATCGTTTGCCGATAACTTTCTGATGAGTTAGGACATGAAATGCAAAAAAAAGATTTTTTTCAAATCCAACTGATAGTATTCTAAATTAGTGCGTTAAAACAAAATAAATAAACTGTTCTACTTTAAATATTCGTACAGTAAGAGATAACACCTTAAACCTACTCGTAACCGATACAAACTTTCCCTTCACCAGTTTATTTATAAAGTGTTGAGTTCTTAAAGACTTTGTAGAATTCCATTGTCACCTTTTGGGAGATGGAACCTTGAAAAGACCACATGGAAACCTACGCAGTTTTAAACATAGTTTAGCAATTCTCCATCCGTCAACGTTTCCAAACCAAATCGATAGTATTGGAGAGGTTGTTAAGATGTGATCCGAGTCGCAAGACGATCACGTATCAAGTAGCCGAGAGAGTACCCTCGAGTCCCGGACCACGATAATGAAGACACGTCAAGGAGACAACAGGAGCATTTGTTTGCCACTTGACTGTATACAGACTTGGATTTGTAGGTGATTGTTTCATCATATTATTGATACACAAAATCAAAACATTGGTAATATAGCATCGACGACCGATAGCGAAGAAACATTTATATATATTTATGTAATAACTTTATTGTACAACATAGAAGTTCATTAAAAAAAGGAAAGAAATATGTACTACAAAGGTGGATTCTCTCTAAAGGATCTCTTCCAATCAACATTTTCGCTTGAAATTGACAATACTGCTAAATTTGACATCTGCAAAATGAGAAGTTCATTAAAAAAAGAAAAGAAATATGTACTTTAAAGGTGGACTCTCTCTAAAGGAGCTCTTCCAATCAACATTTTCACTTGAAATTGACATTACTGTTAAATTTCACATCTGCAAAATGAGAAGTTCATTAAAAAAGAAAAGAAACATGTATTACAAATGCGAACTTCCTCTAATGGATCGCTTCCAGTCAACTTTTTCATTTGAAATTGACAATACTGTTAAATTTGGCATCTGCAAGATGAGAAGTTCATTAAAAAAAGAAGAGAAACATGTATTACAAATGCGAACTCCCTCTAAAGGATCGCTTCCAGTCAATTTTTACCTAAAATTGACATTACTGTTAAATTTGACATCTGCAAAATGAGAAGTTCATTAAAAAAAGAAGAGAAACATGTATTACAAATGCGAACTCCCTCTAAAGGATCGCTTCCAGTAAATTTTTCACCTGAAATTGACATTACTGTTAAATTTGACATCTGCAAAATGAGAAGTTCATTAAAAAAAGAAGAGAAACATGTATTAGACATTACTGTTAAATTTGACATCTGCAAAATGAGAAGTTCATTAAAAAAAGAAGAAAAACATGTATTACAAATGTGAACTCCCTCTAAAGAATCGCTTCCAGTCAACGTTTTCACTTAACATTGACAATACTGTTAAATGTGACATCTGCAAAATAGGAGTTCATTTAAAAAAGGAAATAAATATGTACTATAAATGTGGAATGCCCCTCTAAAGTATCCCTTCTTTAAATTTAATTGTTATTCAATTTAAATAATTAAGTCACCTTTTTTTTATTAACTTTAACTTGAAATTCACAAAACTTGACATCTACTGGTCATCTCCAATCATCCCTTGAACATGGCGCCTGCAACTTTGCCGAAATATTTAGAAAATGGAAAACAAATATCGGTAAGACCCGTACCTCAGTGAAGAACATAGCACAGCAATATGCAATATTTTTCACGAAATATGGCGCCATGTGGTGACGGCAGCCGATGAAGCAAGATGAAGCGAGATGAAGGCATGAGCTACTCCCCGCTCTGTTGCTTTTTTTTTATACCACGTTGGGAAGCACACAAGCATACGGCCCACCCGATGTAAAGTGGTTACCGTAGCCTATAAACGCTTATAATACATTAGGAATTACTCGCGAGATGCCACCTCTGCTGCTAACACAGCAACTCCTCAGGAGGCTACTGGAGACCTCACTCACACGTAGGAACACATCAACTCTCTAGGGAGTTGTTATTTGACTGCGGTTTTCTGTGAGTCCACCTCACTTCCCCGGACGGGCTGCTTTGATGCGCCCTACCTCACTTAGAAACATCCAGACCAAGACAAACAGACATGTTCATACACACAATTTTTCTGTGAGGAGGAGGTACTTCCCCAGATAAGCTGGTTTGATGTGCTCTACCTCTCTTGCCCTCGTGAAAGGTTCAATATAAATCTATGAATTTGATCGCACAGCCGCCGCCGCAGTCGCAATGAATCTTATAGACTACAGCCTATAATAACATTCTTGAAGACATCATCTCTGAACACCAGCCTCGTGTGCAAAGACTTACCAGCCCCGATACTAACCAGCTTTCTACTAATTACATTCACTCGCAGCCTCTCAACAAACCTATATCGATACCTCAAACCGTCTAGAATATCGGAGTATCCTTAGTAGGAAGGGGGGACACTGATATACTCAATTTTTTACCTAATTGAGGGCATCTGGACTTTGAGAATGTTTGCGTTGGTAACGAAAGCAGCAAGGGGTGAGTTCCTATTGTAGGTATATTATATAAAGGTTACATTTTGTGATGTAAGGGTCTTTAAAGCCGAAACTAAGCTTCTTCTTAGCGTTATGCCATTTCCTAATCCATTAAGATTGGCGGGGTCCACTACCTAAACCTAAGGATTTGGCGAAGATACTGATTTTACATGGAGCGACTGCCGTGAGACCTCCATGACCCAGAGGGAAAACCAGACCTATCTCAGGTAAGGTCTTTTTAAATATAATTTCTTGGCCGTACGGGTTTCCTCACGATGTTTTCCTTCACCGCCGAGCAAATACCAATCACAAATATGTACATAAACCCGAAAACACAAATTTAGTGGTACATGCCAGGATTCGAATAGAGGACCTGTTAGTCACAAGACCGATGCTTTATCTACTAAGCTAACACTGCTCTATAAAGCCGTAACCAATATTGTCTGCAAATGGTGCATTAAAGTAAAGGTAAAGGAGACTGGCGAAAAAGTTACAGGCACAGTGATATTTAATAAGCAAATCGAATGTGGAAGTACTCCTTCTTACAGAAAATCAGAGTCAAATAACAAATCCCTCGAGTGTTGACGTATTCCTGCAAATTAGTTCAAGCGGTCATATGTTATGGTAGCCACATATAAAGCTAACGTTATCCCGTTTCCTAATCTATTAGGATTAGCGGGGTCTGCAACCTAAGCCTAAGGATTTAGCGAAGATACTGGTTTTAACATGAAGCAACTGCCATCAGAACTGCACAACCAAGAGGGAAAACTAAATATTTCTTATACATCTTTCGAAACATAATTTCTTGGACCTGCGAGTTTCATCACGATGTTTTCCTTGTTCGCCGGTGAAGGAAAACATTGTGCTTAAACCGAGGAAATCAGGCGATATAAAAATGTCGCTTTCCGTTAGCGATTAAATATCATAAAATAAATTACATTGTAATTCAAATCATATCCTAAATCCATTTTTGGTATTATAATGGCATAATTTTGTCCGCGAAGTTGGAAAATAAGCAAGAACAAGAGCTTGACAACAGGGTAGCTTCCGATAACGAATTCACGGAATTTTTCAGTATTTTCGCATTCGCAGTCGATGTTAACTATTCGCGCAGAAAAAACAAAATTTGACCTCCCACTAAATATGTGCATCATCTTGGCCGGGCCAGCAGTTCTGGCAGATGTAAGTGGTGTATGTAAATACTCGTAAATATTTTTGTGTGTCGTATGGATTTTATTATAAATAATTAATAGATTTAGGCGTTATTTTGCGAAAGTCAAATTCAAATTGCATATAAATAATTCATAACAACAAAATATAACTGAAACATTGTAAGCTACGGTAATTCATATCTTACGTAGGTGTACTCCATTACATCGGAATAACGGAACTAAAATAGGATTCCTAATTAAAATAAAATTGTTCCATTTTTGTGTGAAGTGTTCTATTATTATATACTAGCTGCTGTCCGCGGCTCCGCCCGCGTGGTGTCAAATAACATAGCCTATGTGTTAATCCAGATCATAATCTATCTACGTGCCAAATTTCATTCAAATCCGTTCCGCCGTTTAAGCGTGAAAGAGTAACAAACATCCATACATACAAACTTTCGCATTTATAATATTAATAGGATATGTTTCAGAATTTCCAGAGTTAACAGAGTTTATTCAGAACAATAGTTCTCAGAATACTGAATCCACTCACGCCCTAATGGACACAGTGATCAAAATAAAGGGAGGCAGTTGCTATTTACGGAGTATGAATCACAAAAATTACCAAAAATAACCATACATTAATACAGCATGTAGTTCTTTAAAAAGAGCGTGAAATTTTTTTATAGGGCCGTCTCTAGTATTGCAATAGTCCGTAAGCTACGACAACTATTTACAGGTAGGGGGCACGCTCACTTGCCAGCTTTTGCCGTATTTTTAGCTTGTGTTTTTTTATAAATTTAAACAAAAAACTCAAGCCGAAAACATACAGCATTGTGGTAACGCCACCGTAATGCACAATGGGGAGGTCGCAGAGAAAAACGCCCGTTCACTCTCTGAATAATTCATTACAGGCTCAAGAGAGGCTATGACGACGTTCTTTGTACGGAACTTCGCAAATCAGAACTGAGGCCACCCATTATCACTGTACAGTGTATTATAACTAAACAGAGTTTATATATTTGATCATATATGTGCACAATTGTAGTTTAACATAAGTAGCCGAGCGACCGAGCTTCACACGGCGTCTCTTAAGTCACTTATATATATATATATATATAAACATTAGACTTAGCTTCTTTAAATAAATAGGCAAACACGTGCAAAAGGAGATTGGTGGGATTCGGACCTACTCGTACCTTTGTAAGACAGTCCCTAAATACGGCGCAACCAATAACGAAAATTCTTTCCATTTAAAATGTAATTCATGATTATAATAGTTACTTCACAATCACATACTCATCAACAAACATACAGTTTATATTTAAGTTGTAGAAGTTTATCATCTCGAAGTTTGTGGTCTTAATCTATCTATAACTTCACGTTAAATCCCTTGGGTGGTAGGCAGAGAGAACCGAGCGCCCCATGACTCGATCCATACACACTCATTCGCTTCTTTAACATTCATTGCTCTTCTCATGTACGCTGGTTTCTAAGGCACCTGACATCACCTTCTGATAAAACACGATAAATTTGGTCATGGTAGGTAATTCTTGGCTTTCCTCGGCTTCTATATCTTCTGCTTTCACGTTCTAATACCAACCAAAAAATCAAAGTGGTCCCTGATCAATAAATAGTTGGGAACCACTGTTCTATATCTATATATAGCTTCACGTCATAGACATGCCTTCTAGTTTCGCATTGTATTTCTCTTACACTTGATACAGAAGCGGAAAGCTAAAAATGGCTAAAATCACTAAATAGCTCTTAAAAATGAACTTGTAAAATGTCTAAATATTATATATATATCTTCACGCCAGGTCCCTTGCGGGGTAGGCAGAGAGAACCGAGCGCCATAAGACGGGGCCCTTACATACTTCGCTCGCTTCTTTCATTTATAGCTCTTTTCATGCACGCTCGCCAAATTCTAAATATTATCTTTTTTTATACAACGTCGGGAGGCATACAAGCATACAACCCACCTGACATAAAGCGGTTACCGTAGCAAATGAACGATTGCAACACATTATCTTTCGTGCGATGCCACCTCAGCACAACAGTCACCTAACACAGCAAATCCTTAGGCTTACTGTAGAGCTCACTCACTCGCAGGAGCACAACTCTCGATTGAGTTGTTATTTGGTTTTAGTTTTCTGTGAGGTAGAGATCACACTGCACACTTTCACAGACTGCTTTGATGCACATTAATTCTTAAAACACCCAGACAAAGACAAACATGTAAACGCGCAAATGGTTGTCCTGTGTGGGTATCGAACCCACGAGCGTTTGTGTTAAAGTAGCGTTACTAACCGCTGCGCTACCGAGCTCGTCGTATTACAGCCAAGATTTTACGTAAAACATCACAATCAAACCAGCAAGGAATATGATTAGTTATATATATCAAAATGGTAGCTCAGTGTATATCAAAATGTTTGAATAAGTAGTCGGGAGTGTCTTTTTGCCGAGCTGAAACCAGGTTTATTACTTGCGACAGAATGGCGCATTCTACGGGCGCCCCGGATATACCACTGACATAAAAATTTATGGACATGACAATGAAAATGCAAAAATGTCCCTTGGCAATAAAAATTATCACTTAGTTTTCTATGTATAAGCGTAATTTCGCTAACCGATGTGTATTTTTATTGGAGAGGACACAATATCATAAAATGGATAGACAGACACAGAAAATGGCGGCTAAATGACAACTCCGTGGATGGTTGTTGTGTTCCTGCTAGACGATAACGAGTAAGCTCCTAATAAGTCGCTGTTAGCAGCAGTGGTGGTGGCAATGCGCGAGCGATACTTCCTGTATTCCGAGCGTTCATAGGCTACGGTAAACATTTTACATCAGGTGGTGCGGAAGCTAGTTTGCCTTCCGACGTTGTACAAAAGTATGACCTCTAAAAATTAACGCTCCAAGTGGACGCAGCCGCGACCAGCAGCTTTTTTTTGTACCACCAACGTGACAAACAAGGATACGGCCTATCTGATGGTAAACAGTCGTCGTAGCCTATGAACACCAGGGGTGTCACTCATGCGTTACCGACCCTAATAGCTAGTTAATATTAACTGGCAATTTTGAATGACAATGACATTTGTGGTTTAAGTGGCACATTGTCACCTTTAGAGCCAAAACCAACCTCACCTGCACGTGGTGCACCCTGCTTATCAACAGACGAGGCTCTGGGGAAAGAGAGATAGGGCACTACGTTAGCCTGACTGGAGAAGTACTTTCGCCTCACAGAAAACGGCCGTCAAATAACAACTCCATGGAGGGTTGTAGTGTTCCTGCAAGTGAGTGAGGTCACCAGAAGATGAGGAGTTGCTGTGCTGACAACGAGGGTGGCAACGCGCTTGCGACATTCTTTTTCTTGCTAGCGCTCATAGGCAAAGGAAACCGCTTTACATCAGGCGGACCGTATGCTTGTTTGTTATCTGTGGTAATATAAAAAAAACATATTAAAAAACAGATTAATTACATCATACTATTATGACGTAATAATGGTCATAAATGTCATAATAGATATAACTACGAGTATTATGATGGTAGGCAAAAAGATTGGCAAATAGAAGTTGCGGATGTCGGAACAAGAACCATAAATACACAAGTACAATTATTCTACTTTCATCTGCTTAGCATTATCCAGTTCCATTAGGATTGGCAGGATCCGCTACCTAAGCCTAAGGATTTGGCAAACATACTGATTTTTACATTATCGACTGCCGTTAGATCTCCACAAACCAGAGGGAAAACCAGATCTCCTTAGGTTAGGTCATATGTCTTCCAAAATATAATTTCTTGGACTTCGGATCACCTCACGATGTTTTCCTTTACCGCCGAGATAGTGACAATTACAAATATTAAAATAAATCCGTAAACACGAATTTAGAGGTACATGCTAGGATTCGAACCCCTGACCAGTTGGTCAACAATCGAGCACAAATTTATTCCATATTGCACCAAATAAATTGAAAACAAATAATACTTATGAACTAAAATACAATAGGCGGTCTTATCGTTAAGCGATCACTTCAAGACAAACATAAGCTAAGAGGAAACTTGTGAAATTAAACAGGTAGTTAAAGAAAGAAGTTGTTATAATCATAATTAAGCATGAAAGAATGACGAAGCAGATATACAATGCAAAAGTGGAAGGATTCCTACGAGTCAAGGAAGGCCAAGACTTACCTACCATGATCAAATGGGTCATGTTCTATCAGAAGGTGATGTCAGGAGCCCTAGAAATCGGCGAGCGTGCATGAAAAGAGCTATGAATGTCAAAGAAGCGAGTGAGATATGTAAGGATCGAGTCACGTGGCGCTCGGTTCTCTCTGCCTACCCCGCAAGGGATTTGGCGTGAAGTTATAGATAGATAGATAATTAAGCATTAACATGTACTGTAATTACTAGTGTCGCAGTCATGATCGAGAGGATAATTGAGAAAGGAGAAAGGCAATGTTTAAATAGAGTAATGGGAAAGGTACCTAAGTTTATGACGAGCTCGATATCGCAGTCGTGAATGACGCGACTTTGGCATCAACAAGCAGCCTGTTTAGTATCTCCACCTCTCTGAAAACCGCAGCCAAATAACAACTCCGTAGAGTGTTGTGGTGTTTCTGCGTGTGAGTGAGATCACCAGTAAGCTCCTAAGGAGTTGCTGTGTTAGCAGTAGAGAAGACATAGCGCGGGTGATAGTTAATGTATAACAAGCGTTCATAGGCTCGGTAACCGCTTTACATCAGGTGGGCTGTATGCCTTCCGAGGTTGTATAAAAAAAATGTATGCTTTGACCAGAGATGTTAAAGAGAAAGAGTTTGGGCACAACGAATACAAAATGAAAAACCAGTAAACAGAGTTGCAGATGTTTGGTGCCGGCGAGCGTACATGAAAACAATTATGAATATAAAAGAACCGAGTGACCTGTGCAAGGACCGAGTAATGCCGCGCTCGATTCTCTCTGCCTACTCCACAAGAGCGTGAACTTTTTTACCAGAGGGAAACTTTGTACAAAAGTCGTCTGCGTGCGTACACCTATATTTATATAGCTGTGTTCCGGTTTGAAGGGTGAGATATGGCAGAGAAATTACTGGGCACTGTGACGAAGCAGCCTTAAAGTCACAAGATTGGCAGCGTGCGAGTAACATCCCCGTGCCGCATGCTTGCTTGCCAAACTAGTTTTATAAAAAAACGTTATAAATAAATAATATAAAATCTTTGACGTTACAAACCATTATACATGGGGCACACTAAAAGTTTTGCACTTCTAGCTAATCGGAACTATTTGAATTTCGAATGTTATATTTTTTGAAACATTGCAACCTACTTAGTAATAAAAAAAAAACAATTGGCGGGAAATCATTTGTCAATTGTTTTTTATCACACATCAAAGTTCTACGTATGCAACGAAAATGGAATTGAGTCGAAAAGATTTTAGAGCGATGATTTTTTATGATTTTAAAAGTTCTCTCTCTCCGCAAGACTGTGCTGCTCGTCTTCAAAATGCTTTTGGGAGAGAAGCACCTTCTTTGAGCACCGTGAGGCGATGGTTTGCTGAATTTGAGAGAGGTCGAGTTTCTTTACATGACGAATTACGTGAAGGGCGGCCTTCAACTGTCGTCAACGTAAATAATGTGGCTACTGTTAAGCGGCTAATTGAAGAAAACCCGCGGATTACCTATGAGACAATCGAGAACTATTGGGGATTGGTATGAGCCAAATTCAGAAAATTTTACACGAAGAATTGAAAGTTCGGAAACTTTGTTGTCGTTCATGCGCCTCATGAACTGACAGCGGAGCAGAAGCGGGCTCGCGTGGAATGGTGCTCACCGATGCTACTGAAGTACGACCACGGACATTCTAATGCTGTTTATGACATTGTCACAGGAGACGAAACGTGGATTTATTGTTTTGAACCCGAAAAAAAACAGCAATCTTGTGAATGGGTGTTTGAAAATGAGAACAGGCCAACAAAACTGAGGCAGGCGAGAAACTTTGGTAAAAAAATGATCGCGTTTTTTTTCTCAGCTACGTGTCCTATCTGCACAATTCCACTTGAAGATCAAAAGAGTGTTAATGCCGAGTGGTATTCTACCATTTGTTTACCCAGGGTGTTAGAAAAAGTTCGCGAAAGACGACCAAAAAGCCGTGTTCTCCTACACATCATGACAACGCTTCTTCACACACGGCCAACAAAACAAAGTCATTTTTAACTTCCGAAAAAGTACAACTCGTTACCGATCCTGCGCATAGCCCCGACCTAGCACCCTGTGATTTCTGTATTTTCCCCAAAATCAAAGATTTGATGAGAGGTTTCACTTTTACCAACTCCGAAGAGGCAGTGATAGCGTTCAATCAGCACGTAGAAAACATGCCTTCAGATCTGTGGTCCTCCTGTTTTAAAAAATGGTTCGATCGCATGAAAAAATGTTTAAAATGTAAAGGAGAGTATTTTGAAAAGCAATAAACATAATATTTTGGTTATAACATGTTGTTTTTTTAAGTTACGCAAAACTTATAGTGTGACCTACGTACTAACCGCATCGCAGCGCATCGACCTCGTGCCGTATCCACAAGAAAATATATTCATCCTTACTCCGCGGCATTAGCACCCTTTTTAATATCCCCCGTGACAAGAAGGGGTGCCCTTTTAGAGGTCGCGGCATTTTGACGGCAACCATATTTTGCCTGTTTACCTTATAAATAGGTGAATAACTAGAATCGTGTGTCAAACCATTTCCCAGTTTATCATCGGCGATCAATTACCGTCTATATTTAACATCCTTTGCCGATTTGAAAGTCAATGAGTCGTGAGTGATCAAAGCTATAGGTTCAGTTGGGCTGAGCGACGTCTCTCATATTCCATAAGATGGATATGCAAGTTCAGTTCATGGAGCGTCTTGGTAGTCATCAGTCTTTTGCGTATTGCTCTTTTTTCCATATTTTATATTTTTTAACTGTTAACAACGCTGCTATAACACTAACGCTCGTGGCTTCGACTCCCACACAGTACAAACATTTGTGTGCATGGACATGACGGTTTTTCTTGATCTGGGTGTTTTTAAGAGAGGTAGGTTGCTCCAAAGCAGCCCGTCTGGGGAAGTCCCTCCTCCACCTCACAAAAGACCGTAGCGAAATAAAAACTCCCTAGGAAGATTGTTGTGTTTCGCGTGTGAGTAAACCAGTAAGCTCCTAAGGAGTTGCTGTGTTCGCAGCTGATGTGGCATCGCGCGGGTAATACTCAAGGTATTACAAGCGTTAATAGGCTACGGCAACCGTTAACCGCCGTATGCTAGTATGCCTTCCGACGTAGTATAATATATATATATATATATATATATATATATATATATATAAAACACACGGTCCATCTATGGTTAGCGTAGCCTATGCTTACGCATTGCGACCATTGCTGTCTAATAGCTGTTAATACCCCACTCACTCGCAGGAACATAACAACCCTCCAGTGAGTGTTATGTTCATGTAACACGGGTGATGTGGGCAGCTACCTGGCTCAAATAAAAGCGATAAGTGTTTCGATTGATTACATTAAGATTTTCTTTTCTAAATCCATTTTTACCACTAACCGCGTTGATTGCGAGAAACAATAACAATTAATATCAATTATATTAAGATTACCGCCCGGCTTCCCCCATTCATCATGGCGGACTTTTTATCAAAGGTAATTGCACAGAAGTAGGGAAACAATCTATTTAACTTAGGTTTGATCTGATTATTAATGATATTGTTTTATGCAGTAGGGTGTGAGAGACGAAAGAGAGAGTTTTATGTGCCTGGCGCGGAGAGGTTATAAGTGGTACTTGAACACCAAGGTTCGATTCCCACAAACAAAACACATTTGTGTCCGTGTCCCGGCATGTACCACTAAATTAGTGGTTTTCGGATTTACATACATATTTGTAATTATAACTTGCTCGGCGGTGAAGAAAAAACATCGTGAGGAGACCCACACGTCCAAGAAATTATATTTCGAAAGACGCGAGTCCTAACCTAAGAAAGGTCTAGTTTACCCTCTGGGTTATGGTAGACTGACGGCAGTCGCTCCATGTTAAAATCAGTACTTTCGCTAAATCCTTATGCGTAGGTAGCGGACCCCGCCGATCCTGATGGATTAGGAAACGGGATCACGCTAAGAAGAAGAAAAAAATAACAATCATAAACAGAATAGTGTGAATGAAGCGTTGGGAAAACTTATGGGCAGTAAAATCTTGAACCACAAGGCACATCTCGTATACACTAATGTACTCGTATGAAAGCGATAGCTAGGTTTGGCAGGGAAAGTGTGAAAGTCAAATAAACATCGTCAAAGAGCGAGTGGTCCCTAAAATCTGCAAAATAATGTTTGTAGACAGAGTTTGCGAATACGAAAGAGAGTTGGTGGTATTAAAATAAGAATATACAGCTTTGTACATGTAGAAAGAAAGCAAGAGGAAAGAATGTTCAAACAGATATAGAACGCGGAAGTAGACGGAAGGAGAAGCCGAAGAAAGCCAAGTATCGCCTACCACGGGCAAATTAGTCGTGTATTATAAGAGGGTGTTGTGAGGAACACTAGGGTCCGGCGAGCGTACATGAAAAGGGCTATGAATATTAAAGAATCGAGTGAGATGTGGAAGGATTGCGGTATGTGGCGCACGCTTCTCTCTGCTTACCTTGCAAGGGACTTAACGTGTAAATAATAAATAGAACTAACAGTATCAGCGTGCAATAAGCTGAAAGTTTTCTATTAGAGTTGTTACAAATGGACAAATAAAAAACAGGTTTTCAGGAGACCTTAGTACACCTGAATATGTAAATTTCCGTAGATCGCGACAGTAATTTCCCAGCGGAGTTCTGTTCAGAGGTATATTTAAAATTCAACTGCGGTTATGTCAACAAATATTTTGATGTTACCGCCAGTTGCCTAGGGTCGGCAATTTTGTTTTTGACATGATTTTATTATGTGTGCTGAATTTTAACCAGTTGGAATTTTCGCATGCTTGCTGCTTGAGTGTAGTAGATGATAATGTTAAAGAAGCCAGCGAGTTGCAGAAGGTATACGATTGTCTGTACTTACCCCGCAAGTGACTTGGCGCAAAGATAGAGCTGGTATGATGATTAAGATTGGAAGTGGCTTTAGTGGTGGAACCCTTAATATTTAACAAACAAGTTCATCTAGTTTAGGTTCCTTTTACATGTCATAATGAACCATTTGGCAAAATAGCGTGACTTTTAAAGATCTGTACTCAAAACAAAAAAATGGAATCCGTATAGTACCTATTCACGGGTCTGTATGTCTGTTTGTTGAAATGTTGAATTTATTTATATCAAATAACATTACACAAATGTAAAATTTTACATAGTAGTGTAACATTCTGACATATGCCAATATCTTTTTAAGAATGTACAACAAATTAAAGAGGGTTCAAAAAGATGAACTCGTCTATTTATCTATCTATCTTTATTTTCGCACCAAATCACTCGCAGAGTAGGCAGAGAGAACTAAATGCCTCATGCATGACTCAGTCCTCACAAACTTCACTGCCTCCATTAAAATACAAAGCTATTATCAAGCACGCGCAGGCACGGCACAACTATTGTTAATAAATAAACACATAATTAATAATGAAAAGACGAACAGGCACGGTAGTTAGCGAATAAAAAATAAATATTGCCTGAAGCGAGAAACTCAATTAAAGAGTTTAAACAGCATAGCCGCTTTAATATATTTGTAAATTATGACAAAGATTAATGCAATTCCATTAAGATGGCGCACAATGGTAAGTGGCGCCCTCATTTTGTTTTTATTAATAACTCTGAATAAATATATTCATGTTTTTTGAGACATATTCTGTTTTTATTATTTATGTACAATTAGTCACAATTTTGATTTTTGCTATATATAAGTGGCCACAATAAGCAATAATTCACATTTTGGTTACTTGTACATAGATAATAAATACAAGATATGTTTCAAAAAACATAAATATGGTTCTACAGTGCCTGTATTGAGCGTTCTTTGGAATTATTGGTCTTAAATTTAGAGTTATTAATAAAAACAAAATGAGGGCGCCACTTAGCTTTGTGCATCCTCTTAGGGGCGAAACTTAATGGAATTGCATTAATCCTTGTCATAATTTAAATTCTTTTGTTCATTCACACACATATATATATATATATATATATATATATATATATATATATATATATATATATATATATATATATATATATATATATATATATATAATATATATATAGTTATTGACTACCTCTTCCTCCGTTTGACAACATAGATGACGCGACGCATCCATGCGACAGTTATCGAAAACAGAGAAAAACAACACAAAGTCTGCCATAAACTAGTATGTCGCATGATTTAGAACAGCGGCACGCACATCCGTCGCCGTGAGGTATGTTTATATTATTTTTGTATACCGAGAGGCAGCCCTGAGTGAACCGACTGTACAGATTACTCTCCAAACATTTCTTATTCATGCACACGAACGAAGCCGTATCTTCACGCTTCGCGTCTTGCGGGATATTTTGCTACTTAGATAGTTAGTGAATGCCTTTTGGGACATTCTTTACATTTTCAAAGATAGCTGTGATTACCTTTGCTCTGAATACCACAATTAAGTTAATGACTTGATAGCAGTGGATCTACTAGATTTGTGTAAAACCGATATATCATCTCTCTCCAGTATAGGTGCTCGTGAACATATGAACCGTCGATTGCCGAAGAACCGAAGTTTCATGGAGACATATTACTCCATTCCTGTTTACTGCTGTGAAGCTGCAATGTGACGCCATCTACCTACAAAGTACATGTACTACTGCACATGTATACTGCAGAATATTGTTACAGATGAGATACAGTTACTTTTTTTGTAACACGGAAAATATGTAATTTTTTTTATTTAATTATTGATATCGGCTTTCGATTTTTTTAAATATGCAACGAGGTTATTTTTTATTCTTCATTATTGAAAACAAAATAACATCTTTAATGTTCTACGCAGTTACGATTTTTCTATACAACGTCGAGAGGCATATAAATATACGGCCCACCTGATGTAAAGCGGTTGTCGTAGTCTATGAACGCTTGTAGCACATTTAGCACCAGGCGCGCGAAGCCACCGCTGCTGCTAACACAGCAGCTCCTAAGGAGTTTACTGGTTACCTCACTTGCAAAAACACTGCAGCGACTGTTACGCTACTTTGACACCAACGCTCGTGGGTTCGATGGCCATACAAGACAAACATTTGTGTGCATGAACATGTCTGTATGTCTTGGTGTGGGTATTTTTAAGAGAAGTAGGGTGCATCCAAGCAGCTCGTCTGGGGTAGTACCTCCACCTCACAAAAAACCACAGCCAAATAACAACTGCCTAAAGGTTCCTGCGTGTGAGTGAGTTCACCAGTAAGCTATTAAAGAGTTACTGTGTTAGCAGGAGAGGTGGCATCGTGCGAGTGATACTTAATGTATTGCAAGCGTTTATATACTACGGTAATTGCTTTACATCAGGTGGGCAGTATGCTTGTATGTCTCCCGAAGTTGTATAATAAATAGTAATACAAAAAAAAGTCAATCTATCTTTTAATTAATCCTTTAGTGAATTCATTTATAGTCTCGCCTGCAATGTCGAGAAAAATGAAGCTTTTTATATGCATAGTGAAGATTTCGAACGCCACCTTCAATTATATAACATACGTAGTTGTAAATATGTTAATAAGGTAGGCAATAGTAACAAAATATCCAAATAATAACATACAATAGTGTATATGATTATGGCCGTGAAAAAACACCACACGCCTACTGAATGTAAACTTTACGCTCGCGCTCCTAAGACTCAAATTTCTAACCACATATGCCATAATACCAGCCCTTCGTTAGTTTCACAATAACTGTGTAATTTTACCACAATGCCCTCAAGTGGTCCTTAAAATTGAACCAGCAATGTTTAGTTTCAAAATGATATTCTGGAAATGAACCATGGTTCGAATTAAAAAGATATGGGGTCTTTGACGTGAATCTTGTTCTTGGTGTTAGCCCGTTTCCTAATCAATTAGGAATGGGTTAGGCTTAGGATTTTTGCGAAGATACATGCTCGCCGGTGAAGGAAAACATCGTGAGGTAACCCGCACGTCCAAGAAATTATATTTCGAAAGATGAAGACCTTACCCAAGAAAGGTCTGGATTTTCCTCTGGGTTGCCGAGGTCTGACGCTCCACAATCTAAATCAGTATCTTCGTCAAATTCCATATAAAATGGGATAATACTAAGTAAAAGACTGATTTTGATATTAAGGGACTGCTGTCAGACTACAACACAGGGGTAAATCTACATCATTTGACGAGCTCGGTGGCTCAGTCGTGAATGACGCGACTTTGACACCAACGCTCGTGGGTTCGATTCCCACACAAGGCAAACATGGCTGTTTGTCTTGGTCTGGATGTTTTAAGAGAGGTAGGGCGCATCAAAGCAGCCCGTCTGGGGAAATACCTCCACCTCACAGAAAACCGTAGCCAAATAACAACTCCGTAGAGGGTTGTTGTGTTCCTGCGAGTGAGTGAGGTCACCAGTAAGCTCCCAAGGACTTTCCTTTCTTTCATCAGGTGGACCGTATGTTTGTATGCCTCCCTACTAAGTATAAAAAAAACATCTAGATCTCGCGTCATGTAGCGCTAGGTTTCTTCTACTTACCCCTTAAGGACTTAAATATATACGCATATAGATAGATAATTGAAAATGCAAACGTTCTGATATGGTCATGAGAAAACATTGACCAAGTAAGTCAGTCCTTGTATTAGCATATTATCCGATCAAATCTACGATTATTAATTACATTAATGATTAACAATGATCTCAGTCATTTGTCAATTAATCTGGGTAATAATTTAGAGGATTAACTGTGTAATTACTATATTTATTAATATGTCATTCAAAATTAACAGTTAATATTAACAAGCTGATGACCGCGGCTGCGCCTGCGTGGGGTTCGTTTTAGGGTTTTGTACATCAACAGTATAATAGTAGTTCTCATACAACAATACAACATCGGCAGACATACAAGCACACGGTCCACGCAATGTAAAGTGGTCACCATAGCTTATGAATGCTTGCTAGTCAGAAAATATCGCTCGCGCGTCAACTTGCTACTAACACAGCAGCTCCTTTACGAGCTTAGGCGAATCTCACTCACTCCTAAGAGCACAACACTTAGAGGAACAGAACAGCCCTCTATGGAATTGTTATTTTACTGCGGCATTCTAGGAGGCGGAAGTTCTCACCCAGTTGGACTGCTTTGATGTGCTCTATCTACTTTAAACACGCTCATGATGCGACGCTTTTTTTTTAAACATAATCCCACCTTATTTGTATACAAAAGTTTACTAAAACCCACACACCGAATTAATGTGGAACATATACCATGACTAATACAGGTACATGTGTAGATTACAGTCTTTGGAGGCACGAATTGGACGAAGGAATCGCCGACCGGGGTACACTAACTGTTATAAGACTACTAGCGTGTAATAAGCCAGTTGTTACAGCCTGTAAAACGAACACATGTGCAGCGTTTGAAGATAAAGTTTTGTAATTGAAGTGGCTGCAGATTTGAAAATGAGTATCTTGATTAAAAAAGTGTCTGGTAGATTAAAAAAGAGAACTTTTAACCGTAAAGAAATAACTATGAAAAATTAATACGATACAACAGGGTGCGATTTAAAGTATGTAAGAAGTGTCAAGTGCCAGTAAGGGTCATTGGCAAATAAATATGTTTAGCTTGTCTTTTATCTCGTGTCCGAAAGTTCAGTGACATTTAATAAACCGCCCAACTAGGGAAGTTCTTCTAGCTTACAAAAAACAGCCGTATTAAGTCCCGGTTCGGTGTTGTTTACCTACAGGTGGATGACGTTACCGATAAGCTCTTGAAGAGTTGCAGTAGTAGCGGGTTGCTACATAAATTATATAGTTTAATAGATTCAGGCGTTATTTTGCAAAAGTCAAAATTTACATGCGATTTGATCTAAACTACTTTGTGTGCTTCCTCTACCGATTAGTTTATACCAACTAGTGCCTATATCGATTCGTTCGTAGCATGGTATTCTCAC